>JACAXG010000409.1:142136-153182 GCA_018881555.1 Amblyornis subalaris
AGGAGGTGGCATTCCTATCCTCCAATCCACGGTACTTTCTGAAAACATATAAATAAAGTTAGGGTAGAGGCCGGCTCTCTCTTCTTCCTCCCTTTTGGCCTCTGCCTGTTGGAGAACCCTGACAGCTGTCTCCGTGTGTTTATTCGAACCCGAGAACAACAGCCCCCCAATTCACAGATTTAGGTATTGCATTTTCTATCCCGAATTTAATTCATCCCTGGTACCTTTTTAATAGTTGGTAATGATCTGGGTGATTATAATTCCATTTAGGTTTTTCCATGGGCACATAATCATCCACAGTACCTTGCAGAGTCTGGGCAGTACTTTGTGCCTGAACATCGGTTCCGGCTGCCTTTCAAACAAGTTCTTTTTCTGTATAAGTTAATGCATCCAACATTAAATCAATATCCTCCCAGTCTGGGTCCAATGCCTTTACGAGACCTCCAAATCTTTTATCTATTTCTGATGGATCATAATGATATCTTTTAGCCATCTCTTTCCAGCTATCCAAATTCCCCATTGAAAAGTTTACTTTTAGCTGTATTGGCCCTGTGGGCCCAGCAGCCTCTCTCAAAAGGGCCTGCAAAACCTCTCGAGCAGTCACTTCACTCTTAGGAGAAACTGAGCGAGCCCTCAGTTTCTCCCGAGTCTGCCTGCTCAGAGGCGATAATGATAGTAAAGGGGAAGCCTGGCATCTTCCTCTTTCCCTCCGCCTGCCTCTGTCAGGTGATGGTGGGGTAGAAGGTTCATTTTCTCCCTCTGCCTCTGCCCCAGGCAGACTGACAAAGTCCTCAATTCTCTCTTCAGGCTGCTTATTTTGATATTTTAAACAACACTGTCCTATGGAACAAGCTGAGCAACATTGCATCAGTTTTCCTACCCCTCACTTCAAATTGTCTTTTTCTACAGTTAAAACAAAAGGGTCTCTTGGAGCTAAATTAATACCACTCTCCTTTTGCCACTCAGGGTGGTCCCTGAGTTCAAAGAACATGTCTGCATACACCAATTCATCCCATTTTGCCTCTACATAAAAACAAGATGAGCTGTAACAAAGTATTCTAGATTAACGTTCCATTCCCTGGCCATTTTTCTCCATTCTCAAGTCTGTAAAGTGGCCACCACCTATTACAATATTTGATAAGAGTCTTTTTATTAACAGTTCCCCCTGGTGCCCCCCCAATTTCTTTCCAGTGGGCTAATATGCACCCTAAGGGGCTTTTGGCCACTAAATTTTGGCTTTGTTTCCCATTTTACTCTCCTCTCGCTTTGCTCTTTTCTGGCAGCTCCCCTCGCAGGGCTACGGAAATGCAAATTAGAGCTCCCATTCACTTTGCACTTATTTGTGCATCTCAATTGTGTCTTTTGCTCTCACACAATCACTTCAGGGACTTGCTTTGCTTGTCCCTGGCCGTTTCCCTCGCAAGCCAGAGCCCCTCGCTTGTTTCATGCTTGATTGCATGTCTCAGTCACTCACACTTTTATTCATTCTCACCAATACAAGAAAAATAAAATGCAAATATAAAGCGTTTTACAGAGGTGTAACAGTAAAGAAAGGAAAGGGGACTCGCTTTGCCAACAAAACCACACTGCCTGCAAAAGATGCATAGGAATATCAGACGGCATTCCCCTCATAATCCACACAATGGAGAGGACGCTCCTTCCTCTCCTCCTCCACAACCTCAGCCAGGCTTTCTTCTATTGACACTTAACACAGACAAGGGACAGTGGTGGATGGTTTAAAGCAAGTATAGATAAAGTATATCACAAGGCTTAATAAAATTGCCAGTCCAATTCCTAGCCCAAATTCTGACCCTAACATAAATGCAGTTTGAGGAAACAGAAGCATTTAAAATGGCAAAGGCAATAACCAACAGAAAAACAGAAAATAATAATAAAAGTTATTGCTAAGACAGCTCACATACCAGTATCATAAAAGATAGAGAACGTTCATTAATGCATTCAGAAAAAAAC
Source organism: Amblyornis subalaris (assembly GCA_018881555.1). Taxonomy (NCBI): domain Eukaryota; kingdom Metazoa; phylum Chordata; class Aves; order Passeriformes; family Ptilonorhynchidae; genus Amblyornis; species Amblyornis subalaris. Next base: position 144,108 of record JACAXG010000409.1, read on the forward strand.
CAAAGCACACAATTTCCCAAATTTTCTGCAAAGAGGGCCCCAATGTGATACTCCCCCTCAGGGGCTCAATACCACACTCCCTGAGTACATTTTCCAAATTTTGCAAAGAGGGGCCCGATGTGCTACTCCCCACCAGGGGCTCAACACCACACTCCCTGCGTATATCTTAAAGGTGCTAGATACCCGATATACCCACGTCCAGCGTACGGCTTACAGAGTGTGTTAGTAAACTTTCTCTAACAATTAAAATATAAGTGGTTCATTCCTGCCACACAGATAAAACTGGTCTGACTTAAGAATGGCTGAGATTCATGGAATCTAACAATCAGAATAGAATCCTAGCCAGGAGTCCTTTGTTTCACTAACTAGATGAAGCTGCAGTAAATTTTAGCCATAAAACAAGATACTACAGTACTATTACATTTAAACAAAGGTAATGAGGTTTGAAAACTGGTGAGAAGGTCTGTCTTGTAGCTATTTGGTGGAAAAAATAGTATGCGAAGCAGGCCAATTCTGACAATTCCTTACTCTAACAGCTGGATCACCAGAGGAGACTTGCAGTTGACTTTCTTTTTTAATTTTGCAATTCTCAGCTGCAATATAGGAAATACTATTTGTCTTTCTAGTTTCAAACCATCCTTCCAGAGATATCCAGTATAATATGATATAATTACTGGTAGAATAACAGAGACCTACATCTTTAATCAGAAAAGAGAAAATTAAATGTTTTATTAGTCAGGAATAGCAGAAAGGCCATGTTTCTTACTGTGTGACATAAGCAGCAAAGTTAGGCACAGAAAGCTAATCCTCTGGCTTGTGGTCCTTTGCCTTAAATTTCAAACCATAGCTTCCCTTCAGCAGTTTGCCCCAGGCTAATGTCTGACATTTGATATTTGAATGGCACTGAGCAACTGGCTTGAGGTTACACATTTTGTTGTAGGGAAGCAGAGCGACTGTCCTGGGTTAGTTATATATTCTATTACCACCCACAAAAGCTGGATAAATTTCATAATTACACACCTGGGACTCCTTATCTCAACTGAAATAAGCACTCCAACCGACAGGAAGCACTACCCGCCCTGGTTATCTGATCTCACGTAATGGCCCATTAGCACCACCCAGCCTGACTAATTAGCCTGAACCCCTCAGGAACATTTCGGAGGACCCTAGGACTCCTCCAAGCTCATTACCGAAACAACCAATAGAACATCGGGAAGATCCTCTTCCATTGTGAAAGTCCCCGCCCCTGGGGGAGGTGCCAGCCAAGAAGCACAGCATAAAACAAGGGTTTTGGATGGGAGAAGATACCCTCGACTCAACGGGACTCAGCTCTTGGGACTCCACTCTCGACAGGACTCTTGACTCGACTCGACTAGACTCCACTCCTCGGAGTTGGATTCAGCTAGCTACTCCATTCCACTCCTCGGAATTGGACTCAGCTACTCCACTCCACTACCGGGACTGGATTACCAGGCCTTCCTGCAGGACCAGTGCCTAACTGGACTGCACAGCTACCACCCAGGTCAACAGGGTATCAGGTTTTACCGTGACTCTGTCGGTTTGTTTAAGCCCATGTTTCTGTATTACTGCATTTATTTTAACCTTTTTTTATTAAAATTGTAATTTTGACCTAACATCTCTCGAGGTATTCGGTGTGGGGTTAATTTCCCCTGCTGGTTTACAGCCAAACCAGCACAGTGACACAGACCCACCAGGCAGGTGCAAAAGGGAATTCGTTTATTGCAAAGAACAGGCCTTTTTAAACAGTTAGGTTTTTATCAATTACAAACCTTTGAAATACAACAAACATAGTTCAACCAACCACCATAAACCACGATGGGAACACACAATGGTTATATAACTTGTTTTTCTACCTCTAATTCAGTTGAGTCATTCCCAGGGGCCTTTTCTACTTAGCCGAAGTAACAGGAGTGAGCCATGATTTTACAAGAGTAACAAGGCCTTCATTTTGTAAGGTTTTACCTATCCGCAACATTTTGTTAGTGAGAACGTATCACTAGACGATGATCTGCTTTGTGAATTCTCTCCTCTCTCTGAGTTGCTTTCACTCCCCAGTTAGTTGGTCTGAAATAATAACCCCTAAAGAAAAAGTATGAAACAATGGGGGTGGAAGGGGACCTAAAGAACAGCTCCTTCAGGATGGTCAGAGATCTGAACTGCCATAAATGTATGCAACAGTTTCATATCAAGTTTGGTATTCTTCAAAATTGTATTTCAACCACAGCAAAGTTTTAAAGTTTTCTTTACCATAATTTTACTTGTTGGTCCAGTTTCACCTTCTCTGTAGGTAGAAATTATGGCATTGACATTTTCCACAAAATGTTGAAACATCTGGTAAAGTTGCAATTCCAACAGAGCACAATCCATTTTTTTCATCATTAGTACTGGTTTGATATGTTCTCCAATAGCCTGCCACAGAACAGTCTGTACACAAATCCCTTAAAAATATAAGCACAATTAAAACATGCGTTTTATATATGCGCAAGATCTCTAATCTAATTGGTACAGTGGTGGCTGGTAAATTCAAACTGGGAATTTGGTGGTAGTCAGTGATCCCTAAAACCGTCATTATTCAGTTGCATGTATCACTCCATTTTCTAACAGAAGGACGAGAACTATGACAGGCAGCTTTACTCCCTAGGATTTTACTGAAAGTTTTACTTTATTTCCTTAGTTACTCTACATTCAACCCACAAGCTGGATACAAAGTCGATATAATCCTCTAAGATACAGGAAAGGCCATAGGCTAAGACTGCAAATCAGAATTCATACCATTAAAAGTTGAGCTTTCAGAGAAACAAGCTTCTTCCATCACTCGTGATTTGGTTTTGGTGGGTTTTTTTTCTTAAGAGGAAGAAAATAAAATACAGAGGTCTTTCTAATTAGAAGAGCATGCTTACCTGAAAAACAGTTAACCACGAGGGCACTGTCAGTGACATGGAGAGCTGCTGTAACTTCAGAGGAGAAATCATGTCCAGGGGAACCAATTAAGTTAATAAGAAAACCTGAACCATCCCTAAACTGATGAAGGCCAAATCATTGTCTGAGAGTTCATAATACATAAAAACTGCCCTATAAGAAAATGTCCTGGTTTGAGACAAAATTAGGAGGAAGACTAGGGGCGTCTCCTCTGCAAATGGTAGGATTCGAAAACTCCCTCCTCCCACCTCAGGAATTTCTCGGAGGAAAGTGAAAAAAACTATTTATTTAACAAGCAGGGTGCTCACAGGCACCAGGGAAAGAAAGAAAGAAAAATGAATAATGTTAGATAATAAACCTTCTCGTGGTGGAGAAAACCTGGATAAATTCAGAGTCCTTTCTGTAGTTGTGGCTCTGCTCTCTCCAGAGCTGGGGTATGGTGTGGGCCTCCTCCAGGCCCCGATGTAGGCCTCCGGTGATGGTATTCCAGAACGGAGCTCAATTGAACAGTTCCAGAGGAAGAAGGAAAAATACCACAGTCACAGGAAAAACTCCTTTTTCATCTAGCAGGCTAGCCAAAAAGCAAAAAAAGTTTAACTCTGTCTCTCTCCTGAGAAACACAGAGCCGAGAGCTGGCAGAAGAAAAAAAAAGGAAAAGTGCTCTCCCCACCACAGCAGCAGCAGCTGTGTGTGTGGGTGGGGGTGTGAGTGTCCTCGAAGAAGCTGTGCTGAAGAATTCGCCCGGCACCTTAAAGGCACAGGATTTCATGTCTGGCATAGAGCAGGCAATAGGGGATACAGCATCATAAAGTCACCCCAAGACAGAAAAGAAAACTAATTTTAATAATTTATTAATATTTCATAATTTGTATTGGTCAGGTAACTATACCTGTTCTATTACAGTGCCAATATTTCTTGATGTACTTAAAGCAAAAACCACCAGAAGACTTCAATATTTCAATTTCTAAAGTTCTTAGGATCTAAAATTCTGCTTTGTATGTAATTAATTTTTATTCTTTTTCAAAATTAACACCTAAAGATAGTAGTCACAGCAGACAATAGTAGTCGCAAGTCTGACACTTGTATAGTCACTTTACAACTTGTCAACTTAGCAGTTTGTGGTAGTTTGACCCAGTGTGGAGAAAATCTGATTGGTTAAAACAGGTGATGGACAGTTGTTTAAGCCACTTGATATTCAGGAAATGCCTCTGTGGAAATATGTTTTAAAAAACCACCCAGGAAGTGGTGCTTTCTTGTTCCCCTGCTGCATCCACAGCAGGAGGGCCCCCTGGGCCCGGGGCCCACGGCCTGGGGTCAGGCGGGGGCCCGACCCGCACCGGCCCGCTCCGTGTGGACCCGAGAGAGATCTGGCCTATTGCCATCTGGACCACGAAGGGGCTGAGCCAAGCAGGAGCTGAGAGGAGCCGAGACAAGCTGAGAGGAGCCAAGATTGCGGGAGAAAACCCCCCCCTTTTCCTCTTGGAGATGGATGTGGTGAGATCAAAGGGTGACCTTGCTGAGATAAGGTGGATGCCATGAATTATAGCTAATTAGGCAGTTAATAAAACTGCTGCAAACAGCTGTAAGCTGCCAGCACAAGCAGCGTGGCTCAGGGGGAGAGACTGCCTTTTGCTGATACAGATCAGAGACGCAGCTGTATGATTAAGAGGGAGAAAACTGTTGCGGTGCCCCAGCCTTAGTTATCAAAAAGGCAGTTTGCCACAGAGCAATATTTCTTAGATGCTGGCACTTTAGGTTTCTCCTCCTCACAGAGTCTTAAGCTTTGTAACAGGTCAGCTTGGTTTGAAATTCTCTCTAACTGTATTGTCATTAGTCAGTTTGAATGTGTTCTTCCTCTGAAGATGCTTCATTGGTTTTCTCTCATGTATCTCTACACTCATTGGTTGCACACTGTTATCCCTACCCCTTAAAGCAGCAGAGACAAAGCAGGAAACGGTCTCTCTGCTAACCTCCCTTTCAAGATATGCACCCTGTCCTCCTGGGCAGAGAAGAAATAAACCCAGAATATGGTTACAGAGAGTCCGGCCTCTTTCATTCCTTTTACCTTCGCTGCTGCCTCTGTGAAACTGCCTGTGGTAAAAGCTGTCAGCTTTTGTGGACTGCAAGAAATCCTGCAGATCGCTCCGGCCCCAGCTGAATACAGCAAAAGCGGGGACAAAGCGATAGAAAACAGGCAAACATCATCCGATATGAACATGTAAACTCCATAAAATTCTTCTGCAGGCATTTTCTGCAAATATTAACCTCTCTTCCAAGCCAGAGAGTAAGGAAAGCAAGTCACGTGAAGGGACTAAATATGGCGACCAGCAGCTACCAAGGAAGAAGGCGGAAGTAGCAAGAAGTAGCAGAGGAGAAGCCATCTTATCACTGGGACTGACCCCCCTTTCTGTAAGCTATGGGTGACTGTAATAGAACCAAACTATGCTTCTCTGTAATTCACAAAATACAAACATGGGGGGATCTGGAATTCACAGCCTGAGAATAAGAACACTTTATGTTGTGAGCAGATGAAATTGCAGTTTCTGGAGATTATGAATGAGAGAGGGAGAGGAACTGTACTGGTACCTTTAGGCTGGAATGACTTGTCCTTAAAAAGCTTAACCCCATCGGACTTTTCTTGTGACCCACGAATCACAAGTGTATTGTGGGAGAGGAAGGATTCACTGCAGAATCTGGGTGGGCTGTGGTGTTTTCCTGAAGGTTTGGAACCATGCTGAAGACACTCCATAGGGAGCTTTCTTCCATGGGGAGGATCCCATGGCATGGCAGAAAGAACTTTTTATCCCATGAGGTGGCAATAAGAACTCTTAATCAAAAAGATCAGAATCCCATGTTTTATGTCCTTTGCATGATCAGTGAGAAAGATTGGGGTGTATTGGGAGGAGAATGGTATTTGTATATTATGCCTTAATATTTTTATTATTATTATTCTTTCTATTCTCAGTAGTATTAGTCAATAAAACTATTTAACCATTTCTCAAGCTTGCAGCCTGTTTTCTGCCGTCTTATATCTTCTGAAGAATATAATCATGGGAGTCTGGGGTCTTCCCTCAGGTTAACCTGTTACACAGTTGCAGACAGAAGTAGTCATAACAAGACACAGCCCATCACAGTGGCTTGGAGGAACAGGGTATTAGTCTGTAAACAATCCAATAAAAAATGAAGGTTACTACTAAGAATCCTTCTGAAAGCATCTTTTTCCATAGTGAGAAGCAGGTAAGAATGGTTGCTAGACTTCACTTAAAAGCTCTACTCCAACGTTGCCCAGATTGCACTCTGAACACTGTGAGCTTCTGTTTTGTGACGCACAGCTTGATTCACATGTCAGCTTAAAAAAGATCTGGCAAGATGCAAAGCTTTGAGGAAATCCTTTTCCTGTCTTCAGACTAAAAAGAAAGGAAGGAAAAAAAAAGGAAGATACAAACAAATTCTTACGTAGACTTGATTGTGATACATCTTTCTTGCTCATCCTTCTGTATGTCTGTGAATTGTGTTTCTCTGGCTCTGGTTGAAGCAACGATGCCTGCTTTACAGACCAAGGAGTCTGTCAAGGTTAATTTGCCATGATCAACGTGAGCAATCACAGACATATTCCTAATATTGGACTTTTTGTCCATGAATGCTCAGATCTGGTCTGTTGTTCATACTTTCAAGCATAGTATTTCAAATAGCTGTTCACATTTTTAGCATATTTTTGTAAGTATGAAGAGCACAGCAGAGGCATAACTTAAAACACAGCTCTGATTTCATATAACAAAATGTCAACTACCATAAAAATGAAGAATCCACCTGCAGAGAGAATAGCTGCCAAATGTTACAGAAGGGTTAATACAGAACTGCAAGCTGCAGCTCTCACCAGAGCTGACACACACATCCTTCTCTCCTCCCACCACCGTCCCTCACTTTGCCAAGTCCTCCTCCCACACCTGCTCTCCATCTCTGAGGATGAGAGCTTTTTCAGGTGAGCCAGTCTTCCTGGTTTAAAGAAGAGCATGGGTCTTCTTTTGTAGCCAATCTACCGGATCTAGAAAATGGTGGTCCAACTCAGTCAAAAACCTCCTGAAAGACTTCATTATCCAAGTGCAAAACTTTTAGAGCCCCTCTCACAAATGATATCATGGAAAGAAATTTTTCTTGTTTCCATAATTCTTCTATCTCTTGCTAATAAAAATGCCCCTCCTTCAATTTGCAGAAAAATAATCTTGACCCTGAGAAGCCCTGGTAATTATCTATTAAGCACATGATAACTTAGCAAAGGCAGATCAGATCTTAAGAATTTCAGCCTGTCTCATTCTTTAAGAAGTCACCTGTAGGTCACAGGAGTGCAGTTAACATAGTTATTCTTGCAAATCCCATTAATGCATGAAGTGCTTCATAGGGACAGGGAAAAAGACAGAATTGGGCAAAAAAAATGCTGGGGAATGTTAAACAAACACAAAAATTCCATACATCATAAATAGATTATACTTGTTGATCAAGTGAAGAAAAATATACCATAATAAACACCTGATAGGAAAGATGGGTGCTTATGGCTTTACAAACAATTCCATGGGTGAGGGTCTTTAGGAGAAATGAGTGTTAATGTCTTTGAAATGGGTCAATGTCTCTACCAACTTCAAGCCGCAGGTTTGTTACAGAACTCAGTTTGACTCCCGAAATAGACAAATGGGTCCACAGAAGCCTGAGTTTTTGAACTTTGGGGGACAATGACATGTTCAAGGGGGGAATATGTGGTAGGCGGTTCGGGAAGGCTGTACCTTCCTAGCACCTCAGCCAATGGGGAAAGGAAGAGGGCAACATGCAGCTGGGAGTTTAGGATAAAAAGAGGCTGCGTCCCCTGAAACTTCGAGAGAGAAACCCCATGGCAGTATGCCCCAGTGGACCCTCTCCCTTTATTTGAATAAAGTTGCAGGACTCCTCTGTCTCCTTTTTGGACACTGGCTTTTTATAGCATGATTTTCCACACACACGTAAATAGATTCTTCATCTGTGTTGCAGTTGCAAATGACAGAAATAATGAAACATGCATTTCTATTGCTACACCAACAAAAGTTTCCCACAGTCTGGGTGTTAATGAGTGCATCTGAACCCAGGGAACCTGTCTTCTGGCAAGGAAGATATTAATTTATAATATTAATTTTAAAAACTCCCAACAATCCAGCCAAGCTCAAAATATAATCATATGCAGAAGATAAACCAGGAATTTTTTTACATGAACAGATACACTTTTGATATATATCTTATTACTGCATATTCTCATATTAACTCTGGATCCTTAGTTCAACTTTTTCATTATGCATTTTCTCAAAAAAAATGGTTCTGATTAAAGAAAGGAATACTTCTAATTAAAATAGCTAAGTTCTTTTTAGAGATGAGAAATATCAAAACTAAGCAGCAGCTTGGCCTCTTTCCCCCAAAATGTTTAATTTTTCCGCTGTCCCCTACATTTATAGTTTCTTTCCTGTGGTAGAGAGGGACAAGCGGACGGAAGATCACGCGATGTGACGGAAAGCAGGAGCAGCATGGAATCTTCTTCCCTTCATTCCTTTGTGATAGGAGCATGCAAACCCTCCTAACCTCAGTAGTTTTCCACTCCTTACTAACTCCAGCTATCCCACAGTCCCCCTTTCCTGACGTAGTGAAGCCCCTCGACTATTTAACCTCATGAGATAAGATAAACGCCATTTGACCATCCACCACATTGGTGTCTGTGTGTCCATGGCCCGAGTGGCCACGGGGTAGGCCGGGCTGCCGTGCTAGCCTCTTGAACCAGGTCGCCTTGTCTTCCTAGCAGAAGGCAACATACTGGTGCCGAAACCCGGGAAGGAGAAGAAAAGGAAGAAGAAGAAAAAGAAGAAAAAGCTCGGGTAACGGGGTTCACCTGGACAAGAGATAGCGGCCGAAGCAGCAAAGCTGACTTCAGGCGGGGAAGACGTTCCCAGGAGGATCCACGATCACCATGGAAGCGGTCGCAAAGGTCGTGAGTTCACTCTATAAACAATGGGGAATTAAGTGTAAGCTCAAGGATTTTTATCTTGCTATTGCGAGACTCTTAGAGCTCAGGGCAATTGAACGCCCCGTAGAAATATTACATCCCGAGGTGTGGGAGAAATG
>JACAXG010000410.1:131556-142814 GCA_018881555.1 Amblyornis subalaris
CCCCCCGGGCATCGTGGGGGTCCGGGGGGGCCCTGTGACACTTGACCCCACTCAGGGGGGCTCTCAGGGCCCCCCTGCCCCACCATGGGGAGGGGTCTGCGCTCCCCCTCCCCCCCCCCACCCGTGGGGCTGCGTCACCCCGGGCTCACCTGGGCACACCTGAGCAGGTCAGGGCAGGTCCCCCCCATCCCCCACCCGGGGGGGGTCATGGGGGGGAGGGGTTGAGTCACGGGGGGGGGGAGGGGCGGGAGCGCCGGCAGCACCAAAATCCCTTTATTGGCCAATAAATAAAACCAAACCCCCGGGGTGGGGGGGAGGGGATGGGGGGAGGACTCTGCAGGGTCAGGGACACCTTGGGGTCAAGGCCCCCATGGGGTCGGGGCTCCTGCCGAGGTCAGGGTCAGTGTGGGGTCAAGGCCACTGCAGGGTCAGGGCCAGCACCTGAGGCTGGGGTCACCTGGGGTTGGGGTCACCACAGCATTGGGGTCATCACAGGCTGAGGGCCACCAGCGAGGTCGGGGCCACCACAAGGCGCAGGGACACCACGGGATCGGGGACACGATGGCACTGGGGACACTGTGGTGTCAGGGCCGCCACTGGGGTCAATGTCATTGCTGGTGGGGGGGTCACCACCGGGGCCAAGGTCTCTCCGCTGTCCCCATTGTCTCCAAAGTCCCTGGTGTCCCGGGTGTCCTCAGTGTCCGTGGTGTCCCCAGTGTCCTCAGTGTCCCCGGTGTCCATGGTGTCCCCAGTGTCTGTGGTGTCCCCAGTGTCCGTGGTGTCCCCAGTGTCCGTGGTGTCCCTGGTGTCCATGGTGTCCCCGGTGTCTCCAGTGTCCCCAGTGTCCATGGTGTCCCCAGTGTCCGTGGTGTCCCCAGTGTCTGTGGTGTTCTCAGTGTCCCCAGTGTCCGTGGTGTCCCCAGTGTCCGTGGTGTCCCCAGTGTCCCCGGTGTCCGTGGTGTTCCCGGTGTCCATCGTGTCCGTGGTGTCCCCGCTGTCACCGCTCCAGGAAGCACAGCCCGATGGGGGCCCCGGGGGCCAGCAGGGTTCGGGTCATGGGGCGCACGCGGCCCCCCCCGGGCTCCGGCCGCACCTCGAACCGCAGCAGGATCTGGGCGGGGGGCAGGGACGGGTGAGGAACACAACGGGGACGTAGCGGGGACACAAGGGAGGGGACGCGGGGACACGGGGGACGCGGGGACACGCACCTGCGCCAGCGCCATGTGCAGCTGCAGCTCGGCCAAGCGGCGCCCGACGCAGCTGCGCGGGCCGAGGCCGAAGGGCAGGGAGGCAAAGGGGTGCCCCGGGCCGGGCTCGGGAGCGTCCCCGGGGGCGTCCCCGGGGGTGTCCCCGCCGTCCCTGTGGCGCAGCCAGCGCTCGGGGCGGAAGGCGTCGGGCGCCGGGAAGGAGCGGCTGTCGCGGGACGTGGCGTAGTGGCACAGCGTGATGAGGGTCTGCGGGGACACGGGGTCAGCGGGGACACCCCGGGGACACCTCGGGGACCCCTGGGGTGGGGTGGGGTGCCCCCAGCTCACCTGGCGTGGCACCAGGTAGTCGCCCACGCGGATGTCGCGGTCGCGGACAACGCGGGCGTTGGCTGGGATGACGGGGTACAGCCTGGGGGGACACCGGGAYGTCACCTCCCTGTCCTTGTCCTTGTCCCCAGCCCTGGGCACAGCCTGTCCCTGCCTTCATCCCCATCCCTGTCTTCATCCCTATCCCCATTCCAGGCTCCACTTTCATCCCCATCTCCATCCCAGTCTGCACCTTCATCCATATCCTCATCCTCATCTTTGTCTTCAACCCTTCCTTGTCCCCATCCTCATCCCCACCTTGTCCTGGTCTTCACTCTGGTCCCCATCCTCCTCCCTCCCTCATCTGCCATCCTCATCCTCATTCCCATCTTCCTCCTTGTCCCCATCCCTGCCCCATTCCTGTCCCCATTTCATCCCTAACCTGATCTTAACCCCGACCCCATCCCCACCTGTCCCATCTCCATCCCTGTCCCTCTCATGATGGATCCCCATCCCTGTCCTGTCCCTGTCTCCATCTGTCCCCATCCTCGTCCCCATCTTCATCCACATCACTTTTCCCATCCCTGTCCTGTCCCTGTCCCTATCCTTGTCCCCACCTTCATCCCCATCCCCGTTCCCCTGTCCCCACGTCCCCGTTTCTGTGTCCCCATCCCATCCTCACGTCCCGATCCCTCTCCCCCTTCCCCACGTCCCCATCCCCGTCCCCCTGTCACCTGAGCGTCTCCTTCACCACGGCGCGCAGCAGCGGCAGCCGTCCCAGCGCGGCGGCGGCGGCGGCGGCGGCACCGTCGGGGGTGGCACTGTCACCGCCGGCGACGCCGTCGGCGGCCGCGGCAGCCGCCAGCTCGCGGTGCAGGGCCGCCTGCGCCCCCGGGTTCCGCGCCAGCTCGTACAGGCTCCAGGCCAGCGTGCTGGCCACCTGGGGACACGCGGTGACGTCAGCGGGACCCACGGTGACCACGGGGACGCCCCGGCGTCCCCCCGCCCTCACCGTGTCCACCCCGGCCAGCAGCAGCTCGCTGACGTTCCCGTAGATGCTGCTCACGGGGACGCGCTCCCGGGCCAGCAGGTCGGTGACACACGCGTCCCCCTCGGCCGGCGGCCCCCGCGCGGCCACCGCGGCCACGCGCCGGTCCACGTGTGCCTTGGCTGGGGACAACAGCAGCGCGTCAGTGTGGCCACGGCCACGTGACGGCGACACCCCGTCAGTGCCACCGTGGCCGGGCACCGTCACCGAGTCCCTTGGCTGGGGACAACAGCGCCCTGTCGGTGTCACCACAGCCACGCGGCGTCCTTGTGTCCCTTGGCAATGCCATGGGACTGTCACCACGGTCATGGGTCACATCTCCGTGTGCCCACAGGATGTCTCTGCGTACCTGGGATGTCCCGGTGTCCCTGCAGTGTCCCCTTTCTGTCCCCAGGTCCCCTGTGTCCCCTCACCAAAGGCGGGCATCACCACAGCCCTGGGATGTCCCCGTGTCCCTGGGATGTCTCCCTGTGTCCCTGTGTGCCCCAYGTCCCCTCAAGTGAAGGTGAACAGGAGTGTCGCTACGGCCATGGGACACCCCCATGTCCCCGTGGGATGTCCCCGTGTCCCCATGTGATGTCCTGGTGTCCCCGTGGGATGGCTCCATGTCCCCACAGGATGTCCTCGTGGTGTTCCCCATGACCCCTGTCCCCTGTGTCCTCCCTGTCCCCGTGTCCCCTCACCGAAGGTGAAGAGCCGGTCTGAGGCACAGCCATGGGATGTCCCCGTGTCCCCATGCCCCTTCTGTCCCCATGTCCCCTCACTGGAGGTGAAGAGCTGGTCCCAGGCACAGCCACGGGATGTCCCCGTGTCCCCCCTGTCCCCGTGTCCTCTCACCGAAGGCRAAGAGCTGGTCCCAAGCGCGGCAGAAGGCGTCCCAGGGCGCGGGGACGAGGCGCAGGAGGGGCCGGGGCAGCGCCATGGTCACCAGGGTCAGCGCCAGCACCGCCCCCACGCAGCGGATCACGCCCTCGGTGGCCTCGGTGGCCTCGCCGGTGTCCCCCAGGCAGCCCAGGCGGGAGGAGAACAGCACCCAGGAGATGGCTGCGGGGCAAGGGGGACGTGTGGGACGCGGGGACACCGGGGACAGGGGGGCACTGGTGATACGGGGAAGGCTGGGGACGTGGGAGGCCTGGGGACACAGGGGATCGGGGTCATGGGGACACGGGGAACATGGCGGGGACCCTGGGGACACTGAGCGGGGGGTCCAAGAGTCCTCGGGGTCACTGGGGGACAGAGRGTGCCCTGGCGACTCAGGGGACACAGGGAGCCGAGCCCTGGGGGTGGAAGGAGACCTGGGGTGCCCTATGGGGGGGACACAGGGGGTTCCCGGGGGGGGTCCCAGCCCTTTGGGGTGCCCCATCCCCTTTTGGGGTCCCRTCTCACCCTCGAGGCCGAAGCGGTTGAACTCGGAGCCGACGTCGGGGACGAGGCCCCGCGGGTGCCGCCGCCGCAGCCGCTGCAGCCGCGCCACCAGCTCGGTCACCGCCGTGGCCACCGGCCCCGCGAAGGCCTCGGCCGCCCCCGGGCGCAGCAGCCCCCGCGCCAGCACCCGCCGGGACCTCCGCCACGCCTCGCCCTCCCTGGGGACACGGACGCGGTCACGGGGGGACGAGGGACACGGGGACGTGCGTGGGGGACAGCGACATGGGGCGCGGGGAGGACAGAGGGACAGGTACGGGTGAAGGACAGGGGACATGGGGGGGAGTGGGGACACAGGTGACACAGGGCGTGGTGGGGATGTGGGAACATGGCAGCAGGGGGCCAGGGACACGGGGATGTGGATGGAGATGGGGACATGGTGACCAGGGAGGGGACAGGGGACATGGGGGTGGTGGGGGCACGGGGGACATGCAGGGGCACAGATGGGGGATAGGGGGACAGGGGACATTGGTGAAGGACAGGGACACGATGGCAGGGACAGAGGACATGCAGGGCCATGGATGGGAGATGGGGACATGGGTAAGGGCATGGGGGACACGTGGGAACGGGGGGGACAGGGACACAGGGAGGGACAAGGACACGGGGGGACACGGGGGGACACGGTGGGGGATGGAGATGGGGTGGGGGATGAGGACGTGTGGGATGCCAGGACACGTGTGGGGGACAGGGACACACACGGGGTGAGGGACAGGGACACGGGGGACACAGGTGAGGGACAGGGTCACGAGGACACGGGGGACACGGGTGGGACACAGGGGACATGAACCCCCCACGAGGCAGCGCCGGGGCCCCCCCAGGTGCGGTCAGGGGCACCTGTGAGAGCCACCGGGTCCCTGCACCCATGGGGGGGGGGCTGGGGGACAGCTGGGGGGGATGGGGGCTGCACAGGGGTTTGGGGTCCCTCCCCCCGCCCACGCCGGGGCCGGGCTCCCCCCGGGCAGTTACTCACATCCTGCGTGGGGGTGTGGGGGGCGGGGGGGGCGGGGGGCAGGGGGAGGGGGGCTGAATCACGCCTGAGTCAGCCCGGGGCCCCCCCCGCACCCTACGGGCCCTTCCCGGAATGGGTGCAGGGGGGGTCGGAGCCCCTGGGGGTACAGACACCCCCCCAGCCCCCTGGGGATCCCTGTGCGCCCCCCCCTCCCCGCGAGACAGCCCCTCGTGTGGCCCCCCCCAAATCCCACACGCAGTCCCCCCCAACCCCCTGTGCAGCCCCCACCCTCCACGCCAAGCCCCCAAACCCCAACCCCAGCCCAAAGACCCCCCTGGGCAGCCCCCAGACCCCACCGAGGAGCCCCCCGTGGGCAGCCCCCAGACCCCCCTGAGCAGCCCCCGGCCCCTCCCCAGCACTCACAGGGTGAGGAGCCCCCCCGGGACCCCCCGGAGGCTCCGGTGCTCCTTCCAGGGGCAGCTCAGGGCGCGGGAGGGTTCGGGCCCCTCCTGGCGCAGCACCTGAGCCACGAGCGCGGGGTCGGCCACGTGCACCGTGAGCACCGGCCCGAACCGAGCCTTCCAGAGCGGCCCGAACCGGGACCGGGCGTGAATCTGGGGGGAAGGACACGGGGGGGGGTCACACCGGCCCGAACCGGCACCGGCTGTGAACCTGGGGGGGGACACGGAGGGGTCACACCGGCCCGAACCGGCACCGGGCTGTCACCTCGTGGGGGGAGTGTCCCGAACGGGGATCAGCCCCCACGCTGGGGGTGAAGGGGGGTCGGGGTCAGTGGGGGTCACCGAGGGTCACGCTGACCCGCATCAGGCGCCAGCCTCGGGCTGGGGGCACCGGGGGTCAGCCCGTGGGGGTGGGGGCTGCCCGGGGCAGGGACCCGGTGCCGCCGGGGGGTACGGGGTGGGACAGGAGCAGCKGAAGCACAGGGGGAGGTCCTGGTGTCCCCGCCTGCCCGGGGGTCACCTGGTCTCGGGTGTCACTGTCCACTCCGGGGTGGCCCCGTCCCTGCCCCGCGGTGGCCCCCCCGGGGGGTGACCCCGTCCCCGGTGCCTCTGCYCGCCCCCCCTCCAAGGTCCCAGCACCCACCGAGCCCGGGCTGGTCCCGCCCCTGCTCAGCCCCGGGGACCAGATCAGGTCCCAGTACCATCCCCCACAAGTCCTGGGGACCAGATTGGGGTCTCCCAACTCCACCCAGCCCCGGGGATAGAGATCAGTGTCCCTCCCGTCTCCTCCAAGACTCGGGGTGGCGGCACTGAGGTACCCCCTGTCCTCTCCAAGCCAGGACTGTGACACTAGGGTCCCCGTACCTCCTCCATACCCCAGGACAGCGGGATAAGGATCCTGCTGGGCCCCCCCAGGATACAGACCGTTGGGAATGGGGTCCCCCTGCCCCCTCCAAGCCCCAGGTGGTGGGATCAGGGTCCCCCTGCCCCCTCCACGCCCCTGGCCCTGCCCCCAGCCGTGCCCCCAGCCCCATTTACCTGCATCTCATGCAGCCTCCGCACTCCCCCCCGGCACAGCAGCTCGAAGATGAAGGTGGCGGGGCTCGGCCCCGGCATCTCGGCCAGGCCCCAGGGGCGCGGAGGGTCCGGGGGTCCCCGGGGCTGTGGGGAGGGGGGCGGTGGGGAGGCGGCAACGGGGATTGGGGGACCCCGGGGGACCCCCGGGTCGGGCAGGGAATGGGACAGGAGCACGGCCCGGGTGGGCAGGCGCAGGTTGGGGGACATGGCGAGGCRCAGGAGTGGCACCGGGGGGTGGCTGGGGTGGGGACACCGGCGGGACCAGGGGATGCGGGAGGGTCGGGGGGAAGGCGCGGGGGCTCAGGGGGGCGCTGGAGGCGGCGGAGGGCACAGGAGGACCCAGGAGGACCCCGAGACAGGAACGGGGCCGAGCCTCGACTGCGCTGCGGGCCCCGGGCAGGGCCTTTATAGCGCCCACGTGCAGCCGGGCAGGCCCCGCCCCCGCGCCTTAGCCCCGCCCCGTAACACCAAACTGGGGSGCAAGCCCCGCCCACTCGGCGTTCAGCTCCTCCTACCCTAGCGTTCATTTGCATACCGGGCCCTCCGGGCCAATCAGCTCACGGCAGGGGCGGGGCCGGGCCTGCCGGTTCCGCCCCCCCGGGGCGCGCACACGCGAGAGCAGCTCCGGGGGCGCGAACGGGCCCGGCCCCCCCCAGAGCCTCCCCCGAACCCCCCCAAACGCCCCCCCGGTCACGCACCGGTCCCGGCACCCCCAGAGCCTCTCCTGGACGCCCCCCCAGTCACACACTGGCCCCAGCGCCCCCAAACCGCGCGCGAGGCCACGCACCCCCGGGGGGGCCATTCCGGGGGGGCCGGGGTTGCCTGTCCCCACGGTGGCAGGGGACGCACAGCAGCCCAGTGCGCCCCACTCCCAGAGCCACCAGTGCCCCCAGTCCCGCCGGCAGCCCGGGGAAGGGCGTGGTCTCACCCCAGCCCCCTTGGGGGGCACGGAGGGAAACATAGCTGTGCCCCCCCCCACCCGCCCCAGTGCCGGATTCCTGGGAATTTCCGCCTTGCACCACTGGCCGAAAAGGGCGGGRCCGCTGGAAACTCCCCCGCGCCTGTGGGGGATGTCACTGGGTCCCCCCGGCCCCCCCCCCGGGGGTTTCCTGCGATGGGGAAACTGAGGCAGGAACCGGCCCCTCCCTCATCATTTTGGGGGGGAGCAATTCCCGGCACCCCCCGTGGGGTGGGGGAGGGGGACGCGACCGAGCCCTCGGGGAAGAGTCTGGGGGGTTTTGGGGTAGTTTGGAAACACCAGGCTTGGGGACGCTTTGTCACTTTATTAAAAAACGTGGAAGTGCGAGGGAGGGTCCGGCCCCCCCGCGCCCTCAGGGCCCCCCCGGGGCGGGGTCGGGGCGGCGGCGGAACACGGCGGTGCAGGGCGGGCGCCCGGCGCGCTGGGCCCTCTGTCCCTCCTCCGTCACCGACGGCAGCAGCGGCACCAGCGGGTCCGCGGCCTGGGGGGCACGGGGGGGGCCAGTGACATCGCAGGGACACCCCAGGGACCGCCCCAGTGAGCCCCACACTGAACCCTCTGTGACCTGCCATCGTCCCCCAGTGCCACCCCATAACCCCCAGTCAGTCCCCCAGTACCCCCATTAACACCCAGTACCCCATAGTGCTCCCCCCGTGCCCCCAGTTGCCCCCCAGTACTCCCTCATATTCCCCAGTGTCCCCCGATTTAGTCCTCAGTTTCCCCCACTCAATCCCAGTGTCCTGGTGTGTTCCCCAATCCCTCCCATCATCCCCTTCATCAGCCCCCAGTGCCCCCCAGTTGCCCCAGTTGCTCTCACCAGCTGGGCAGGGGGCAGGGGCTCGAACAGGGGGTGCTCCCCAAAATGCTGCAGCATCCACTCGTGCAGCTCGGGCACGTCTGTCACCGTGTACACCAGGCCCTGGCACCCCAAAAACACTGTGACACCCCAAAATCCCCTGGGTGCACCCAGCCCTGGGCACCCCAAAATCACTGGGACACCCCAACCCCCCCTGTGTGCACCATGCCCTGGGCACCCCAAAAACACTGGGACACCCCAAACCCCCAACCCCCCCGGGCATGTACAGCAGGCCCTGGGGGACCTCAAAATCAGGGATACCCCAAAACATCCCCCCCACTGCACTGCACTGCACACACCGGCCCCTGGGACACCCTGAAACCTCRGCAGCACCCCAAACCCTCCCACTCCCAGAAGGGCTGGACCCCTCTTCTCCCCAGTAATCCCAGAGGATCCGAGGGGGTGTTGGGGATCCCCGGGGGRATTTGGGGAGGGTCAGGGGGTTTTGGGGTGCTGAGGCATAGCATGGAGCCACACTCTGCCACCAGTGCGGGGACACGGTGGGTGCTGAGGAGCCCCGGGGGGGGGTCAGGGGGTTCGGGGACCCCTGAGGGGTTGGGGGGCTCACCCCGGGGCGCAGCACGTAGCCGTACTCCGCCAGCATGGCAGGGCTGATGATCCTCCACTTGTGCTTCGTGCGCTTGAAGTGGGGGTCAGGGAACAGGAAGAACAGCTTGGAGAGCTGGGGGGGCAATTGGGGGGTCAGAGGGTCAGCACTCTGCTGGCACCGACCCTCCCAGACCCCCCCAAACCCCATGTGGTGAGTGCAGGGCTGGCCAGGGGAACGGAGGCAGTGCGGGGACCGTGGAGTAGCCCTGGGGGGCTTGTCCTGGGGGTGCTGAAGGGTGGTCCTGAGGGTCCTGGAGGGTCCCAGAGATGTTGTGGGGTCTCGGGAGTGCTGGGGGGCTCCCAGAGGGGTCCTGGGAGGGGCGAGTGTCCCGAGARGGTGGTTGGGGAGCATTTTGGGGGATCCCAGGGGTCTTGACTGGGCCCTGTGGAAGAAGCGGGGCAGGTGTTTCACGTGTTCCCAAGGGTTTGGGGGGGTCTCAGGGTGGGCTCAGAGAACACAGAACCTTCAGGGGGTGGTGGGGGGGGGTGCCGCGGGTTTTGGTGAGCCCCGGAAGGGTCGCGGGGGGGTTTGTGGGGTGCCGGGGTCTCACCTGAGCCCTGCGGAAGAAGTGGGGCAGGTGTTTCATGGCGTTGCCCCTCACGCAGGCCACGTTGCCGAAGCGGCCGGGCTGAGCCGCCCGCAGCGCCCGGATCCGCGCGCGGGTGAACGCGGCCACCTTCCCCCGCAGCTCCAGCCCCAGCGCCAGCGTCTGCGGGAACCGCTCGGCCAGCGCCACTGCGGGGGGGGCGGCACAGTCAGACCCCCCCGGGAACCGCCCCGGGACCCCCCACTCCCTCCCGGTGCCCCCCTCCTGGTCCCCACCCCTCGCCCCGCAGCCCCCCGTGCTCACCCAGCAGCCCCCCGTAGCCGCACCCCACGTCTGCGAACTCCACGCGGGCCGGGGGGGTCCCGGCGGGAGCGTCGGCCGGGAAAAAGGTCGGGAACAGCGAGGCCCAGTCCATGTCCTGCGGCCGGGCGGGGCTGCGGGCACCGCGGGGCTGTTACTGGCCGGGAAACCGGAGCGGGGGAACCGGGGAGGGGACACCAGGGGGGCACCGGGGCGGGCGGGGAGATGGGGGGCTCCCCCGGCGGTCGGTGTGAGCGGGAGGGGATAGGGGACCAGGGCGATACGGCCCGGCTGTTCCTAGGGGCGGCCGGGTGCCCGGCGGTGCCGCATGGGGCCGTGAGGGGGACCCCGAGGGTCCCGGGCCGGGGGAGTCGGCGGGGGCACTCCCGGGGCCCGGCCCGGGTGTTACCGGGGGGGATCCGGGCGGGTTCCAGGCGAGTCCCGGGCGTTCCCCGGGGGTCCCCGCACTCACTACCGCAGGGTGTGGTCGGCCAGCGGGTTCGCGTGCGCGCGCTGGCGGTAGAAGCGCTTCTGGGGYGGCAGCGCGGCCTCCTCTTCCTCCACCGCCGCCATGGCGGCACCGTGCGGCGCTGGGCAGTGACGTCAGCGGCCGGCGCATTGTAGTGACGTCACGGGGAACATGCCAGCAGGGCGAGCCACGCCCCCTCCCCGAGACTTCACAGCGCCCCCTGTCGGCCCAGAGCCCCTCCAGTGCTCCCAGTGCCCCTCCCAGTGTCCCCCAGTGCCCCCACAGCACCCAGTCCGATGCTCCCAGTGCCTTTCAGTGCTCCCAGTGCCCCCTGGTGCCCCCAGAACTCCCAGTGCTCTCACTCGTCCCAGTGCCCCTCCAGGCTCCCAGTGTTCCCACAGCACCCGGTCCGGTGATCCCAGTGCTCTCAGTGCCCCCCAGTGCCCCCCTCGCCAGTGCTCCCAGTGTCCCCCAGTGCCCCCACAGCACCCGGTCTGGTGCTCTCACTGCTCCCAGTGCCTCCCAGTGCTCCCACAGCACCCAGCGCGGCACTCCCAGTACTCCCAATGCTCTCACTGCTCCCAGTGCTGCTCCAGGGTCCCGGTCCTCCCAGTGCTCCCAGAGCCCCCCAGTGCTCCCAGTGCCTCTCAGTGCCTCCACAGCACCCGACCTGGCGATCCCAGTGCTCCCACCGCTCCCAGTGGCCCCACTGGTCCCAGCGCTCCCAGTGCCCCCAACAGCACCCCCCCAGTGCTCCTAGTGCCCCTCAGTGCTCCCACAGCAACCAGTGGCCCCACCGGTCCCAGTGCTCCCAGTGCCTCTCCAGGCTCCCAGTCCCYCCAGTGCTCCCAGAGCCCCCACAGTGCTCCTTGTGCCTCCAGTATTCCCATTCCCTACAGTTCTCCAGTCTCCGCAGTCTACCCTGTTCCTCCCGTCCCACCAGTGCCCCCAGAGCCCCCCAGCCCCTCAAGTGCCCCCAGTGCTCACAGTCTCCCCCATGCCCCTACTTCACCTGTCCTGCCATTG
>JACAXG010000410.1:152661-162929 GCA_018881555.1 Amblyornis subalaris
GGGGGCGGGGCCGAGGAGCGGGGATTGGTCCGGAGCGGAGGGGGCGGGGCCGGGCCGTGTTTACCTCGCGCGGCGCCCGGCGGGGGTGGGGCATCCTCGGGCCACGCCCACAACCGGGAAGGGGCGGGGGCTGGGGCGGAGGTCATCCCCGGGACCCCCCGCCCGCTCTGACCCTGCCCCTTTTCTGCTTTAAATGCTGCGGAATTATTAATTTTGTTAAATAAGATGCATAATTCCCCTTTTCCTCTATTTATTTATTAGAGGGAACCCCAAATTTCTCCTGTTTCGGCCCCCAGTTCCTTCGTTTTCATCCCAATTCCAGCTATTTCACCTCACATTCCTCCCGTTTCATACAAATGTCATTGGTTTCCCCAAAATTCCAAGTCCCCCCGAAATATATTCCACCTATTTCACCGCAAAGCTCCTCCCCTTTCACCCCAGTTTCCTCTTGTTTCACCCAAATTCCTCCAGTTTCCCCCCCAGTTTTCCACAAAGGAAACTGTTTTCCTGGGGCTTGGAGTTTTTTTTAAGGAAAATCTGGAGGGGAAAGAGGAATTCGGGATTTTTTAAAGAAAAATCTGGGTGAAGGGAGAATCCCGAATCTGGCGAGACCCGGACGCCCCGGGGATGCCCGGCGGGATGGATCCCAGATCCATCGGGATTCGTTAGGAGCTTCTTTTCCGCCAGGATAAGGTCGGAGTCGGATCTTTCCGGACCTTCACAGGGCTGCATCCCGAAGGCGACTGAGCCGCATCCCGCATTTCCCTGCGACGGTTTCCCAGGAACCTGGACGCTCAGATCCCAACGGGATCATCCCCTGGAGCTCCCGGGATTCGCAGCCAAAGCCTGGGGTATTTAATTCCTCTTCGGTTACGGAACGAAACCAGCCCCRGTTCCAGGGATAAACGGGACAAAGCGGGAATTTGCGCAGGGAGCGGCGCCGGCGGCGGCCGGGCGTTTTCCCGGTGGAGCATCCTGCTGGCAAACAGGGGGCGGACTGGGAGAGGACTGGGAGTGGTAGGCTGGGAGGATCCTGCTGGCGAAGCTGGGAGCAGACTGGGAGTGCTCTGGGAGCGGACTGGGAGCGGACAGGGAATGRACTGGTGGCGTCCTGCTGGTAAACTGGGGACGGACCGGGATTGGACTGGGACGAGAGTGGGATCGGATTGGGACGGGATTGGGGTCGGACTGGGATCGGACCGGGACTGGATTGAGACGGGACTAGAGCGGGACTGGGGACGGACTGGAATCGGACTGGGATCGGACTGGGATCGCATTGGGATCAGACGGGGCGGGCCCTCCCCGCCCGTTCCCGCCAACATCCGGGTACTCGCGCCACCGCCCCGCCCCCTCATTCTGCTTCCCCATTGGCTGCCGCTGCGTGACGTCACCGATGGGCGGGGCGCAGCCCCTTCCCGGGGGTCTCCCAGACCCAAATCTGCCCCAGCTCGACCCCACCCCCCGCCCCTGGGGACCCCCCGGGACCCCACCCCCGCCCCTGGGGACCCCCCGGGACCCCTGTCCCCCGCAGCCGGGGCCCCTCGGGGCGGGAATGGGCCGAGCAGGACCCCCCGGCAGGGACAGGGGGGTGTCCCCAGCGTGTCCCTCCTCGGGGGGCACAGAGACCCCCTGTCCCCGCTACCCCCCCAACAAATGGGGCGGCTTTGGGTCTCCACCAAAAATCAATCCCGTGGATCCCATTCCCGGCGAAATCCAGACAGATCCGGCACCTCCAGCACCTCCTTGGACCTGCCTGCAGGTGCCACCAGTGCGACGTRGTGCAGGAAATCGGGAATAGATGGAATTCCTTGGGAAAAGGGACTGGGCAGCATCATTTTTATTTCTAAAACGGGTTAAAAGCTGAAGAGAAGGAAATTCCCGGCACTGCGTTTTCCGGGAGCTGCTGTCCTTGAACCCTCCTGAGGGTTGGTTTGGAGCTCTGGAAACAGCCAAAACTCCTGGAAATGTTGGGAAACGGCTCCGTCCCATGAGCCAACCCTGGCCCAAGGCCAGGGCCTGGCGGCAAATCCGGCTTTTCATGGGAATTCTGGAAACGGCCTGGAACATCCCCAAATTAGGGCAAACCCCCAAGGATCAATGCCGTACCGATCCCCCGGAGAGATCAGAATGGAAATCCAGGAAACACCAACGGATCCTTCCCGGACCAGCCGAGTGGGGGGACAAAATGAGGCAAAGCTTTCGAGGGAGCTGCCCCTGGATCGAGGCTCTGGGCCGGGGTATCCCCGGGATCCTCCGGCTCCTCCCGCTCCCGCCGTCCCGGGGCTCCCGGCTCCGCTCCTGCCGCACGCCCGGGGCTGAGCCGCGCCGGGTGACGGGGTCCTGTGGCACGGGGGGGTCCCGCGGGGTCCCTCCCGGGGGTCCTGAGGGGTCCAGTCTCATCCTGGCGCTGGGATCACCTGGGGACGGACGTGTCGGAATCGACGTGGCCGAGGAGGAAGAGCTCGGGGTGGGCGGCGAAGCCCAGGCGGCCCTGGGGGGGGGAAGGTCACAGTTAGAGCCGAGGGCATTGAACGGGCCCSGACTGAGCCTGGTTCAACCAAGCCTGAGCCAAAGAGAGGTTAAGGAAGCCCGAGTTAAGGAAGCCCGAGCTGAGCCCGGTTTAATGAAGCCCAAATTGAGCCCAGGTAACAAAAAGGAAGCAGAGCCCTGTTTAGCAAAGAGTTGAGCCCAAATTAACGACACCTACACTGAGTCTGGTTTCAAAAAGACCAGGTTGGGACGGGTTTAATGAAGGTCGAGTTGAGGATATTCTAACAAAGCCTGAATTAAGCCYGGTTTAATGGAGCCAAAGTTGAGCCCAGTTTAATGAGCCGGAGCTGGACAGGGTTTTAATGAAGCCAGAGCTGATCCCGGTTTAAGGAAGCCCCAGTTCAGTCCAGTTTAACAAAGCGCGGGTGGGCAGCACTGGCCCTGGGTCCAGAGTCCCCCCGTGCCCCGTTAATTAGCACAGACCCCCCGCCAATGGGAACCGCGTTAACTGGGAACGGATCCCGCTGTTAATTGGGGGCGGATCAGGGTCCAGCCCCACCCAGAGCTCCGAAAGGCGGAGCCCTCCCGCAGCCTCAACTCCTGCTCCAGGTCAATTAAGTGTGGGGCGTGGATGGCCTTAATTAGCAGTGACTGCACAGGCCGCTTAATTACAAGAAGCCACTCCCAACCCTCCGCATGATCCCGGTGTTCAAAGGGATGCGCCGGGCTGGGCCGGAGTTGAGGCTCTGGAGGGGCAAAAGCAGGGAAAAAAATTGGAATTCCGGGGTTGTTTTTTTGGTGCAGCTGGTGGGTTGGGCAGGATGCACGTGCCGAGTCCTGATCCCGCGGAAGGAATTCCCAGGGGAAGGCACCGCAGGGCCATGGACCCTCTGCTCTCCCGGTCACAGCGTGACCCTGGGAGCGAATCCCACGGGATGGGGACACGTCCCCTCCCTCCGGGAGCTCGTCCCGCCGGCGCAGCTCCGGCACCGGAGCGTCGGGGGCTCCGGCACGGCCGGGAACAGCCGGCACTCGGAGCGGCCCCGAAAAATGACCCAGGAAGCCAAGTTGGAAAAGTCTCCGTGTTTTAATGGCACAGGGGGTTCGTACAACCAGACCCAAAGGAGAAACCCCCAAACGAGGGCGRCAAGGAGCAGAGGCCACGGATGGGGACCCGATCCCGAGGCTCCCCCCTGGAGCTGCTGCCACACGGTCAGTGTTTCAGCCAGGACAGCTGACCCCTCCCACGCCAGAATTCCCAGTCCAGGAAAGCTGAGGGGTGGGTACAGCAGGATTCCGAAGTCCAAGTCCACCTCTGGTCCAACACCCTTTCCCCCCCCCACCCCCATTCCCACAGCCCGTGGCTGTTTGGGAATGGGCATAAAACCTACAAGTGTTACACTACAGGGTTAAATTCTGCTGGAATTCTGGGATTATAACCTGAAAACTGGGAATCTGTCGTGGTCAGGGGGAGCTGCAAGGCTCAGCTGTTTTGGGAAAGGGTGGGAAGAGRGACATGATCCTGCCTCTAATTGAAGGGGAGTTTTCCTACTGGGCTCTGAGTGTTTTCACCTTGGTCCCTGGAATGTGTCCTGGGCACCAGGGAACAAGCCCAAGCCTTGGGCAGCGATGGATAAAACTCCAGGGAAGCTCAAAGCAGGAGGGGCTGCCCCGACCTGCTCCGATCCCGGGAGTGAGCAGCGAGGGACAGGGGGTTTGCTCATGGAAGGGGAGAAATCCCAGTGACCACCAGATCCCAAACTGGCGTCAGGGCRGCATTCCCGAGGGATTCGTCACAGAGAGAATTCCCTGCCTGGGACTGGGGGTAYGGGGAATGCTGGTGGAATTCCATGGAAGCCTCGTTCTGGCAAAGGATGGAGCCCCTGGTGCTGGGCAGGTCTGAGCCAGGCATCCCAAATAATCCAGGACTGGGCTGGGTGGGAGCCCCTGGCTCGGTCCCAGCAGAGGCAGTTTGGGACCCCTCACCCAGCCCTGCTCCATCCTGCAGATCCATGAAGCATTTTGGGATCTGAATCCGTGGAGCTGTGCCTCTGCCGCAGCTCCAGGTGGACAGAGAAGGGAATTTCCCTAAATAACCCAAATTTGAGTTTCCAACGCTCAATTTCCATGATTCGGAGATTCAAACCCAACAGGCAAGATGAGACCCCAAAAGCCCCCTGGGGGATACAAGGGACACCTTGTTCCCTCCATCCCAATCCACTCAGGTCACATTYCTGGCAGAGCTTCTTCCAATACTCATTAAATAAAAGGGGGATGATGGGGGGGATTTAAATCCAGGACAAGTGGGAGCAGCAAGAAAACTCCTGGAAAAGGCTCTTGGAGCCTCCACAGCCTGATTTTGAGTTACAATCCAGGGATTTTTGAGAACTCCAAGAGCATTTCCATGGGTCACAGGGAATAGTGTCATCAAATCATAAATAACCACGAACTCGTTTCATTTGCTGACCCCAAAATCCCACACGGGGCCAGTAAAAACCAGTAGTGACAATATTAATGCTGAGATTTCCCATCCTCGTGGGATTCCCACTGGGAACGGGAAGTGTTTTCCAGTGAGAAAGTACCAAATGTAGTCAGGCTGGGGCGGCGGAGGTAGATCCAGCTGTAGTGTCACCCCGTGCCCAGTGCCAGCAGCGTCCCCAAACGTCACCCAAAAGGGGATTTGGGGATTTTTTAGCTTATTTGGCTTGTCCGGGTCAGCGCCGCAGCAGCGTTCCCGGAGCTCGGTGTTCGTGCAGTGGGGAGGGGGTCAAACGCTCCGGGATGAGGAATTTAGAGGGATTTAGAGGAAAATGGGGAGGGGTCAGGCTACTCCTGCGTCCCCTCCAGTCGTGTCTCCCATCCCGGGAGGATTTGGGGGCTCAGCAAAGGAACTCCCGCCCCGAGGATGCGGCAGGGCCGGGCCATCCGYGTCCTCCCGCGCATCCGTGTCCCCAGGGAATGCGGCTCCGGTGGCGCCTGGGGGGGGTCCCCGGCTACTTTTCGGGACGGGAGGGCGGCTGCTCCGGCTGCAGGGTCCGGGTGACGCTTACCGTGTTCCCACAGGCCAGGAAGGAGGCGCCCAGGGCGATGAGGCACAGCCACGTCTGCGGGGACAGGAGGGCACGGTCAGSGACACCGTGAGGGGGGGACAGGGACCAGAGCGTTGTGGGGTCATGGAATCATGGGTTGGGTTGGGGTGGAAAAGCTTCAGGGATCATCAGGTCCAGTGGTGATCCCAGCATTGCCAAGGCCAGCGCTGACCGTSTCCCCAAGTGCCACATCCACGCAATGACCCCCAGGGATATGTCAGAGCTGGACARCCCTTTCCAGGAAGGAATTCTCCCCAATGTCCAACCTAAATTTCCCCTGGAGGCTGTTTCTCCTGGTCCTGTCACTTGGAAGCAGAGCCCAACCCCCACCTGGCTCCCCCCTTCTGTGGGGCAGGTGTGGGGAGCAAGAAGGTCCCTCCTGAGCCCCCCCAGCTCCCTCAGCCACTCTTGGTGCTCCAGCCCCTTCCCCAGCTCTGTTCCCAGTTCTGGACACCCTCCAGCCCCTCAGTGTTCTGCACTCAGGACCCCAAACCCAAGCCTGGGTGGGGCTAAACCCCCACTGATGGCCCCACGGAGGGATCCACCGGGGATCAGGGATTAGCCAGAATGTGCCACTCATGGAGTTGTGGCCGATGGCTCCGTGTCCAGGTGAGACCCCACCTGCAGAGCTGCTCCAGCCCCGGGCCACCAGGACAAGGAAGACTTGGAGCTGCTGGAGCGAGTCCAGAGGAGGATTTTTGGAAGGAATTCCTCCCTGTGAGGATGGGGAGGCACCGGCATGGATTTCCCAGATGATGCCCCATCCCTGGAAGTGTTCGAGGCCAGGCTGGACAGGACTGGGAGCAGCCTGGTCAGGCGGAAGGTGTCCCTGCCCACGGCACGGGGGGTTGGATGAAGTTACCATCCCTCCCAGCCCAACCCATCCTGTGGTTGCATGGTCACTCCATGATTTCCACCTCCGTGCCACACAGCCAGGTACAGAGAGGAGCTGTGTGCTGTTCCAAAGCCTTCTCCCACCTGGAAGGGGGCCCAGGTGGAGCCTGACTCACCAGGTACGCCACGAAGGCCAGGTAGATGATGCTGAGCACGGCGGCCCCGATGTACAGGGCCATGTTGTGGAGGGACATGACGTAGGCCACCACGAAGTACATGTTGATGCAGCAGATGAGGAGGATCAGGACACCCCCGGCCACCTTCCAGAACCTGGGGGGAGCAAGGTGAGACACAGTGGGGTGAGGCGGGGGCGATGCTGCCGGTGAGGAGATGCTCCAGACCAGGAGATGCGCCAGGTGAGGGGTCAGTGTGCCCAGGTGAGGGCCAGCTGTGCCCAGGTGACCCTCGTGGTACTCACAGGCCGTTGGCGAAGTCGTGCATGACGCCGGGCAGGCTGGTGAAGGTGAGCACCGGGATCAGTGCGAACGGGAGCTGGAACAGGCAGGAAAACGGGGAGGAGTGAGGAGCGGGAATTGCTCTGATTGTTGTGGAATCCTGGAATGGTTTGGGTGGGAAGGGACCTTCATGCTCATCCCACCCCATCCTCCTGTCATGGGCAGGGGCACCTTGCATTGACCAGGTCACTCCAAGCCCTGTCCAGCCTGGTCTTGGACACCTGTGGGCTGGAAGAGGCTAGATCCTACCTGGCCATGGATACCTGTGGGCTGGGGGGGGGGCAGGTGCCCCCCTGCTCACCTGGAGGCTCATGAGGACGTTGAGGAAGTCGTTCATGCCCGTCAGGTGCCCGACGTCCTGGAAGATGGCGACGAAGAGGGTGGGGGTGACGGCGATGGAGCGCGTGAGCAGCACCCGGGCGAAGCGGGACCAGCGCAGGTTCAGGAACCCCTGGGGGGGCACGGGGGGGCCGTGAGTACAAAGTGAGTAAGGAGTGAGTACAGAGTGAGGAAGCAGTGAGGAGCACAGGACCAGTGCTGGCCCAGGAACCCCTGGGGACGCACAGGGCAACGGGGCTGAGATGGCGAGGAGGGAGTAGGGAGTGAGGAGGACAAGGTGAGGAGTAAGTGAGGAGTACAGAAGAGTAACGAGTAAGGAGGACAGAACACAGAGCAAGGAACATGTAGTGAGGAGTACAGAGGAGTGAGGAGCATTGAGTACAAAGTGCAGAGCAAGGAGTACAGAATATGGAGTAATGGGTAAGGAATATTGAGTGAGGAGTAGCACTGAATAAGGAATGTGGAGTGAGGAGTAAAGAGCACAGAGTAWGGAGTGAGGAGTATGAAGTATGGAGTCAGGGATAAGGACTACAGGGAGTAAGCAGCACRGAATACCAAGCGAGGAGTGAGGAGCAGGAGCTGCGTTACCTCCATGACGAACTGGCCCGAGTAGGTGCCTGTCATGGTGGAGCTCTGTCCGGCCGCCAGGATCCCGATGGCCCAGATGTAGAGAGCGGCGGGGCCGAAGTAGCACCCCAAAACCACGCCCTGCAACGGGGAGGGGGGGCAGCTCCGTCAGCCTGGCCCCATCCGGGGCGGGGAGRAGCATGAGTAACACCCAGGAGTAAGTACTGAGTAAGAAGGGGGGTCAAGAACCCCTAGGGTCTCCTCCCCCACACTCTCCTTTCRGGGATCCCTTGACTGGTCCCAGTCCCCAATGCTCCCAGTTCACCCAGAAGCAGCAGCTGCCACCAGACGGGGTCATCAGTTGCCCCAGACATGGCTGCCCCCACCCTGGGGACACCAGACGGGGTCACTGGGCTGTCCCAGATGTGGCTGCTCCCACCCTGGGGACACCAGACCAGGCCACAGGGCTGTCCCCAAGCCATCCCCCCCAGGGACACTCACCCCCTTGTAGATGTCCACCTCCAGTGTCTCGTTGTTGTTGGGGAAGAGCGAGGAGTGGGGGCTGCTGGAATTGCCACAGACCTGGTTCTGCAAGGGCACAGAAGGGTKGGGGTCAGGGAATGGGTTGGGCTGGAAAAGCCTCTGGGATCATCGGGTCCAGTGGTGATCCCAGCATTGCCAAGGCCACCACTGACCATGTCCCCAGGTGCCACATCCACACAGCTGTTAAACCCACCCAGGGATGGAGACTCCACCCCTGGCCTGGGCAGCCTTTCCCACGAAGGAATTTTCCCTAAAATCCAACCTAAACTTCCCTTGGAAGCCTTTTTGTCTCATCCTGTCACCTGGGAGCAGGGCCTGACCCCCACCTGGCTGCTCMCTCCTGTTGGGCAGGTGTGGGGAGCCAGAAGGTCCCCCCTGAGCCCCTTCAGCCGCTCCTGGTGCTCCAGACCCTTCCCCAGCTCCRTTCCCTGCTCCAGACACTCTCCAGCCCCTCCCTGTCCTGCACTGGGGACCCAAAACTGACCCCAGGACTCAGAGTCTGACCCCAGCAGTGCCCAGCCCAGGGGAACGGGCACTGCCCTCGCCCCTCAGCCCCTGCTGCAGAGCTCCCAGTTCCTCCCAGTCCCTCCCAGCGCCACTCACCACGTCCGCGTTGGTCTTGTTGAAGAAGGCCTCGGCGAAGACGGTCACCACGAAGATGTTGATGATGAGGGACACGAAGAGGGCGATGCACGACTCGATGAAGAAGTATTTGTTGGCCTCCCGCACCTCCCGCTTGTCCGCGCGGTTCACCTGCCGGGACTGGGGAGGGGGACGGGAATTCAGTTTATCCCTGGAATTGGAGCTGATCGAAGCCATGACACCGGGCGGGAAGGACGCGCCCCGGGGGTCCTGCACCCCACAGCAGCCCCCAGGCTCCTCTGAGGGCCCCCACCCAGGCTCACCTTGACGAGGGCAGAGTGCAGGTACATGTTGTGGGGCATGATGACGGCGCCCACGATGCCCACGGCCTGCTCCAGCTGCGGCGTGCCGCAGTCCTGGCAGTAGGGGATGAACAGCCCCTGCAGCAGCTTCGTCTGGTTGGGCTTCACCGTGACGTACTGGGCGATGGGAAAAGAGGGAATTGGTGGGGTAGCAGTGGTTGCCCCAGGGCGAAACCGCAACTCAAACCTCTTTAAGTGTCCATCCCTGCGTTTGGTGCTGTTTGGGCACAGGGGTGCGATTGTAGGATTGAGTCATGGAATTGTTAAGGYTGGAAAAGCCTCTGGGATCATSGGGTCCAGCACTGGCACCAGCACAGCCAAGGCCACCGCYGACTGTGTCCCCAAGTGCCACATCCACATGGCTTTTMARTMCCTCCAGGGACTGGGAGTCCCTCCCTGCCCTGGGCAGCCTACGCTGGTGTGAGCCCTTTCCATGAAGGAATTCTCCCCAGTATCCAACCCAAACCTCCCCYAGAGGATGTTTCCTCTTGTCCTGTCACYTGGGAGCAGAGCTTGACCCCCACCTGGCTGCCCYCTCCTGTCRGGGAGTTGTGGAGAGCCAGAAGTTCCCCCCGTGAGCCTCCTTTTCTCCAGGCTGAGYCCCTCCCTGCTCCCTCAGGTGCTCCTGGTGCTCCAGCCCCATTCCCAGCTCCATTCCCTTCCCTGGACACGCTCCAGCCCCTSAGTGTCTGGTGGGGGCAGGGGGTACCTCGTATCCGAAGGTCAGAGCCATGATGGTGATCAGGAGCCCGAAAAAYGCCTCCAGCTTCCGCAAGCCTGCGAGGAGGAAAAGGCCCTTGGTCACCAACCTGAGGAATTCTCCATCCCAGGTTGAGTTCCCAGAATTCTGAAGGAGAAATTACCATATTTGTCGAGGAAGAGGAAGACGAAGGTGTCGGCGATGGTGATGAGCACTCCTCCCCAGAGCGGGATCCTGCGGGTGAGAG
>JACAXG010000410.1:163285-181370 GCA_018881555.1 Amblyornis subalaris
TTTTTTGGGATGGAGCCATATGTCCAGGGGTTCTTCACAGCCTGAGCAGGTGTTGGGGTGCACAGGGTGAGGGACCCCAGAGCTGTGTCCTGCTTCCTTGAATCCTGAGGGAAACCCCATGCCTGCCTGTTACGGTTCCATTGCCTGCCTTCCCAGGAGTCCTTTATGGAACGTGGAGTTTGGCAGGAAGCTGCACCCCAATTCTGTGTCAGTCAGAGCTCAAACCAACCCCAGACCCCGTGGGTGTCCCACAGTCGGAATCCAGCACGGGAGGCTGAGCCAGCGATGAGAGCTCGGCCAGCCGGGGTGAGTCACATCCTGGAGCTGATTTGGGGGGATTTATGGGAAGTAACGGAGGTTTTTGGCCTTGGGTTCCCCCTCCTCCC
The DNA here is from genome assembly GCA_018881555.1 of Amblyornis subalaris. Classification (NCBI taxonomy): domain Eukaryota; kingdom Metazoa; phylum Chordata; class Aves; order Passeriformes; family Ptilonorhynchidae; genus Amblyornis; species Amblyornis subalaris. The sequence continues at coordinate 163,672 of JACAXG010000410.1, forward strand.
TCGTTCCCCACGCAAGCCCAACTCACTTCCCCATGGAGAGCAGGTTGATGGCGATGGCCGAGCCGATGACCTCCTGCATGTCGGAGCCGATGATGGCGAGTTCCACCATCAGCCACAGGATGATCCGAGGGAACTGGGGGGGGGAAAGAAACACCCAGTGCCATGAAAAATAGGGGAAAAACATCTTCTCCCGTGGGGCTGCGGTGATCCCATACGCAGGAATGGGATCCTGTCCCTGCCCTGGTGTGGGAAACACATGTGGATGCTCTGGAGCTGAAATCCCAGCTCCTGTGGCAATCCCAGGGAGGATCTGAGTCATTGTGCCACCCCAATGCCTGCCCTCGATAAGAGAGCAGATTGCAGGAGCGAAACGTGGTGTTTCCATGTGTGGATCCACTGGGAATGAGTGTAGGGAGGTGTCCCAGGTCACAGCAGTGACACGGTGTCAGCAGTGGGATGAGGAACACTCAAGTGCACAGGGATGGGATGTCCCCCACGTCCCCACAGCCCTTCCCAGTGCACAGGGATGAACATCCCCGAAGTCCACAGTGCCCCTGTCCAGGCCAGCCTTGCTCATCGTCAGCAGATCCTCCTTACGTGAGCCTGAGGAATTCCCAAGCAGGGGATGGAACAACCAGGAGATGGTTTTGACCTAAAGGGCCATTTCTCTCCTCATAATTCCTTGGGATTACTTCAGCATTTCTGTGCTGGGAGGCAGCTGAAATCCCAGATTTTATTATTCCTGACTRGTAAAGGGCAACATTCCCCACTGCTCCTTGTGCTTCCCAAACTGGGACAGCACCGAGGGGCCCTGAAACCCGCCCCCCCACATGCCCCATTAACAGCCCAGGCCCTTAATGAGCCCCCATGGCACCACCAAGGACAAGGGGGGGTGGGTGTCACCCACTTTCTGACCCCCTCCATCTCCCCCAGGACTGTCCCCAGCACCCCKTGGCACCCCTGAGCACCTGGGGGACAGTCCCCCACCTCCTGAGCCCCCCAGCGCCCTGGCACTGTCCCCAGAGCCCCTCGGTGACACAGGGAGCGGGGGGGATCACCCACTTCCTGAGCCCCTCACCCGCCCCAGCCCCCCAGGACTGCCCCAGCCCCCCTGGCCCCTCCCAGGACCCACCTTCTGGTACTGGCGGTGGCAGACCTCGGCCAGGTGCAGCCCGGTGACCACGCCCAGCCGCGCCGCCAGGCGCTGCAGCAGCAGCCCGATGATCGTGGCCAGCATCAGCACCCACAGCAGCTGAGGGACACGGGGACACGRGTGGGTGGGGGGACACGGGGAGCCGTGGCCACCCACAGCGCCCCGGGTCCCCCCAAACCCACAGTTCTGGGCAGCACGGGCTGTTGAAAATCCACATTATTGATATTTTTGAGGYGCCCGGAGCTGGTGTGAGATGGATCCAACGGGACACAGAGCCAGGATCCGAGGGAAAAGCCACCACCAGCCCCCCTGTCCCAGCTTCTGGGATGTGTCTCCCCCCCTGCACCAACCTTGAAGCCAGCGACAGCCCCAGACTGCAGGTCGGACTCGATGTTGCCGGGGTCGAGGTAGGCGATGCTCATGAGGAACCCCGGCCCCGTGAACGCCCACAGCTTGCGGAAGCTGAAGCAGGAATGCTGTGGGAAAGCAGGGAAATGAGGGGGATTGGGTTAATTCCCTCACTGACACCGCAGACAGAGGCTGTAGGGTCAGCCTGACCCTTAACCCCATCCTAAACTCCTGCCTGATCCTAAGTCCCGTCAGCCTAATCCTTAACCCCATCYTAAATTCTGTGGTGCTATTCCTTAATCTCATCCTAAAAATCCTGCCTGTTCCTACTCCCACCCCAAACCCTGGTTTAGGATCTCTGGCCCCRATCTGAGGAGTTTAGGCACAGACTTTGGGACAGCCAAGGTCACGCTCATGGAATGCCAGGGGGGAGCGGGATCCTCCCTCGCTGGCAGCCGAACCTGGGGGCTGCCTGTGGCCCCGGGAGGGGACAAGGCTGTCACAGGGGGACAGGGCTATCCCAAGGCCAGCCAAGGCTCCTGCTCCCTGATAAGGGAACAAAGAGCCCAGGTCCCTCCCTGGGCTATGACAAGGCCTTTCCTTGCTCTTTGACTGCTCCAAGCAGGAGCCAAATCCCTAGGGATGAATCATTAACACACTCCTCACATCCCCCCAGACCACAGGAGGCCCCTTCYCCTCTTCCCTCCCAAATCCTCATCTCCCAGTCACCCTTCCCAGACCAGGAGACCCCTCATCACTTCCCTCCCAAACCTCCATCTCCCAGTCCCCTTTCCCAGTCCAGGAGAACTCCACCCCTTTCTCCCCCAAATCCTCATCTCCAGACCACCCTTCCCAGGGCAGGCTGGCAGGGGAACTGGTGCCCATGGGAATGACTCAGGCGGGTGTCCGAGGCAGATTTTTCCAGAGGGGTTTTCCCACTCACCACCTCATCCTCGGGGATCGGGATCTTGCTGTCGAAGTAGGTGGTGAACGGCTCCCCGTCGTCAGCATCGGGGGGCTGCAGGGGGCTCCTGCTGCTGGAGATGGTGCTGACGACCCCCCCGAGCCCCCCGGGCTCCCCAGAGACATCCTCTGCAGGGAGAGAGGGAATGGGAGGGGTGAGCATCCCTGGAAAGGCAGGAGATTCTGACAGGGGCTGGCGAGCCCCACAGGCACMGCAGAACAAGGCAGCACAGCCAATGCTAATTAGGTGATAAAGGGATAATTAAATTAAAATATCCCACACCGCTGCACCCTTTGGAGCCCGCTGCCTTCCCAGAATCTCCTCTCCCACYCGGTCCCAGGCTGGAGATGGGGATTTATTTACTCCAATTAATTTTAAGAACCCCATCCCGGGGCCCGTGTGGAGCGATGGCAGCACCGGTGTTCCCATAATGATGAACTGGGGCTGAGTGAGCCAGACCTCAGGGAAACCTGGGACTGCTCCTGCACCATTATCCCAGACTCTCCTGGCTGAATCCCAGGGAAATGCAACACGTARAAGTGAGAGACAGCCAGGAGATGCCACACAACTCCCCATTTCCCACAGGGAGAGCCAACTCTGAGAGAACTCCAGGAGTTTCTAAACATAAGGAGTGGAAAGGTGGGAAGAGTGCAGGGTCACCCCAGCAACGGACACACACATTCCCACATTCCCACCCTATCCCCCCACCACCTCCAGCTGCAGCCCCGATCCCGATCCCATACTCAGCCCAATCCCAATCCCGTACTCACTCCTGCTCTCCCCACTGGGCATTTCCCTCCGGGAGCAGTGCCTGAGCACTCTGGGCTCAGAGGGCTCGGACAGGGCAGCTCTTTGCCCAACTTTCCTATTGCATCACCACCGAGCTCCTCCTTTTCCCGGCCTCCCAGAAACCTGCCAGGGCCACGTTTACATAAGGGATTTGGAACTGCCCAGGTGTGCAGAGATCCCCGCTCAGGACATTCCTGCCGGGACTCACCTGCCCAGGCTGGGCTGGTTYGGCTGGTTCAGCCAGGCTGAGTGACCCCGGGGTGCTGCGAACCTCTCGTGAGGCTCATCCCGATCCCGGCACCCCGGGGCTCATCCCAGCACCCCRGGGCTCATCCTAGCTCCCCAAACAAGCCCGGATTAATGAAAGGAAGGAGGATGATGAGGGCAGCCCCTCCCCAGCCTCACCGTAGGATGCCTTCCGCTCCATGTCCGAGTTCCCCATGGTGGAGCCCTTCCCGTGCTCTGGGAGCTGCTTTACATTGGACACATCAGCTGTGAAGGAGAAGGGAAAAATCCTGTCAGGAAGGAGAAGCGGAGCTGGCAGGAGAGCGGGGAGAGACAACAGCTCTGGTAGARACAGATTCACTTCCCRGGCTCTTTTTCAGCTCTGAGAAACCTGATGGGGATGGACTCACTTCCTGGGCCTTTCCCAGCTCTGAGGGTCTCGGCAGGGAAGGGAGAGGGAATTTGGGCTGRGACCTGCTGGGGAAATCCCCCTGCTCTGCCCGTGGAGGACCTCACGGGCACCGACGTGGCAGGAGTGTCTGGGCAGCTGGAGCTGGTTGTGAAACTCCGGCCGAGGAAACGAGGTTGGAATTTCCTCGCTGTGGAAACCACATCCCATCCCCCCATTCCCGGCAGTTACGGCACCTGCAGCACTCCCAAATCCTCACAGCACCCCTGGCATCCCCCAAACCCCTCCAGCACTCCCCAAGCCCCTCCCAGCCCCCCCAGGCAGTCGGAAGTGGGTTAAGGGCAGGTTTAACTCCTCCATCGCAGCCTGAGTTTCAATGCAACCCACGCAGGAATGAGCCAGGATCTGGAATGGGGCTGGGAATGGAGCAGGAGGGATGCAGGATGAGGGACAGGCCAGGGGATGGAGCAGGGAGAAGCCGGGAACTGGGATGGGACTGGGGATGGAGCAGGAGGGAACTGGGGATGAGCTGGGATCCTCTGGGCTCCAGAAGCTCAACCTCCCAAGGACAAGCCAAAGTCCCTCAGCGGTGATGTTTGGCCTGTAAAACACTTAATCCCCCCTCAAATTCCATCAGATTTGAATGAGAGATTTCCATAAAACAAGGGAATATTGGTTCAGTGAGGATGTAAAAGGAAATCATCAGCCAGGGATTCAGTTTAAGTGAACTCCAGCTCTGACCTACCTCACACATCATTTTCCTTCTTTTTTAAGCTCCAAACCTCACAGCTTCCATTGAAAAAAAAACACTAAAGTTTAGCAATAAGCCGACTTTTCTCCAAAATGTGATCCAGGAGGAAGGACCTTACCCCAGCAATGAGTCCCACCAGAGCCTCACTCCGTGACGAAGCGAGGAGGGCGATCCCAGGGGAATGTTCGTTATGGACCCACCTCAGTATCTGCCCCCAGACCCAGCCCAGCCTGGGCGGGGGCAGGACAGGGCCCTTATCTGCTCCAGCAGCTGCTGGGCTGGGGGCTGGATCCACACCCGGCACAGGGAATGTGCCTCTAGTTTCACCCACCCAAAGGAGACTCCGTGAGCACCCATGGAACACGTGGGCAGCCTTTTCTAGGAAGGATTTTTCCTAACATCCAACCTAAACTTCTCTTGGAAGCCTTTTTCTCTCATCCTGTCACCTGGGAGCAGGGCCTGACCCCCACCTGGCTCCACTCTCCTGTGGAGCAGGTGTGGGGAGCCAGAAGGTCCCCCCTGAGCCCCTTTTTCTCCAGGCTAAGCCCCCTCAGCCACTCTTGGTGCTCCAGACCCTTCCCCAGCTTCATTCCCAGCTCCAGACACACTCCAGCCCCTCCATGTCCTGCACTGGGGACCCAAAACTGACCCCAGGATTCAGGGTGGGGCCTCAGCAGTGCCCAGCACACTGGGATGGGCACTGCCCTGGTTTCAGTGGCCACGCTGTGGCTCACACAAGCCAGGTGCCCGTGGCCTCCTCGCCACCTGGGCACACCTGAGCTCATGTCCAGCCCTGGGTTCTTTCCCACCYAGCAGCTTCCCTGACACCTCCCGGCAGTGAAACCCCCACTGTGCCCCCACTGCTGAGTCTGGTGTCGCACTGGGCAAGGCAGCCCCTTCCCAGGGGAACATTCCCTGGAATCCTACAAGCCCTGAGCGGAACATCACGAGGTCACCATGCAAACCCAACGGGACACGGGCGCTGCTGTCCAGGCCTTTCCCACGTGCGGAGGGAACAATGAACAAGGAACAATGGGGTTCTTGTTCCATCCCCACCCTCCCCTCACCGCCAGAACCACTGTCTGACGGGTCCTTCCAGCAGCCCTGGGCTCATCCTCCTCCTCCTCCCGCTCCTCCCCGAAGGACACAGGAGCAGCCTGGCCCCGTGCTGGGAGCGGTTCCTGCCATTGAAGTTGTGCCTTTGATGTGAGGCCTTTGAGCTGGGCTGGTTCCCACAGGGCAGACAGGATACTTATGGATTCTTCTGGATCCACTCCTTTGGGGTGCTTTTGGGGCTGACATCTCATTTTCCTCCATGCACAGACACCCTGCAGGCTGGTGACACTGGGAGCCCCTCACCTGGTCACTGACCTCAACAGGTGACCTCACACCAGGCACAACACCCCAAACCAGTGCAGACAGCCCAGGTGGCCACTTGCCACCCCAACACAGGCCACTGGTGAACTGGGTGGTGACWGGTGCTGGTGCAACGGTTGGACTGGATGATCTCAGAGAGCACGACGGGTCCACCCCTGTAGGATCCATCCCTGTGGAATTCCTCCCTCCTCACTCTGCCCCACTCCTGCCCACGACACGAGAGGATAAAAGGCAGCGGTGACCTCGGCTCTGCTCCCRTCACACTGGCACAGGTCACCTGCCCACACCTGAGCAGGTCGGACCCGCTGGATCCCTGCCCATCCCTCATCCCGTCCCACGCTCTGGAGATAGGAGATGCCCTGGGTACAGGAGGGCACGGGGTGCCGAGCCCGCCCTGCTCACCCGGGAGTCCTCTCCGAGACAGATGGAGCATGACCTGGTTTACTTCTACACCCGGAAACAACCAYCTGGCAGGGAGCAGCAGCTCTCCTCCCAGCCCGCTCCAGCTCCGGGATTCGGGAGCCAGCCCCGTTGTTTCCAGCGTGGGACGGGGCAGCTGACGCACACCTGAGACTCCCAGAACTTTCATCACCTGTGTCCAACCCACAAAAACACGGAGCCGTTATCYCACGGCCCGCTGCAGTGTCCCACTCTGCCTGTCTGACCGTCCCCTGCCCGTGCCTGGAGCCCGCTCCGAGTTCCGGCACCCACGTGTGGACCTTGGTCGGGGCCAGCCCCACTGGCACGAGGCGAGTCGGGACCACAGAGTCCTGCCAGGTCACAGCGACATTCCCTGAGCTGCCCGGCAGCCTTTGGCACCAGCCGGACTCATCCTCCCCGTTGGGGAGGCACTGGAGCTGAGACTGGGGACACCGGACGGTGCCTCTGTGGGGGGACAAGGGCGTGTGTCTGGGTACCTCAGCCTGGGCAGGACGAGCTCCACGGGGCTGCTGAGCCCGATGGGGTTCCCGGGGCCCCATGGCTGGGATCCCAGGGATCCCAGGGCTCCAAGGCTGTGCTCCYAGGGATCCCAGGGCTCCATGGCTGTGCTCCCAGGGATCCCAGGGCTCCAAGGCTGTGCTCCCAGGGATCCCAGGGCTCCATGGCTGTGATCCCGGGGCTTCCAGGGCTCCATGGCTGTGCTCTCGGGGCTCCCAGGGCTCCAAGGCTGTGATCCCGGGGCTTCCAGGGCTCCATGGCTGTGATCCCAGGGATCCCGGGGCTCCAWGGCTGTGATCCCAGGGATCCCGGGGCTCCAAGGCTGTGYTCCCAGGGATCCCGGGGCTCCAAGGCTGTGCTCCCGGGGCTCCCAGGGCTCTATGGCTGCTCCAGGGGCTCCGTGGCTGTGCTCCCATCGCACCATGGCCCCTGTACCCCCAGCACGTAGGCAGGACGAGGGACGCGACCAGGGGACCCCCCTAAACCCCGAGGGAGACTCGGTGCCGCCACCCTCCGCGGTGCGGGACCCGCGGGACACCCCAAGGTCACCGGGGGTCCCCGAGCCCCAGCGAGGAGCGGAGACAGTGCCCAGGGGAGCCGGGGGTCGCCCCGACCTCCAGCGATGGTGGGGATGAGGGGCGGGGGGGGGCAGCGGCTCCATGGCCTCCTCTTGCAAACCCCCGCGGGGGTCCCGCAGCACATCCAGGGGACCCCTCAGGCTCCTCCCGCAGCACACCCGGGGGCCCCCCCAAGGCAGGATCGCCCCCCTCCCCCGCCGCAGCACGCCCGGGGCCACAGCGGCACCGCGAACGGAGGCTCCCCCCGTGCCGCCCTCACTCACCGGCCGCGGCCGCCCCCGGCCCCGCCACCGCCGCCGCCTCATGCCCGGCCCGGCCGGAGCCGCGTCCCGGCGCGCCGAGCCGCGTCACGGGGCGGGCCCGGCGCGGCACCGGGGGAGGGCTCGGGGGCGGGACGGGACCCCGGTGTGGGGGGACGGACCCCGGTGTGGGGAGACGTGGGGCCGCGAGGCGCCCCCGGAGCTGGGGCCTGAGCCCAAATGTGGGGCCTGGGGTTAGGGGCAGAGCCCCAGSTCTGAGGGGACCCAGAGGCCCGGGGAGGCGGGGCTGAGCCCCAGGGCTGGAGACAGAGCCCGAGGACCCAGTTTGGGGGTCCCAGGCCCCAGTTTGGGGGCCCCRGGTCCCAATGCAGGGGACGCGGGCCTCAGTGCAGACCCCAGTATGGGGGGGACGCAGGCCCCACTGCAGACCCCAGTAAGGCAGGCCCTGGGCCCTGGTGGGGGGACTGAGCCCCAGTGAGGCCCCAGGACCCCCATGGTGASGGGGACAGCCCCGAGGGCACATCTGGAGCTGTGTCAGGAGAGGTTTAGGTTGGATGTCAGGGATATTCTTCCACCAGAGGGTGATCGGGCACTGAACAGSCTCCCCAGGGAACGGTCACGGCCCCAAGCCTGCCGGAGCTCCAGGGGYGTTTGGRCAACRCTCTCAGGSACARGGATTGTTGKAGTCTGTGCAGGGCCGGGAGTTGGGCTGGATGATCCTGTGGGTCCCTTCCAGCTCAGATTATTCCGTGTTTCCCCCTCGACCCACAGCCYCACTGGGCCCTGCCCCTGCTCACACTCCAAGCTTTTCCCAACAGCGGCTCATTCCACCCCAAAAGGCAGATCTGTTGGGAGCCCGGGAACTCTGCTGGGACCTTCCCTGCTCCGGSAGCGCTTTTCATGCCAAAATCCCCAATTTCTCCTGCAGTTCCCAGACTTTTGGTGCCAGCTGTAGCTGCAGATGCCATCCAGCGCTGGTTATCCCTGCTCACACCTGGCTTTCCCAGAACCCTACGTGGTTTGGGGGAGAATGGCCTCCCCGGGCTTTGGTTTGGTTTGCTACTGGTTTTTCCAGAGAGAAAAGCTGCTCCCGCACTGAATTCCTCCTTCTCTGTGCATTCCCTCGGGATAATTTTTTCAGCCACCCGTTTCCTGAGGACCAAACCCATGGATTTAACTGGGAATGGGGTCCAGCACCCGGCAGGAGCAGCTTGGCATCGCTAATAGGGTTGCTAAATGACCAAGTCCTGGAAAAATGAGAAAAAATCCAGGAGACGGCAAACTCCACCACTGCGGATTCACCCTCAGCCCTGACCCAACAGTGCGGGTGTTGAAGATGGGAATAACCCAACTGATGCATCACTCCCCACCCAAAATCAGGTATGACTGACCCCACAGGCAGCCTGGAGCTGGGAAACTGCCCAAATTCCCCAAACCCCCGGTGTTTTGGGCTGGGGGCAATGCCAGCTCTCCCGGGTCGGGTACTCACCCAGCTCGCAGCCGGGGCTGGATTTGGTGGGCATGGCTCCTGCCGCGCTCTCTGGATCCCGGGGCAGCGTCCCACTCGCTCCTGAGGGGTGACCCCTCCCTATTTAAGGGGTGTCCCCTCCCTCTCTCCCCTCTGCCCGGAGCAGAGTTCCCGGAGCTCCCGAGGGAGCTCGGAGGCACCTCAAAGGCTCCTGAAATCGCCGGCATCTCCCGATCATTAATTAATTCGCCATTGACCCGCTTTGATGTGGCTCCACGGGCCGGGGCTGACAGAGGCTCCGGCGGCTCCGCTGATCTCCGGGGTAACCCGGGGTTACCCCGGTACGTGCGGCGGGGATCGTCCCGCGGGATCGATCCGGCCTTATCGGCCCTCCTGGGGCCAGGAATAACCCCCTGCCCAGCCGGCTCCCGATAAACAAAAGCTGAGTGAGCAGCACGTGGGCACGGGTGGGGAGGGCACGGGGGTGTGTGACGGGCACCGCGTGTCTGCATCCCGGGGGAAACCGGCTGTAGTCCGGCTRGAGGGACGGAAAAGCATTCCCAAGGATCACCAGGACATGGAAAGGCCGGCTGGCATCTGGGAAAGAGGCGACGTGGCACCTGTTTTTGGGAATTCCTAGAGAGCCGCAGGTGTTCCCGGACAGAGCTCAGGGCATGGGCAGGGACTGCGGGTGTTTCCCGAAAATCCTTGGACATTGTTTGTTCCGGCATCTGGAATGAGGAAAAMCAATATGATCCACTTGGCGCCTCGGGGCTGCGGGCAGAACCGGTTCGGCTGGCCGGGGAAGGAGGGGAGGGACAGACGGGGGGTYCTGCCCGGAGCCCCGGGAGGTCGAAGCGGAGCAGGAGCTGCCGGGACGGGGCTCGGGGGGTTCCGGCCCCTCCGCTGGGCTATGGGCTATTGGACCTCCCGCGTGCCCGGGGCCGGGCTGGGAGAGCGGCGGGGCGGGGGGGCCGGAGGGTGGCAAGGGCTCGGGACGGGTTTAAACCCCGGTGAAGCGGGAGGAGAGTCCCGGCTCACCCGCCCACGGTCACCRACTGCCCCAGCGCAGAACCGCCGGGACCGGGACAGGCAGCCCGGGGCAGGGCTGGGGAGGCCCCGCTCCGGCCGGGGCCCAGCGCCGCTAACGGGCGAAGCCCCCCCACCAGCCGCTCCACTTCCGGCGCGGCAGCCAATCAGCGCCCGGAGTCCCACGTGATCGCCGCCCCGGCGCACGCCAACATGGCGCTGTCCAGGGCCGCCGCCCGCGGTGGGCTCTGGCGCCTCGGCCCCGCCGCCCTCAGCGCCCCTCGGGGCCGGATGGAGCCGCAACTCCACGCTCTGGGCGTGTCCAGGTGAGCTCGGATGCCCCGGGCGCAGCCATGGCTCGTGGCACCGGCCGGGRCACACCCTCCTCCGTCAGAGCCGCTCCCGCCGCAGCCCCGAGCCCTCCCAATACCGACGGCAGCGCCCACTAAATACCGACCACACCCCCCCAAACACTGACCGCAGCCGTGATCCCCCCGCCAAATACAGCCCTCCGCTTCACCCCCCTAGTCCTTCCCCGTTACTCTCCCGGTATTGGCCATGTCCCCCTCTCCACCCTGTTCCCCAGCGCTCTGTGCCCCCCATTACCCCACAACCTTTCCATTACTGTGGTGCTGTTCCTTGCCCCGGTGCCACCCGGTTCCCTGCTCCCTAGTCCCCCTCCCCTGCCCCACCCACCCAGTGCCCAGCACGGGAATTCTGGAATCAACCTGGACCTCTCAATSTCCCCTGGACTCTGGGTGATTCCCACCCTCMGCCCYGCCATAGCCCTGGCCGGRGGAGGGTCCCAGCTCCCCCCCACCKCTGCGGGGGCATTGGGAGCCCCAAACCCGGCCAGAGTTAACCCTGGGGGTGGGGGGGGGCAGGTTCCAGGTGTGTTCCCAGGTGCGCAGGGCCCARGTGCGTGCCCTCTCCACCCGGGCCGCTTCCCGTGCCCTCGTGGCCGCCGTGGTCGCCGCAGCCCGGAGGGTCAACGCCAGGTATGAGCAGTACCTGGAGAGGAGCTTCCCCAGGTTCTACCTGCTGTACAGCACCTTCACCACAGGTCAGTCCCAACGGGGGAGGTCCCAACCAGTGGGTCCCAAAGAGGGTGGGTGTTCCAAAAAGGAGTATCCCAAGAGGTGGGTCCTGAAAGAGGGGTGATGATGGGGGGGGGATCCCAATAGGTGGGTCTGGGAAGGTGGCTCCCGGGAGGGGGACGCATTCTGCTCCTCCAGGTGGAACGGGGGCACTCCCCGCCCCTGCCTGGGGCGTTTCCCAGGAATCGGTACCTGAGGGAGCTCTCTCCTTGCAGGAATCCAGGCGCTCTTCCTGGAGGTGAGGGAAATCAGGAAAATCAAGTCCAAGATGTCCCGGCAGCGGCTGAGCACGCAGCAGCTCCCGTACCGGGAGATGGAGCGGCTGCGCCAGGTGCGCCAGGGCCCCCCGGAACGCTCCGTCCCCAGGGAAGGGGGCTGGAATTCCTCTGTGGCACACCTTCCCTGCCTAAAAACAGGGATTGGGAGCYGCAGCCAGCACCAGGGTGGGGTATTTTAGGGAATTTTGGGAGTTTGGTGTCAGGTCCTGACTCTCTTCCCTCCTTCTGGAGGCAGTTCCGCAGGGACCTGCTCAAGGTCATTCCCATCGGGATCATCGCCATCCCACCCTTCGCCAACTTCTTGGTCATTGTCTTGATGTGAGTACTGGGGTCTCCCCATCCTTGGGGTCACTGATTCCTAAATTCCGCGTAACTGGGATTTTTAGAGCCAGGAGTCTGGCCAGGGTCTCCCTCTCACTGTAAATAAGGACAAACTCCTGGATCCTGAGGAGCCAAGGGCTGGATTCACAATGCTAGCTCCTGGAGCTAGCATCCCACCCAGAGTAATCATGGAATCAATTAAAATAATTTAATGAAATAAATAATAGTCAGAGAGACCCTTCCTGGGATTTTGCAGTGCTGCCTTTACCCCCAGTGCTCCAAGTCCTGGTTAAGGTCCTGTTCCGTGACTTCAGCTCACAGAGAATGTGGGGAATGTGGATCTGCCAGAGGACAGCAGGGCTCCACGGAGGGATCGGGGCTAGGCTGGATCTGTRGGATCAAGGGGATAAGGCTGATGGGGTGAGGATTGACCAGGCCAAATGCTGGGTCCTGCCCTTGGCTTCCATGGCCCCATGGAATGCTCCGGGCCAGGGGCAGAGCAGCAGGAAAGGACCTGGAGGGGCTGGACATGAGCCCAGGTGGGCAAAGAGGCCATGGACACCTGGCTTGTGTCGGCCACAGCACAGCCACTGGAACCAGGACAGTGCCCATCCCCCTGTGCTGGGCACTGSTGAGGCCCCACCCTGAATCCTGAGGTCAGTTTTRGGTCCCCAGTGCAGGACAGGGAGGGGCTAGAGGGTGTCTGGAGCTGGGAACGGAGCTGGGGAAGGGTCTGGAGCACCAGGAGCGACTGAGGGAGCTGGAGGGGCTCAGCCTGGAGAAAAGGATGCTCAGGGGGGACCTTTTGGCTCTCATAACTCCCTGACAAGAGGGGGCAGCCAAGGGGGTCAGGCTCTGCTCCCAGGTGACRAGACCAGAGGGAACGGTCTCAAGGGGAGGTTTAGGTTGGATTTTAGGGAAACTTCCTCATGGAAAGGTCAGTSTGGTATTGCACAGGCTGCCCAGGGCAGGGGAGGGGTCCCAATCCCAGGGGGGATTTAAGAGCTGTGTGGATGTGGCACTTGGGGACGTGGTCAGTGGTGGCCTTGGCAGTGCTAGTGTCAGTGACCTGATGACCTCAGGCTTTTCCAACCTTAATGATTCCCTGGTTCCTGCCCCTTTGGGAGCAAACACCCTCAGCTCCTGGGTCAAATTGTGCTGCCCCAGCCCAGGACTCTCCTTGGCCTCCTCCCAGAGCCCAGAATCCGCCTGCCCTGCCCTCCTCGTGCCATTCCCTCCCTCAATCCCTCTCTCCTCCCTTTTCCCAGGTATTTCTTCCCACGGCAGCTCCTGACCCGCTACTTCTGGACCCCCAAGCAGCAGGTGGAATTCCTGGATGCCTACGACTCCATCCGGAGGGACTCGTACCCCGACGTGGTGCAGAGCCTGGCGCTGGCAGCGCGGTCCCTGCCCGAGCCCCAGCCCCGGGAGCTCCTGCAGCAGCTCTGTGCCCAGGTGTGTCCCCCCGTGGTGCCACCACCCTCCCCGTGGGCATGTGGGGGTTGTTGTCACCTGTCAGAGGTGTCACCTGCGCTCTCGGGGGCTCTTTCAGGTGCAGGGAGGTGCCCAGCCCCACCTGGCCCAGCTCTTGGCCGTGAGGGGTTTGTTCTCTGGGTCTCTGCTGGCGCTCAACAGGCTCCAGGGGGATCACGTGGTGAGTTCAGCTCAGTCCGGGTGCTGACCCGCTCGGGTGTGCCCCAAACTGGGGGCTGTGCCCCAAAACCAGTCCAGATGTGTTGAAAAGCTGGACAGGTGCCCTCGGGTCCTGGGCTGGGCTCCACACCATGGACAGCAGGGGAGGGGGGGCTCAGGTGAGACCCCACCTGCAGTGCTGCCTCCATCTGTGGGGCCCCCAGCATTAGAAGGATGTGGAGTTGCTGGGAATGAATCCAGAGGAGGATCTGGGAAACTAATTCCTCCCTGTGGAGGTGGGGAGGCGCTGGGAGGGATTTCCCCACCCCTGGAAGTGTTCRTGGCCAGGTTGGACGCAGCTTGGAGCCACCTGGGCGGGTGGAAGTGCCTGAATGGGTCCCACCCGTGTTTTAGGAGGAGTTGGACATCCCACAGGTGACTTTCCCCTTCTCCCCCACAGCGAGCCCTGGGCCAGGTGCTGTTCCTGACCCCGCACTTGCCGGCCTTTTTCCTGCGGCACCGCCTGCGGAGCCACGTCCTGGAGATCCGGCACCTGGACCGCGCCCTGCTGCGCCTGGGGCTGGGGCAGCTCTCCGAGGAGGAGCTCCGAGCGGTGAGGACACCTCAGCGCCCCTGCCCCGGGGTTGTGTCACCTCAGGGGGGTCCCCCAGACCCACCCCAGGTGGGAGGTGGTTGCTCTCCTCTGGGAAAGTGTTTTCCCAACCCGTTTKCCRCGCTGGAGTCACACCTGGGCGCCACGGGGGACAGTTCCCCGCCGTTCTCCCCCTCCTGGAGCCACGGCAGGGTCCTGGCACGATGCCAGTGTCCTGTGTGCCCGTCCCTGACCGTGTCCATGTCCCCCCAGGCCTGTTACCTGCGTGGGCTGAACTCCACTCACCTGGGCCGGGCCGAGTGCCGAGCGTGGCTGGAGCAGTGGCTCGGGCTCTCCTSCGAGCTCCAAGGTACCTGCAGGGCTGGGGGACACCCCACAGCCTCCTGAGCTTCTCTGGGCACAGGGAACGTCTCTCCTGGGGAATTTCGGGGTGAAGAGGGGACTTCTTTCCCCTCTAGGCTGCCCCCTGCACCTGTCCAGGTGTCCCTGTCCCMCAGACCTCTGGGGGCAGATTTCAGCCCTGGGGAAAGGAAAACAGGAGTGGGAGGGAAGTGTGGGACCAGGAGACCAGTGCTGCCCTCATGCCCATCCCAGTGCTCCCAGCCTGCTGAGTTCCCATCCCAGTGCTCCCAGTCTGCCCAGTACCYCCAACATCCCCAGAGCCCCCCTTGTGCTCACCACAGGGCTCCCAGTCTACCCCACGCTCATCCCAGCACCCCCAGCGTGCCTCCCATCCCAGTCCCAGCTCTCCCAGTTTGCTCAGTGCCTGTCCCGGTGCCCATCCCAGTGCCTCCAGCCTCTGACCCCGCTCCTGCCCTTCTTCCAGCTTCCGAAGCCTCGCTCCTGGCCCACAGCATGGTCCTGCTGTCCCTCAACTACAAGCGGCCCCGGGAGTGACGGCCCCGTGCCCCTCACCCCGGCCTGGCGTGCCCTGACGGATCACGGAGTGACAGCTGCTGTCCYTCACCTCAGCCTCGAGCCTCGGCCCAGCGATTCCCAGCCTGGAGCTGCCAGAATTCCAGCGTTTTSCCGAGCCGGCGCTGGGTTTTCCCTTCCTTTCGGAGCCGTCGGAGCGGCCGGTGCTGCTGCGAGGCCGAGCACGGCCGGGAGAGGTGGCTTCATTGTTCCAGTAATTAACTGCATCCCGTTAATTACGGGAGAGAGCGAGCGGCTCCCCGACCTGGGAGCGCTTCCTGTGGGATGTGGCGGACGCTTCCCACGGGATTTGGTGGCCGTGACTCCGTGCTTGGAGGGTTTTCCTCCGGTTCTTTTCTCCACGGAACAGTCTTAAGCCCCAGGAGTTCAGAAACACCTTCAGATTCCTCCCAGAGCCTCCCAAATCCCTGTGGGGCCTTCCCGAGAGCCTTGTGGGGGTTCTGGGGCTTTGTCTGGCTGGAGCAGGCGGATGGATGGATGGATGGATGGATGGAGGAGGGAGAGGGTCAGGGCTCGGAATGCCACTGCTGACCCCAGGGGTGTGGGAAGGGCTGAGCAGGTGGTCCCTGGGCTGCATCCCCCAAATTCAGCCTCGTGGAAGATGATCAGACCTTTTCCCCCTGCATTTCCCACTTGGCAGCGGTGGCTCCAGGGATTCCTGGGGGTTGAACCCCCCTGCCCCGCACCCTGCATGAGGAATTCCTGCTGGCAAGTGGATTTACCCCAAACTTGGGTGGTTTGTTAAAGCCCGAAGGAATTGGTGGCTCCAGTGTCTTTTGAGGGGGCCCCTTGGTGGCTCCATGGACCCCCGSGAGGGGACACAGGGTGTGGGGACACCTGGAAAATGTCCTTTTTCAAGCATTTTTGGGGTATAAAGGGGCAGGGACCCATCCCACTTCCTCACTGCTTCCTGCTGGTTTTTGTGAATTGGGGACCCCCCCATGAGCAATTCACTGGGGGGGAGGTATTTAACTCTTTTTAAGCTGCAACTCATGTGTAATTTAACCATTTATTTTCTTTTTCCACTTGCACATTCTGCTTAAAAACAGTGTAATTCGGGAAAAAGAGCAGGCAAGGCCAGAAAAAAAGGTGTATAATGTTGAGRAGCTTTGGATTTTTTTTTGAAAATAAAATAAAAAATATTTGGGAAAATAAAAGTGAAAAATCCGGTGGGAGCTGGGAGGAGTTTGGGGGACACGTGGATTTTGGGGAGCAGGAGGACTCAGGAGCACCAGGGTCAAGCAGGACCCAGCGTTAGTGTGGTTTAAATCCAATAAAAATGATACTAAAAGGCGAAGATCCCCTTGGGTTGCCCCAGTAGAGGTGAAATCTGTGTAAAAGTAGAATAAATTCTGGTAGTTCTTGTCTTTTGGGGAAGCACTGGGGGGTCCATCTGGGGTGGGATACAGAGTCACCCTCTCTGGGACGCGGGGCTGGGGGGAGCAGGAGAGCCRTGGGGATGAAAAATACAGGAAAATAAGGATTTTGACCCTCAGCCCTGTGTCACCTCTCGGCCCCTGTCACCTCTGATAGGAAAAACGAGCGTTAATGTCCTCACGAACGACTTGATGGGATGGGATCTTCACTGRTGTCTTAGAAATGGGTCTTGATGTCCTCACTAACGAGTGGGTGAGAACGAACCCATCAGGAACTGGAAGTGACGGGGTCTTCTCGAACATCAAGGTTTGTTACAGAACGCAGACACTTTGAACTCCTGAACTTTAGGGAAAGAGGAGAAATGGGTCCGCACGAGTCTATTGCAGAGCCCCGAGGGTCTGAACTTCCGAACTTTGGGGTAAAAGGCCGTGTTCAAGGCGGGGAATATGKGGTAGGCGCTTCGGGAAGGCTGTACCTTCGCAGCACCCCAGCCGTGGGGACAGGAAGAGGGCAACCTGCGGCCGGGAGATTGGGATAAAAGGAGGCTGCGCCCTCCAAAACCCTAAGGGAGACCCCACAGAGGTGTGGCCCGGTGGACTCTCCCCCTTTATTCGAATAAAGTCGCGGGAGGGACTCCTCTGTCTCCTTTGTGGACGCTGACTTTTCACAGCGCGGCTTTCCCTCTCGCCTCCCCGCCCGTGTCACCTCTCCCCGCCCGTGTCACCTCTCCCCGCCCGTGTCACCACATCCTGGGGGGCGGGGGGGCCCGTCCTGTGCCTGCTGCTGCCAGGAGCGGGGCCGCGCTGTCCCCAGGGGCCGGGGGCGATGCTGCCGGGGCGGCGGTGGCGCCGGGCCGGGCCGGCCGTGTCCCTACGGGCCCTGTACAGCTACCGGTACCGGGCGGAGGACGGGCGGGACGTGGCCATGGCCGCGGGCGAGCGGCTGCTGCTGCTCCGCAGGGCCACCYCGGACTGGTGGCAGGTGCGGCGGCCCGGGGACCCGCCCTGGGCGAGGCCCTTCTTCGTCCCCGCCGCCTACGTGGCCGAGGAAGAGCCCGGTGACGGCGAGAGCCAGAGCTCGGCGACCCGCGCGGGTGAGTGGGGCGGGGGGCACGGGGGGCTGGGGGGGGAATGGGGTTGGGGGGCGCTGGGAGAG
>JACAXG010000042.1:0-395453 GCA_018881555.1 Amblyornis subalaris
AGGGTTTCAGTCGATGGCTTGTTGTCCAAGAGGAGACCAGAGATGACCAGAGATGACTCCCTGGGGGTCGGTCTTAGGACCAGTGCTGTTCAATATATTTGTTGGCAACACAGACAGTGGGATTGAGTGCACCCTCAGCAAGTTTGCCAGCCACAGCAAGACATGTCATTCAGTTGACATATTGTAAGGAAGGAATGCCCTCCAGAGGGAAGGGGTGCCCTCCAGGGGGAGTGAGACAAGCTTGAGAGGTGGCCCCATTGGAACACTGGGAAGTTTAACAATGCCAAGTGCAAGGTCCTGTATGTGGGTTGGGGCAATCCCAAGCACAAATACAGGCTGGGAAAATAATGGATTGAGTTGAAAGCAGACCCGAGGAGAAGGACTTGGTGCTGTTGGTTGATGAGAAGGTCAACATGACCCAGCAGTGTGCACTTGCAGCCCAGAAAACCAACCATATCCTGGGCTAAATCAGAAGAAGCGTACCCAGCAGGTTAAGGCAGGTGATTCTTCACCTCTACTTCACTCTGGTGAGATCCCACCTGGAATACTGCATTCAGCTCTGGGTTCTCCAATACAAGAAGGATGTGGACCTGTTGGAGCAACTCCAAAGGAGGGCCATAAACATGATCAGAGGGCTGGAGCACCTCTCCCATTGAGACAGGCTGAGAGAGTTGGGGTTGTTCAGCCTGGGGAAGACAAGACTCTGGGGAGACCTTAGAGCCCCTTTCAGTAGCAAAGGGGTCCTATAGATGGGGGATGACTTTTTACACAGACAGCTAGTGATAGCACAAAGGGGAATGACTTTAAACTGAAAGGGGGCAGATTTAAATTTAGATTTGATATAAGGAAGAAATCCTTCACTATGAGGGTGGTGAGGCTGGAACAGGTTGCCCAGAGAAATTGTGGATGTCCCATCCCTGGCAGTGATCAAGGCCAGGTTGGACAGGTCTTTGACCAAGCTGGTGTAGTGGAAGGTGTCCTTGCCCATGGCAGGGTGGTTGGAACTAGATGATCGTTAAGGTGCCTTCCAACCCAAACAGTGACTATCATTTAAAACACAGATTAGACAGAGATGATGGTCACTAATACTTTCCTCCTATTTCAAAGGAACCCTTATTCCTGTGCTCACCTCTATCTTAGGGGATTACCTTCTAGGGAGAGCACCTTCTTCAAATGCTTCACAATGCTCAAGCGGAAAAATGAGACTGGAGGTATTCTTTGTGGTTACCAGCTTGACTAAGGCGGTAATATAGTGTAATATAGTGGAATAACATGTCCACTAGCTCAGAGCCAGGAAAATATTACCAGACTCTTTTTCTTGAAGAAGGACTTCTGTACTATGCTGCAGCACACAAAAAAGTCACCAGTACTGTGCAAGGAAGTTTGTAATGCACAAACAGTGGACAAGCACATAAAAGTATAGACTGGTTATACAGCTAACTGAGGTTTAGAGATCCTCTCCAGATTAATCACACTCTCTAGATCCTTAACCTACTCTTGATTTCAAGATAAAAATTGTTATTATATTATTGCTATTAAGGCTATTCTTCAATCTATTTGCTTTAAAATTCAAGAGCTCATACTGAAGGTCCACCATCTTTGGAGGAACTAGGAAATATTTTAAGTAGTAAAATGACTATATAATTAAAAAAATAAACCACCTTATTTTTAGAACATGTAAAAGTTAACTGTAATACAAATTTATCTTCAATATAGGTTTTTTCAGGCTTTTGTCCCCATTTTGCTACTAAATTTATTGCTCATTCTTCTACCACCTTTCAGTAAAAGAAAAATCAACAGGTTTTTTCCTGTTTTGAAAGATGTACCTGATGCTCAATAAAAGCCTAAATGAAAACATTATTTGAGATAAGCAAGTATGTTTTCAAGAGAATTGAGAAACATCAGTCATCTGTATTTCAGTCAGCTCCATTTAGTTGCAGCCAAATCTTCAGAGATTAATAAAAGGAGCAGAGACACAGATGGAAAGCAAAAAAAAAATATATATATATAATTATTAATTATTTTCAGGGGAAGCCTTGTATTGGAAAGTGCAAACATGCAGGTTAACAGTTTTAAAAGAATATTTAAAAAAAAAATCTGACATCCCCATTTCAGTTAAGAAGCTTGATGATATTTTTATCGGATAGATTATAGAATATTATGTTTCTGAGTATAATTGGTTTGTTTTCAGCTTATAATGAGTAAGACAGAGAAGGTTTGAAAGAAGATGCAATATCTGTTATTAGACCACTGATTGAGCCTTACAGCCTTGATCCTCTTCTTCTCATTAGATCAGCAGTCTGAAAAGCTCTGGGAAGATCTGTAGACTGTGTCTAAGCAGACTGCACAAGTTAATTAAGAAAAACAAGCTTATTGTCAATAGGCTTGTATTTGATACTGGTGGGTCCATCTCTTCACTGGAAAATATTAGAATCTGCAAATCAAAAAAAAAAGGTTGAAACCTATGCCTCTAGACACACCAGGACTACAGACATACTATTGGAAAAGGCATAGTAAAAGAATAAGGAGATCATGAGTGTGAAACTAAAGCTATTGTTGCATGTTTTGGATACATAAATATATGCAGTAACAGCAAAGCTATTGAGCAAACATATTTTCTGTTTGGTAAGATGCTAAGTTTTACTTTAGCAGCATTCTTTGAATTTAACTCTGAACTTGCTGAACAAAAAAAACCCAGATGGATTAAAATCCATAGAATTGGATTTCAAATTAATTCCTAGACAGCCAAACACTTAAGAAAGTTCTTGAATCCCTGTAGATTGTATAGGATTAGATAATTTACTGACTAGAGGTGCCTTCCTCAACATATATTTTCCTTAATCTTCAGAAGGAAAGAAGTTTATAGACTAAAAGATATGGGAAAATTTGTTATACATTTTGCTAGGAATTATCAGTGTCAAGTAGAGCATAATTTCCAATAGTTTTGTTTGTAATTAAATGTGAGGACCAAAAGGAAAACAAGACATGAGTCCATCAGAAAAACCATATTGCAAAAAAAGGTGATGAAGTCCAAGGCTGACCTGAGGAAATAATTTATGAAGTAGAACAACATGATATGTATATCTTACCGTTAAAATAAATATAGCTAATAAGGAGAATTTCAGTAAGTGGATCAAGGTTATTTACGAGGTCCTTGATTTTCCCATTGGTTCTTCTTGCTACATATTCATTGATCTTTAGCTGGGCTTGATCAGACTTCTTGAAGTTCATAGGATAAGCTTCTCCTTCATAGAAGTTTCTGAGATTACTTAAAAATCTTTCTTGTGGCTTCAGTTGGTCAAGCACAAACAGAACATTTCCCATATTCAACTGTAACCCCGCATTCCTTCTGTTTACCATTTGCATGAGTTGACGATAACCTTCATGGATTTCATTTTCAGAAATCTCACGTGGGTTAAAGCCAAGGACCCTAAGAATCTGCGTAAGGGTGTCTGATCTGGCACCCAGAGTCAGCATTGCAAAGGCAGTAGAGATGCTCAAAGGAGAGAAGAAAACATTCCCATTGTTTTCACGAGAAGAAATCTCTTTGTAGAAACAACATGCAAATCGACAAACGCTGTTCGTTACAATCTGCTGTGGCATGTTTCGGTTTTCTTGTCCTCTTTGATTCTGGTTTCTTACCCCTTGTTGATAAGGCTCATAGCAATAACTGTTGGAATGAATTCCAACAAGTAAAAGACACAGGAAAAACAACATCTTCATATTTCTATGACTCTGTAATAGAAGAAAAATGACATTTGGCTTACAAATCTTTTCACCTCATTTTCGTCAATCCCTTTACAATACAGAGTTAGCATAATACCAGTGACTCTGAGACATTTGAATTGAGGGAAACAAGCTTTCTATTTCAAGGAAGCAGACTCTGGAAAATTACTCAACCTACTGAAGGGGTTATGAAATAATAAAAATTAAAGTCAAAGAGGGATGAGGTAATGCCAAAGACACCCTCATTAAAGTTAGGCTACCATTCATTTTAGACTGTTTTTTCCAATATTCTGTTTTCAATGTGGTTTTAAGTGATAAAGAGTCAAAAGTACAGCTCTATAGAGCAGAAAGTAAGAGAGCCAGTCAAGGTTAATCAGTTAAATTTGGAAATTTAACTGATGACAAATCAAAGCAGAAGAAAGGCACAATATTCCTCTTTTGTGAAAGTTAAAATATACTTTTATGAATGGGCTGCATGTAAACACACATGCTGGCATCAAAGAGAAAGTAAATTCACTTGTTAATGAGGAAGTGATGAACATTTACAGTGATTTCATAAAGCTTGAACAATTGAGCATCACTAAAAGAAAAAAACAGCTTCTACAAAAATAACAGAAGAAAGAAACAGCAATTAGGATATTACGAACACCCTGGCAATACAGTGCTGCCTATTAAGAATGGGAAAATTAGTATGTACGTAGAGAGACAAAAGGAAATAAGTGTGCCTGCTGCGTGCAAAGTAAGGTCCAGCCCAGTGACTGAATCAAATTCCCTAAAAATAAAATTGAAAAAAAAAAAAAAGGAAAAAAGTAGAGGAAACTGTAGAACAATCATGGTCTTTATCATCAGAAAGGTAGAAAAGGGTGATTTGGCAGAGAAGGCTGCAATGGTTAAAAGTGAAGAGGAATGAGTGAATTCTGGAGGAACAAAGATTGAAAAATACGGATAGAACAGGAGAGCTTTTTCCAGAGCAGCATGGAAACAATTCATTCCACACGTGTGACAATACTTTTACCTCTAGAAATAAATACCATGTTACAATTGGTTCAATAACTTTTGTCAATAGAGAGAAGAAAGTAAAGATGTGGAATATCTGGAAATCCAAAACATCCTCTTGTGGTATGTGATCAGTTTGCCTACAGAATCTTTTATAAAATGAAGTTTTCTCTAGGGGAAAAATATCTAAGGTTTCTGACTAGAACTGAGAAATGCAGACTCTGCCTTGTAAAATCGTTGAATACTTATCAGCTCCCACCATGACCCCACATTTGTGTTCTCCACTTTCCAGCATCTTGCTTCTCCAAAACCCAGTGAACTCAGAATGCTGATCTCTGCCTTAATAATAGATGCTCTAAATATTCCTTAATTCACACTCTTTGAATATCATGGTCATAGAAATACTGCTATCAATAGGAAGGGCCTGAACCCCATGACAAACTACTTTCAGACAGTGCACCCTCATATCTAGAACATGTTTAAATTTAAGCTCTTGGATTTGTTTGTGACTTGTCCCACCATTACTCTAATTCTTTTAGTCACAGTTTCTTTTTTTTTCTTCAAACTCTCTAAATGGTTTAGAGAGCAATACTTAAGTCCTTAAGTCCCCACTTCCATTTCATTTCATGCCCTACATTTGTTATTATCATCAATTTACTTCATTTAAAACACTTAGGAATGCAGTTTTCCTAAGGAAGGTTATGCCTATATGAACATGCCAATCTCTCAGAGGACTAATCTTTTTTATTTAAAAAACCCCAAATCATAATAAAACAATACAAGAAGCTTTAAACCAAAACTTGAATATGAACATGATAATTTCTTAGTTGATTATTCAAAAACTGTTGTCCCGAATATAATTTTTGATATTTTTTCTACATTAAAAAAGAACAAACCAAAAAACCCATTACTTACAGTGAATTCAAAAGGGTCCTGTTGTATTCACCAGGTCTGCACGGGTCCTTGCTCAGTTGTTTATGCTGCTGAACAAAAGCAGAGTATCCTCTAGTAAAGGTTAAGATCATCTAAGGGCTGTGACTCACACATTATAATTTTAGAGATTAGTATGATGTYGAAACTAGTTTTACTGGACACTTTACTGAATATGTTTCACACATGACTTATTATTCATGACTATCTGATCACCCTGGTTAGATTCAAACCCATTTTCCTCAAACTGAACTTACTGTTTCTTAATATCAAACATTCATACACACCTCAGTAACCCGAATCTACTATTTTATGAACAAGAGTCACCAGAAGTAGTTACTACAGAGAAATTTTTGAACATAATAATTTCCAGTGACTATATCATTGCTGCCACTTAGGCAGCAGGACAAGGCTTGATGCACAAGGACAATCTGGATTTTTGTGACCTAGCCTGCTTTGTCTCCTGCATATCCATGGCTGGGATTGATTGTCTCCTGATGAAGCCAGTCATGATTCTAATAGGTGCAGGGCTTAAAGCACTGTTTTGTCACACTAGCAAATGCTGTCATAAGTGTACCTGGCTATCCASTCCCAGATGGGGAATCCACTGGCAGCCAGAGCTGTGATATCGACTGCTGGGCCACTTGCATGGCCCTGTGCCCGGAGAAGAAGAATGTGGCTGGGATGCCATTGAACACAGGTGATCCCAGTTACAAGCATGGCCTGGGGACAGGGGGTGGAAGCCTAGGAACATGGGTGTTAAATAGAGCAAGTCGTCAGATCAGCTTACTATCTTATAATCTGGGATGTGGGGAGCAGTCCCTTCTGATCGTGTGCCAAGTTCAGCTGGGTCAGATCAGCCAGCCTGGTATCCTGTGCTCAGCTGTACTCCTGGGTGCAGAATGACAGAAGCATCAAAGAAGGGAACTCTGGGGACCATGCAGTTCAACCCCTGGCTCAAACCAGGTCATATATAGTGAGTTTCTCAGGATGGTGTCCAGCTGGGTTTTGACTCCCTTCAACAATGGAGACTTCCACAAGCTCTCTGGGCAATCTGTCTATCTCAGTGTTTGACAACACTGACGCTAAAACAGGTTTTCTCTATATTTAAATGAAACTTCTTGTATTTTAGTTTGTGCTCATTGACTCCTATCTCGTCACTAGATGTCACTAAGCAGAGGATCTCTCTTTCTTTACTCATCTCATCAAAAATCAGGTGTTTATACACATTGTTAAGATCTCCACAGGCCTTTTTTTCTCTGGTCTAAACATTTCCAGCTCTCTCAGCTTCTCCTCATATGCCAGATACTGCAATTCTCCAATGGCCATTGTGGCGCTTTAGTGGAGTCACTCCAGCATGTCCATGTCCTCCTCTTTGCACTGTGGAGCCCAKCAATGGATGCAGCTCTCCAGATGTGTACACCAGGCATGGGTAGAGAGAAAGGATCACTTGCAGTGACCTGCTGGCAATGCTTTTCTTAATGCAGCTCAAGTACATGGAATTACAGAATCATAGAATAAAGGAATGGTTTGAGTTGGAAGGGACCTCAAAGATCATCTAGTTCCAACCCCCCTGCCAAGGGCGAGTGTTTATTCGAACCCGAAAACAACAGGCGAGGACACCTTCCACTAGACCAGGTTGCTCAGAGCCCCATCCAATCTCACCTTGAACACTCCCAGGGATGGGGCATCCACAACTTCTGTGAGCAACCTGTTTCAATATCTGACCACACTCGTAGTGAAGAATTTCTTCCTTACATCTAATCTAAATCTACTCTCTTTCTGTTTAAAGCCTTGTCTCATCACTGCAAGTCCTTGTAAAACACCCCTTTCCAGCTCTCCTGTAGGATCCTTTCAGGTATTAGAAGGCCACAATAAGGTCAGCCTGAAGTCTTCTTCTGCCTGAACAACCCCAACTCTTCCAGCCTGTCTTCATAGGAGAGATGTCCCAACCCTCTGATGACTTTGTGGACAGCTCCTCTTCTGGACAGATCCATGATCCTCTAATGCTGGGGACCCCAGAACTGGGTGTGGCACTCCGAGTGGGGTCTTAGCAGAGCYGGGCAGAGGGGCAGAATCCCTTGCCTCGCCCTGCTGCCAACACTGCTTTGGATGCAGCCCAGGACACGTTTGGCTTTCTGGGCTCCAAGTGCACATGGCCAGGTCATGTCCAGCCTCTCACCCACCAGCACCCCCAAGTCCTTCTTGGCAGGGCTGCTCTGGGTCCGTTCCTCCCCCAGCCTGTGCTGATACTGGGGGTTTTCTTGACGCAGGTGCAGCACCCTGAACTTGGCCTTGTTCAACCTCATAAGGTTCCTATGGGCTCACTGCTTGAGTTTGTCCAGGTCCCTTTGGATGGCATCCCATCTTTCAGGCGTGGCAACCGCACCACTCAGCTGCATTCCTGCAAGAGCTTACTGCTGGCTCCTGGTCACCCTGTGTCCACCAGGAGCCTCCAATCCCCAAGCAGAGTGTCTCACTTTCTAAAACTAGGATAGTATTTTCTCTCATTTTCCCTTCAAAATGCAAACATTTCCCAGGTGGGACCAACCCTTACTTACACAAAATAGAGTGCTGATCTCAATGCTGTTTCTAAAGACAAGTGAAATACTAACCACAACAATAACTCAGCACTATTTTCTGTGAGGCAAAGATGCAACCAGTGAAAGTTCTTGATGATTACAACCTATCAAGCGACTCMATGGATTGCAAAAACCCCCTCTGAAACAAGTTGCTTGTGAGGTAAAACTTGAGAAATAGGCAGCTTTGAGGCAGGATACCAGACTCACACATAATGTGTTCTTGACACACACCACTCATTTGAAGGAGTACTTGAGATACTATTTTCACTGCTTCTTGTATAAATAAGAGCCAAGAATCTCGCTTAGAGCTGGATTTTAATAATGGGCTGCAGTTTTCATGGTATATAAAAACTGATTTCTGATGAAGGAAGGAAGCCCAATTAAATACAGACGCCATGCTAATGACAAGGTGACGGATGAATGACTAAGATAGATTTGAACACACCTAGGCCACACCTCAGGACATTTGCAGGAGAAAGCCTGCTGCAGAACATGGAAAAGCCTGCCCTATGATTGGAGAAAAAGCAGAGAAAATCAATACAGGATCAATTTCTATGAATAACATTAATCTCTGGACACTAATATTAAAGAAAGTCCAAGTTTTTCTTTCATGTGTTTCCGGTGTCAAACCATGAAAGAAAAGAAGGTAAAGGAAAGGGTAACAGATCTGGAACCAGCTGTATAATATCTGTATTTCATGAAAAATCTTCAACAACCATAAGGATTTATATCACGATTATAAGCAGAATATTGATTTTAAAATAGTTCATCTATTTTGAAGATTGGGATATTTCAGAATAATGTTGCATGTGTTGAAGATATGGTATGGACAGTGAACAGGGAATTTCCTCACCTATACTGGGGACTTTTCTAAGGGTTCCCACAGCTCTTACACCACTAGCACGGAACTGTTCATATGTACTTAATCCCAGCTGGAAAAATTCAATGTGAATATATCTGCTTTGATCAAAGAAGTTGAAAGAGGTTTGTTTATGCAAAGTTACTCTCTTTGCTATATATAGTAACCACTGATGGCACGAGCAGGGAGTTCTATGGCATAAACAAGGCCTCAGAGACTCTCCTTAGCCTGTGCTAAACCACAGATACCAGGTGTGTATATACCTTCAAAGAGATGGAGGAATTTCTTAATTTGTTGTCTCATTGAAACTAAAGGACTTCCTCATAACCATAATTAAAAAGGGAGGCAACAGGGACTAGACAACAAATTTGTATCAAGTTGTTCTTTTCTGAACCTAGCAATACTTTCTCCTGAAAACACAATAGGGGAGAGTGTGCAGCCTATGTAAACTGTAAGGTGTGATCAATCTGATTTAGGGCATCTGTTTCCTTACAATAATGAAAATGTAATCTATTATAAACAGGTCAGGTCTTGAGGAATTTCTCAAAAATTATTGCTTAGTGAGTAGAGCGCTGTTAGAGATGACCTACAGAGATAGCAAGCACTGCAAGGCACCTCCATTTAGTTATGGGACTTTTCACAATTCCTTTAGTCCCAGGATTTCCTACATCTATCACACTGAACAACAAACAGGTTGAAGAATTCACCAAACTGTCAAAGTTTGGGATCCCTTGGAGTAGGCTGGCACATCCACGATTTCTGTTCCCACAACTATCTGAAGCATTCCTGCACCTGAAAGCCTCACCCTAACAGCATTTGTTTGGGCAATATTCTCACAAGCCTGCAGTGTTTGAGTTCAATAGAATGGATTTGCTTATTTTAAACTCCCTTAAAAAGAAATTGCAGCAAAACAAATCCCAAATAATTGACAAACACCGCTGCCCAYCTGCCAAAGGCTGAAGTGTTCTCTTCCTTCAATGTATTGGGTTTTTTTCCCCCAAGATATTTCTCAATCTCTCAATCCTCTGTTTCATCACTCAATGAAACAGAGAATATGTTGTCCCCAGAATTCTGGTCAATGATTCCCTTAACTTCCAATCTTCTTCTCCACAACCAGCAGATTAAGAGTCACATTTTCTGTACATTCACTCATCAAGAACTTGTACTATACACAAACAAATTAACACACTTTACTCTTCAACATTTCCTGGATACACTTACCTGTCACTGGAAATGCATGACTGTATGTAAATAGATGCAACACTCTTGTAACACAACAACAAGCTTTTCTTGAATTAGGTCACTATTCACAAACTCAGCAGACATTTGTCAGAAAACAAAACACTTTATTTCAGGAAGGGGACAGAAGTGGCTGTGACTTGGCAGCTCTTCTCCCTCCTGCCCAGCTCCCCACCTTTCTTTCCCTGGAGAGGTAGAAAAGGATCCACCCAACTTCTCCTGTCATCTCCTCTTCTGCAGAGAATTCAACAGAGACATACAGTATAGAATCATAGAATGGTTTGGGTTGGAAGAAACCTCAAAGATCCTCTAGTTCTAGCCCTACTGCCATGGACAGGGACACCTTTCACAATACCAGATTGCTCAGAGCCCCATCTAACCTGGCCTTGAATACTCAGGGATGGGACATTCATGACATCACTGGGCAACAATTTCAGTGCTTCACCACTCTCACAGTAAAGAATTTCTTCCTAATACCTAATCTAAACGTACTCTCTTTTAGTTTGAATCCATTCCCCCTTGTCCTGTCACTACATGCTCATGCAAAAAGTCCCTCCCCATCTTTCCTGAAGGATCTCTTCAGATACTGAAAGCCTGCAATTAGGTCACTTGAGAGCCTTTTCTTTTCTGAGTTGAACAAACACAATTGTCTCAGTGAGAGAACCTCATATGAGAGGATCTCCATCCCTCTAATCATCTTGGTGGCTTCCTCTGGACTCACTCCAACAGGTCCATGTCTTTCTGGTGCTGAGGACCTCAGAGCTGAATGCATCACCCCAGGTCAGGTCTCACCAGAGCCGAGCAGAGGGGCAGAATCCCTTCCCTCACCCTGCTGGCCACGTTGCTTTGGATGCAGCCCAGGACATGTTTGGCTTTCTGGGCTCCAAGTGCACATGGCCAGGTCATGTCCAGCCTCTCACCCACCAGCACCCCCAAGTCCTTCTCAGCAGGGCTGCTCTGGCTCTGGGTCTGTTCCTCCCCCAGCCTGTGCTGATACTGGGGGTTTTCTTGATGCAGGTGCAGCACCCTGAACTTGGCCTTGTTCAACCTCATAAGGTTCCTATGGGCTCACTGCTCGAGTTTGTCCAGGTCCCTCTGGGTGACATCCCATCTTTCAGGTGTGTCAACCACACCACTCTGCTTGGTGTCACCTGCTAATTGCTGACAGTGCACTTGATCCCTTTTAGAATGTCATTAATGGAGATATTGAATAACACTTGTCCCAGTATGGACTCCTGTGGGACACCAATTGTCACTGGTGCCCATCGGGACTCCGAGCTGTTGACTGCAACCCTCTGGATGTGACTGTCCAGCCAATTTCTTATCCACCTAACAGTCCACCCATCACATCCATCTCTCTCCAATTTCAAGAGAAGGAAGTTGTAAAGGAACCTGTCAAAGGCTTTGCAGAAGTTAAGATACATGGTGTCTGTAGCCCTTCCCTCATTCACTGATGCAGTCAGTCCATTATTGAAAGCCGTAGGCTGGTCAGGCAGGACTTGCCCTTGGTAAAGCTCTGCTGCCTGGCCTCCCTGTCCTCCATGTGTCTTACCAGAGCTTCCAGGAGGATCTGTTCCGTGATCCTCCCAGACACAGAGATGAGGCTGACAGGTTGTTAGTTCCCAGGCTCCTCCTTTCTACCCTTTTTAAAGATGGGTACAATGTTTCCCTTTTTCCAGTCACCTGAGACTTCTGACTGCCATGACTTTTCTAGTATCATGGAGAGTGGCTTGACAACTACATCAGCCAATTCCCTCAGGTACCACTGAGTCCTCTATCCTCTTTTGCCTATTCTTGCTCTCCTAGCCAGAAGTAAGGGCACCAGGAAAAGACGCGGGAAGAACAAGGAAGAAATGATAGACAAAATAGACCTACTCTGTATAATCTCTCCTATTGAGGAAGAGACCAAATATCACTCCCTCACACACAGCCTTCCCCTGAAATTGAGTGTCTTTGCAGCCTCTCTTCTCATGCCCCTCTAAACTTCCTGCTCACAACCAGAAGCTCTCCAAGCACCAACCCCGTTCCAGTTACTAACTCCTTAAAAGACTCACCACCAAGTCCCCTTCAGCTCTGCTGATACCTTTTACACTCACCCTCAGCATCTCCTTTAGGATCRATGTTACACAAAGGGAAGAACAAGAGTTCAAGACGAGATGTAGGTAGCAGTTTGCCTCAAGAAAGCTGAAGAAATAACACATTGATGAACTGGTATTGGTTTACTTGTCTTCACTTCTCCTCAAAGGGAATTATTTCTCCCATGAAATTAGGTCCCTTCCTTCTCAACACATCCTTCAGTTAAATATGACCATCCTGCTACAAAAAACCCCCAAACAATAACAACGCCTTTCATTTGTCTCTTTCCAAGAGGTCTGTGGAACACAGTCCCACACTTCATATATGGGAATTTTAATGGCTTGCTCTTATTTGCAAATTTTCTTTGATTTGCCTCTGGTGAAATTTTACAGCTTTTAAGTTTCTATCTGATGAGCAGATTCACATAATACCCTTTTGCTCTTAGTTTCAACAATCTCATTGTCCCGAAACCGTAACACCTTGATAGCAGAAACCAAGGCTGTTGGCTTTCTACTGTCAGTCCTTATCACTAGCTCGTGATATTTTAAGTAAATGTGGAGGAAAAAACACTACAGAGAAAATTCCCTATATTCAAAGTGAGATTCACAGATGACCACCAAGTGAAAAGTCCCAGTATTAAATTAATAAATCATACATAGACAACCATTCCAATAATATCTTAATTCCTTTTTCTCACTTCCTCTCTCCAGCTTTGACTTCCCTCCTGAATGACTTTCTCAAAATAMATAAAACGAAAGAGTTTTGTGTCCTGAACGCATAGTCAGACTAGCAACAATTCCAAAGTGTAGTAGTCTTTGATTACATCAGAAATATGCAGCTGAAAGAAAAAAGTGTGTTTACTCAGGCAGCAGACACTAGCATATTTTTCATCAATAAATCTCAAGGCATTTCATACCAAAGAAACATCAACAGCTGTTTTTTAAAGAACATGCAGACAGCATCTTACTCTGTCAGCACAAAAACAGAAACCAGGGAAGAGGATGACAGTCATCATAAGAGTTCCTTTTTTTTTGGGGAGGGGGATAAGATCAAGTTCTGAAGAGTTTGGTTAAATGTTAAATTATCTGAATACTGTTAAGTATCAATTATCTAATTACTTTGAAAACAGGTGTAAGAATTTAGTTACCAACTACTGCTCATTCAGTGTACTTGAAATTGTTTGATCCATTAGCACTTGCCATGGGGGCAGGAGAGAAACATGAGAGATTAACCTGAACTGCAGCATCTTACTTTCTGGAACTACTTCTACTAGACATGCAGTGGCATCTCAGAGATTACCAGTCGACAAGGGCCAGTAAGAAGCTGTGTCTCACAAAGCAAGATGTACTGCTCTTCATGTAGGACTGAAACACGTAAAGGAGACTTCACTGTGGGATCAAAGGGAAAATAAAACTAAGAAAAGAGCCGTGAGAAAGAAGGGCTGATATGCAAATTTTCCCACGTGGGGAATTAACCCCAGAGATTGCTATGCTGTGCACAGATCACTTGGTGATGCCACAACCGAAAGCGAGACAACTGAGGCAGTGAAACACTGAAACGGTGCAGGACTCTAGACTTCAGGCTAATTATGGTGATGTGGCTGTGTTACTGCTCAAATGTGACAATTGAGTTCTACACAGCACGTTACTTGCTCCCTTAGGAATCCCTGCAAACAGTGATGTTGCACAGAGTAAACATACTCCAGGAAGTAAGCAAATCTAGCTCATTATGTCTTCTGTGACAACCAGCCCAGGGCAATGCGGACGTTATAATATGAAGAAAGAACCAAAATGCAATTGATTTTATGACTTTGGAAGAATTTACAAGCCACAGCGGTTGTATTACCATAGTAAGGTCCTTGCCCTTTCTGACAACCAATTCAAAGGATATTTTCATGGAAGCACTAGACTATGTTGCACCAGTAGATGAATTACTGATAATTAGAAAACAGAGAGGTCATTGCTCATTGTAAACTGGATCCTGATGCATAGACCCATGTGATGATTAAAACTCTAAAATCGCATCTAAAAAACTTTGGGCAGTGGAATCATGCAAGTGAAATTAACAAACTGATGCACAGGCAGGAAATACATGAATTACATGCATGGGATAGATAAATTGAGGGAAAAAAGTGTACTCCTTCCTGAAAGCAGAGTCTCTAAAAATATGTAATACCCTTGCTCTCCAGTCTCAGGGCAACAAACTCACTGGGAAGGGAAATGAAACAGAACAACTGAGCAAAAATTTGAGCATGTGTCCTTGAGCACTCCATGGAATGCAGATTACATCTGAGAGTTGATCTCTCAGTAGGACATACTTCGGACTTAAATGAACATACTTATTAGCAAGGCACACTTCATACTTCACAAGAAACAACTTCTTCCCTTTTGGAAAGTTGCAGTTGAAGATTTACTCACACTGGTTGGAAAAATAATGTGCGGTTTTTTTCCAAAGTATTATTTTTCATTCCTGTGAAATAGCTTTAGGGTGAAATATTACAGCTACATGTATGGTTGTGCTACTGGTCCACCACACCAATGGCATCAGGAGTTATGCCATTTCCAGCTATGCTATTGCAACTATTTGCCATTGTAGTCAGAAGACTGAACTCCATTATATAAGCTCTGACAGACTGAAAAGCTTCTGATCTGGGCTTTGTACTGTTCAGCCACAAGCAACGAAACAAACAAAATGGGATTTGTCAGGTGCAGATATTTAATTTAGCAGAAAAAAAAGAATCTGAATGCCTTTAATGTCTTTAAGCTATAGCCAAGGAAAYATCTCTGAAGAAATTAAATTATTTGGGATGTTGTGTGCATCCCTCACTTCATGATCATGATAAAAATCACACTTAGACTTTAATGATCATAATGAGCACATGTTCAGTGGTACATGGAGATCATCATCTAAGGACAGACATATATGCTGAGGTTTAAACAGCATCTCTAAATTCTGAAAGAAAGAAGAAAAAGGACATAGGATTTGCTGCTCTGCCTGAAAAGGTTTCTGTTAAGCAATGTTGACAATAGCAAAGAAAATTAGCTCTAGGACAATAAACAATAGGAATAAATAACAATGATATTGGAAGAGGGAGCGACATGTCTAGAAGACAAAGGACCTCAGAGATGAACTGAACTTGGTTAGTCAGGTAACTAGTAAACTCTTTCTGGGTGACTGGCTCTGTTAGCAGCATGGCTAATACGTCTGAGGGGGGAAGAATAGGTATGGTGATGAAAATTGTACTTATAATGGTTTAACTCAGTGGACACAGAAAATGTGGCCTGTATCACCGAACAAGTAATGTGAGTTATAACTGTGGTGCTACATGAAAAGGGAATTGCCTTCATCATAATTGCCATGTAACACACACTAGATGATGTATGTCCCAAATGATTCAGCTCAATTATTTCACCAATGCTTTTTTTTTGACAGTAATCAATGAAAATCTTCAAAAGCTAAATATGCCTTTAAACCTGTTTGGAAGCAGAGAGATTATAACTGCATTGACACTGGGCGTGGGAAAGCTGGGTGACTTAGGATGTTCTGTAGAGACATGATGAGCAGCACAGAATAGCTGCTGTGCTTCCCACTGCACTACTGGGAGGAGGATTCAGTATCCTTACTCTGGATGTATCCATTGCTCCACAAACAGCATTTCAGATCCTGTATGCACAGGCACCACCTTGTCTTGCTAGGCACCTTCCTCTGTCACCTCCTTTATGTGCCAGCATGTTCCTGAGCAGCCTAGCAAGTGATCTCTCTGCTGGAGAGGCATTTGGGACAAACCCTCTTTCCACAGAAAAGACTAACACGTGGGAATACCAGAAAGGTGAATTGGCTAGGAAAAACTGAGGTGTCAGAAGAGGAGATATATATCTTCTAGAGAAAGAAAACAATAAGAAAATCTAGTAACTTTGTTTTCCTCAGGCAATAACAAGACCGAAACCTCCTACAGACACGTGTCCCTTCTTCCCCTTCAATCAATGTATAAGCCAGTCATTCAAGAATGTATGTATTATAGATCTATGCATGAATGTATTTTAAAAGTTGCTTAATAGTGGGCTGTGGCCCATTGAAAGGAAAGGAAAGGAAAAAAGCAACAGTTGCTCAAGAGCTGTTCAGTGAAGAGACACTGCAAGAGCTACTAAAGCAGGAAGGGCTTTGGTAACTGCAGGACAGAAAACGAGATAAAGAAAATCACATTTTGGACTCGTTTAGTGGTCCTCTTTCTAGAGAGGTTCTCATCCAAGCAACCTCATGACAACAGGTGCCTTCCCTCCGCCCTGATTGCAGCAGGGTCTGAGCTGGGTCCCTGGTGCAGCTCCTCCTGCACTCCCCCTGGCTGCCCGGCTGTCTGCAGGGAAAACTGCGGGATCACAAATGGTTCCTGCCTTTGCAAAATGACATTGAGACTTCACAATTTGCCTCAGCTGTTCACAGCCTGAAAACCTGCAAGGCAGCATCTTCTGCTGCTGATGGACAAAATCAAAACCAAGTTGAAGTCAGCAGTGAAAACACCAAATGTTATAGCTTTTGAGGCTTTTCAAAGGCATCAAGTTGCAATCTCTCGGAGTTTCCATCGTGTAACACAAGCTTTATTTACAGTTTTGCCCATTGCAATAGTTTCCTGAGCCTATGGGAATTAGAACAGGTTACTGCAAGATAAGTAAGGCAGGAAGTTAGTAGGCACCAGATATTCTCTGATAAGCTCCTGTACATATGCTCATGTCCTGCAGTAAAAATGCGCTAATCTCCTTTTCTTTCATTTTGGTGCAAGTTACCTTTCATTTATTGCAGGGTAACAATGGTCACTCATGCAAAGATAAATATGACAGTGTCCAATGAAGCGATTCTCATACCCCAGTGCAAACAGTACAACACAGAAAAAGAGTAGACAGCAGCTCCTGTTTTTGTGGTGAGATCGGTTCCAAGATTACTGGATTAGTTTTTACAGGCTCCTTGAGAAAATGGGCTGTAAAAAGGTATGGCACATAAAAAGGTATGGCAGTTCCGTTCTTCACATCAAGTCATGATTAATATATATTTCTAAATAACTCCAAATATGAAAAGACACATATTGTTCTTGTCCTCTGACAGTTTTAAGGTACTTATCCAATGGGTTTGGAAGCTTAAATGGATTCCCTTCATAGTTCCTCTAAAAATACCCTTCCAAGTTTTGCACTTTTCTAAAAGCAAACCTGGGCTTGCCAAAGTACACATTCTCCAGATAGAGCAACCATTGTCAGCAGTCTCTGCAGTTTGGCTCAACATGCTAAATGTTGATGGGAAGGCAATAATGCAATAACATAATAATGTTTCCAGAGCCTATGTCCCATTTTCAAATGTGAATGAAGTTCTATGATATCAGATTTTCAAAGATATTTAGTATACTGAGAAATTTAAGTTTTYGTCAGCCTATATGCAGGCTTGTGACCAATTTGAACCCTTTAGAAACAAAGGACTGTTATTTGTATATGCATTAACATTTTTAAAACCCTATTCTCTGAAAACTGCAGTTCCAATGCTTTAAAAAAAATGGATTCACAAATATGAACATATTTTGAGATTTTTCTTTCTATTTTTGAGAAGTAAAGGAGAAAAAGAAAGAGAGAAAGAAATCTGAAGTTACAAGTACAGATCAGTAATCAGATGGCCACAGATCATAGGGTTTAATAACTAAGCCATAGTTACAGATATTTCAGCGCTAACTATAGGTATGGATTTCACAGGATTTCTTTGATTATATTATATAATTTCTGCTCTCCTGTTTGCTAAACCAAGCAATACTGGGCAAGTGTTATAAATAAATGTTAAGGGGAAACCAAGTAAAATCATTGGAAAGGTGAGTGACACCAAGTTAGAGTCAATAAAAGAAAAATAAGGTAAAAGTTARAAAGAGGGGAGAAACAGAGAAAACAGGGGTCTTTTGAAAATTAAGTTAAATATATTAGCCACTTCATACAGTCAGTTTTATATCCATGCATAATAACAAAACTGTTATTCTGTTCATAGTCTGTAAAAC
This sequence comes from Amblyornis subalaris, assembly GCA_018881555.1. NCBI lineage: Eukaryota > Metazoa > Chordata > Aves > Passeriformes > Ptilonorhynchidae > Amblyornis > Amblyornis subalaris. The sequence continues at coordinate 18,431 of JACAXG010000042.1, forward strand.
TGTTCATAGTCCTGTTATTTTCTTTTTTAAAATCTAATGCAGAACTTTGTTGAAGAAGATAAAAAGATCACCCTCTGTTTTAGATGCAGAAGTTTCTCCAAATCTCTCGTTAATTGATGAAGTATAATATTAACTACATTCTTTGTCTTCTTGGAATAACTGAGTAAATCAATGTCTCTAATTCATGTAGAAAAATATTTCAGTAAAAAGTCAATATAAAATACTATTTGGCTAAAATATCTTCCTAAAATACTCCTCATGAACATTTCACCCCACAAAGGGGTTTCACAATAACAAATATGCTACACTACACGCAAATGCAAATACACATTGCCTCTTATTAAGATGATACTGAGTACTGGGTTGCAAGTAATACCCTTCTAAGCTCCCTTTCTCTTTGTGTACAACCTTTTGCTACGGTAAATGTGTACCACACAAACAAGTTGCTAAGAGATAACACAGATTGTGAAATTACAGCACACAGCAGTGACTTCCCTTGGATGCCCATGTAATCCTAACCCACTGAGGATAATGTAGTTTGCACCTCAACGGATGGGTGGCAAAGACCTTACATATACCATAAGGAGAAGCCGTTGGGTGGAGTAGGTAACATGCTGTGAATCCACACCCTCACTTGCTTCATGGCAATTTGTCCATGAAGGTATCCTTTGAGCTRCCTAGAGATGGATGTTCTTTTGCTCTTCAAAGAAAACAAGGAAACTGTACCTGATGAATGACAAAATGAAATGTTTMTAGAAAGTGCAAGGCACTTCACTTGCTAATAAGTGAAAAGTTAGAAGCCATACGTGAAAATTTAGCTCCAGGCAGGCAGTTACTTATAACTTGTTTATAACAATATATTCTCTTCCATTCTTGTAAAATTGAAAACCAATTTTAATATCTTCTAACGGAAATCCACAGTCTGATTTTCAAAAGTAAATGTTAGATTTTGAAGTTGTTGTAGACTCAGATGTCCCTAGCATGAAAGATAACTCACATATGTGAGGTCCATGATGCTGACATCCCTCCAAATGAAACAAAGTTATACYCTGAAAGACCAAGCACTACCCTCTGTAGTAAAACAAGTTTATGATGCTGGAACTCTGTTAACTAGGCAAACTATAGAAGTTTTTGTTTCGTTATGATTTACACATATATTTATCACACAAGTCAAAGAMAAAACACTGAGACAGTGTTTTTTATTTGCTTGGGATTTGAGGGGTTATGGTTTTTTACTAAATTTCATGATTCCAAAAAAGTCTCTGTTTTCCAAACATAGTTGTATTTGTAAGTGAAAGATTACCAAATTAATACTGGCATGCACAAAATTAGTATGTTTATCAGTATAGGTGTTTATGCCTCTGTGGACTAAACTCACTTTGCAGTTGAACTTACCTGCAGCCATGTTTTGTTGATACACACAGCCCAAGTTATATTTAGCTGATATTTAGTTATAAAAGCAGATCAGATTTAAAGATCAAAATCCAATGGACAGTCTTTCGACAGTATGACTCTTTAGACAGCTTTTACCCTTGGAACAGCAATTACCTCATCTCAGTAGGTGTTGCAGGAATTGTCTTAAATTTTAAAGGATATTTTTAGGTGGAAAATAGAGTAGAATCACAGAAAGAAACTACTCCAAATGGTTTTGGAGTAATGTGTTACTATGTTTTAGCTACTCTTCTTACTCAAGATATAYATCTCAGATCAGAGACATACCGTGTTGAGTATTACACCGACTAGTAGCTCACAGGAGGAGGAAGTCGGGGGAAAAAAAAGTAAGAGGGAGCAGAGAGGGATTAGCAGAAAAGTAAAAGAGTATTTATKTGAATGCCTGAATCTTCCAGCCCACACAGTCTTAAACTGGCTGACTAACTACATCACTACCTTCACTTGCTAACTTGAATTTTTTTCCATGCAGATCAGTTTTTTATGCTCCAAGAACTCTCTCATTTTGTATTGGAATTTTGTGGCTTGAAAAGCAAACAAATATCTGGTCATTCAGGAAACTTCATGATGCAACAAGGTAAAGCAAAATAACCACTTTGAACTACACAGAGATCTGTAATATGGAAGGCCAAAGAGAGCAACACCTTCCATGACCTCAACAAAGCCTCAATCATCTGCTCTGTGTCAATACAAGGGCATAAAGCAACAAGCACCGGGCCAAGTTCAAGGTCTACAGTTAGACAGGCAATCCCTACATATAAGGCTTAGCTCTAACTCCCTCCCAGTGCYGGAGTGATAGACACACCCACATCAATGACTGGAGACAGATTTACTTAAGTGAGGCATGCAGGGCCAGTACAGCAGGGTAGGATACAGGAGCACAGCGTACATCCCGCCATACAAAACTCTGTAGCTATTTGAAGAAGTTCCTATTAACCTCTTGCTTCATCCTCAGTACCACCCTGAAGGAATGTGTTTATGGCAGAAGTTAACAGGCCTGCCCACACCCTTGTCATGGGGGAAGGCACAGCCCAAAGAGCATGAAAAGAGGTCAAGCTGMAAGATAAAGCCCACAACAGAAACAAATGGCTGAAATATGTGCCAATGCCAACTTCAAAGGAGTTAAAGCGCAAAAACATGAGGCCCAAAGATACCATCTGATGTAGCAAATGCCCGTAACTTGCCTGTTGGCATTATGGTAACAGCAGAAATATGCCAGCCATATGCCTCCTAACACAAAAGAACACAGGACTGCACAATTCTCACTGATAACTCCAGTGATAACTCTGAGATCTACAGGACTTGGGTGGAGACCGATGCATACCTGGACAGCTTGGAAAGCAGTGCTTCCTCTTCTTGTATGCTCCAATCTCCACCTGCTTTTATAGCACAGTCTGTCCTGATCTCCACCACATACTTCTTCATCACTTGCCTTTTACCATGCGTAACTTCTCACTCTCCCTCAGATTATCCCCTCACTTGAGCTTGCTTTGACCACTCCCATTATAAAAACATCCCACTTGAGCCAACTTGCTCCATCAGCATCACTCCATCTTCTTTCCATTCTGGAACTCTTTGAACACAACCTTTATAGTTTCTACCTGGGGCTCCTCTCCTTGTGTGGTTCCTTCTCTTTGCAACTGATAGTGTTTTTACYAGAATATTTAATAATTCTTCTGTAGCCAAGAGGTATATCAGTAACCTGTGATTTATGGGAAAGGAGGGAGGGAATCTATGTACAACATATACATTCTAGTTGATGTTACACAGTTGTTAAAAACTCCTGAATCATGGAAGAGCTCATTAGATGGGGAATCCATCATTTGTTTACCAAGGCTGCATCACATCTCTCCCAGACAAAGCACAATAATGAGTTGTTATAACTTTAATGATAACCTATTCAAAGACCTCTGGCACAATTAGTTGGCTGAAGTCTAAAGAAACCAGCTGAATAACTACTCTGCATGAAATGCAGAGGAGAGCAAAGGAAACCAGGCCTTCAAGGAAGGAATTCGTATTCGGAGGCTGGATAGAGTGACATTAGTAACGAACAGGAAGCTTGGGCAGGAGTGATGTGTTCTGCATAGCTGCAGGACCTTAGCCCTAAATTAATACAAACTAAGCAAATGTAAGGGACAGGGCATCCAAAGGCTTGGGGGAAAGAGACAGTTTTGTTCTCCTTGGATTTCTAGGACTTGCTCTGGTTCTTTTCTGACCTACTTAATTATTCCTCCAATACATGCCCCAAAGACAACATCCTGTAATTAAGTCTAGCTTAACAGCTCCTTTTGGGCTACTCACCAAACTGATAGCTGAAGTCACAAACACTTGGTGTTTCACTAAACAAATCTTTGAGGAATCTAGTCAATGCATCACCCATCAACTTTGTGTCTTCAGTCAAACTTGTGCAACGCAGGTCATCTCTGTAGTTCATTCGCCTGCTGACCTCCAAAGTTTGACATCTACAACATCTTCCAGATTGCTCAGTTCCAAAGTCTTTTCCTACAGCATGTTTAAGTAGATTTGTTTTCAGGAAGATTGCTCTCTTAAGAAACCAGTTCTCCTTCAGAGGTCTTTGTCAGTGTACATGACATGTGTCGACATCAACTCTGTCTAATCATGCTCTGTTACTCTGTTCATATCATTACCCTTTAGAATTTCAGACCCACAGGAATCCAGGGAAATCACACAAAGATCACGATCACCATTAGGTTAAAAATAAAGCTCTTAATCTCACACATAGAGAGTTCATCATGTAAAGAGAATACCTTATCTTAAAGAATTTGACCTTATACAATCACTCTTTCAATTTCTGGTGGGGATTTTAGTGAATACTGGCTTTGGTCTCCTTCTCATCTGTGTCTCATTCAGGGATATTTCATCCACAAACAAAGGCAGCTACARTATTACTGAATCTCATGTCTGTCCCTTTTAGCAAAGCTGAAATGTTATCCTGTCTCTCCGCCATCTGTTCATTGCCTAGACTCTATGTTGAGCTCAGTGCAGCGAGACAAAAACTCTTAAATACTCCTCAAAAGAAATTTTCACTACTGCCTACCATGCTTATACCAGAGATGGGGTGGCTGCAGATGGAAATGTCTGCACAGCCATGAGGACATGACACTACTAGGACACAGGGAAGAACACACCAGACCAGCTAAAACTAACACAGGGATTAAAACTGCCATATCCTTTACTCCCACAAAATATGTGCCTGGACTAATAACCTGCTTCTTTTCCTCAGATCTTCTTAAGGTTCTCACAAGCACTCTGGTTTAAGGTCTGCAGATATTTTTATGTAACCTGTCTATATATTGCCATTGTTGTCCATCCACACAAACAAATGTACCCAAGTATTCTACCAAGTCCTTTCCTGTTCCTGAAGAATGTACTCCTGCAGGGATTTTTCAAAAATGTCACATTGTCCTTCCCCATGCATCCTTTTAATTATATCAATAGATATGCRCTCTCACATCCCTTTAATTATATCAAATATAAACTCTTTATCTTCTCTTCAGAACCTGTCTAAGTCTTTCTACTCCCTAAATCTCTCATTTGGTGTCAAAGGACAAATCTTGCCCAATTATTCCCATATTATGCTTTCAAACAAGCACTTTCATATATTCTCCCTTGTTTGCACCAACGTTTTGAGGGAGTTACCTGTAATTATTGACACAGCCATTTAGCCATAAGTAAAATAAAAAATTATTCTATAAATACCTTCGCAATGAATGGCTAAGGAGAATCACCATCCTTTATTGGATGTAGGGGGAAATATAAGAATGAGGAAACAGGAATGAAGAAAAGGCTGAGGTACTCAGTGCCTTCTTTGCCTCAGTTTTTAATAGTAAGACCAGTTGTTCTCAGGCTACCCAGATCCCTGAGCTGCAAGACAGGCACAGGGAAAAGAATGAAGACTCCATAATCCAAGGGAAMATGGTCAGCAACCTGCTACACCACTTAGACACACACAAGTCTRTGAGGCTGGATGGAATCCACCCAAGGGTACTGAGGGAGCTGGTGGWASAGCTCACCAAACCACTTTCCATCATTTATCAGCAGTTCTGGCTCACCAGGGAGGTCCCAGACAACTGGAGGTTGGTGAATGTGCCACCCATCTACAGGAAGGGCCAGAAGGAGGAATCTGGGGCATTACAGGACAGTCAGCCTGACCTCAGTGCCAGGGAAGGTTATGGAGCACATCCTCCTGAGTGCCATGACACGGCATGCAGAGGACAACTGGGTGATCAGGCCCAGCCAGCATGGGTTTATGGAAGGCAGGTCCTGCCTGACCGACCTGACCTCCTCCTCTGACAAGGTGACCAGCAGTGAATGAGGGAATGGCTGTGCCTGTTGAGTACCCGGAATGCTTGTCTCCCAAAGCATTCTCCTGGACAAACTGGGTGCTCATGACTTGGCAGGGCATACTCTTCACTTGGTAAGAAATTGTCTGGATGGCTGAACCTGAAGAATTGTGGTGGTGAATGGAATCAAATCCATTTGGTGGCAAGTTATAAGTGCTGTTCCCCAGGAATCAGTATTGAGGACAGTCCTGTTTAATGTCTTTATCAATGATCTGCTTAAGGGGATTGAGGGCACCCTCCGTTAGTGTGCAGATGACACCAAGTTGGGTTTGAGTGTTGATCTGCTGGAGGGTAGGAAGGCCCTGCAGAGGGATCTGGAAGAGTTGGATTCATGGGCCAAGGCCAATTGTATGAGGGTCAACAAGGTGAGGTGCCAGGTCCTGTACTTGGGTCAAAACAGCCCCACACAGCACTACAGGCTGGGGGCAGAGTGACTGGAAAGCTGCTCTGTGGAAAAGGACCTGGGCGTGCTGGTTGACAGCAGCTGAACATGAGGCATTGTGTGCCCAGGTGGCCAAGAAGGTCAATGGCATCCTGGCCTGTATCAGCAATAGTGTGGCCAGCAGGACCAGGGCAGTGATGAAAATACTTGGCGCTGGTGAGGCCACACCTCAAATCCAGTTTTCAGTTTTGGGCCCCTCACGACAAGACGGAAATTGAGATGCTGGAGAGTGTCCAGAGAAGGGCAACGGAGCTGGGGAAGGGTCTGGAGTTCAAGTCCTACAAGTTGCGGCGGAGGGAGCTGGGGGTGTTTAGCCTGGGGAAAAGGAGGCTCAGGAGAGACTTTATCACTCTGTATAACCACCTGAAAGGAGGCTGTAGCCAGGTGGGGCTCAGTCTCTTCTCCCAAATAACAAGAGATAGGTCAAGAGGAAATGGCCTCAAGTTGCATCAGGGGAAGTTTATATTGGATATTGGGAAAAATTTCTTCACTGAAAGGGTTGTCAAGCATGGAAACAGGCTGCCCAGGGAAGTGGCTGAGTCTCCATCCCTGGAGGTATTTAAAAGGTGTGTGGATGTGGCACTTGGGGACATACACAAGTGGTGGACTTGACAATGCTAATTTAATGGTTGGTCTTGACCTTAAGGATGTTTTTCAACCTAAATAATTCTATTATCTAATTATTCTTTCTAAAATCTTCATTATATTTTCCTTTGTTATGATGTTTCTATGGTGGACAAGAGAGATTACGCAGTTCATATGGTTGTGACGTTCACGCCGTGAGAACGGTGCCACTCACACTGGTCAGTAGAGTGTCATTGCTGCCACTGCTGCTAATCAACCTGCCTACATTTGTCTTTCCTCTTTTCTCTAATAAACTAAAAGTTCCTAGACACAGTTTTTTGTTTGTATTGGTGATTAGTAAAGTCAAAATCAAATAGTGATGAGATACCACTACATAGTACAAGATGCAAGGCCAGAGGAGCAACTAATTTGAGCTAGGATATTAAATACATATGGCACAAGAACCATGCCTGATTTCACTGAAGACAGAAAGGGAAATTACTGATACCAATATTGCAAGATGGCATCCTTAAGCACTCAAAAGCAGTAACAACATCCAGATGAGCAAGCATCTTTGTGATTCATTCCTACCTGCTTGTTGATAAAGAATATTACAGGCCACAATTGTGATTATCACCTTCTCTGCCAAACATCAGTAAGAATTCCATCCTTACTAAGGCTTGACAGTGAGTGCAGGACAGTCAAAGGAAACATGAACATGACGAGTTCTTACACTGCTGCAGTGGACCTCCAAAAGGACCCTGACTTTTGTGCACTTTCTTCTCCTCTGTAGTTTGCTAAACACTTTTTTCTTTCATATATTCCACTTCTACTGTTTTCCACATGCATGTAGATGTGATGTCATAATATCCTCATCCTACACAGCACTATTTTCTCAGATATTTCCTATGGCCCTACATTTTCCATCTACAATGACAAACTTCATTTAATACATGGTCTTATTACATAGAGCTTCATGTTTGCATTCCTTTCACTTCTTGTTTTTCTAATTAATTTGAAAACCTGCCTAAAATTACATTACAAATTCACTGAGACAGATATTTTACACCTCTTTTACCAAGTGCTTTGTGTAAATGCTAGGCAAATGGTAAACAGTGATCACCATTGTAATATTAATAAATGCAAACTAAATGCTGCTCCAGGAGCTATTCCCTCAGAATAGTAACAGTTAAAATTTATGTAGAACTTCCCCCTCACCCCCAGACTGCAAATACATTTGCTAATTAATTGAGGCCGAATGACAATGCCATAATTAGCCAAGTCCAGGCTGCTCTTCATGGCGATGGGGCTACCAACAAAATGAGGGCATTTATGATTCCAAGAAAACACGCATTTCTGTTTCACTGAGCGGAATGAAAATATTGTTTATGCACAGAATGACTGGTCTCATGACAGAACTAACTCTGTTCAGAGTTGGAAGGAACACGGGAAATGAACACAAACATTGCTTGCATCTTCTCTCAGCAGCTGGCAACCACCACATGTGATCAATAGAAACTGTGTCTGAACAACACAGCAAAGTTCAGTTGTTTTAGCCTTTCATAAAGAGAGGGACAAGACACAGGCTGACTATTGTGTGCTGTACACATACATATAGGTGCTGAGTTACAATCGTTAAGGATCCATACATCATTTGGGATATACACTAATCCTATCCTGTGCTTGGAACCTTGCAGAGAACAGATTGATCATTCTTGTTGTGTTAACCACAGCCTACCAATGACCATCTATGCCAGGGAAGTCCTTTACTTTTCATGTACATTCTCTCTTAGGTGGTTAAGACGCTGAACAACCAACAAGCTAATGAGTCTTATCACTTTTAAGAAACCAGGCTCTTTACTTATGACGCTGATTGCGTCAAATCAGCTATATATAGCTAATTGCTCTATAACAAATACAAATCGAATTAATCATCACTTAGAGCACCACAGTCTCTGTGAGCAATATACTCCATGGAAACAGTGTTGTATTGTTACTATGCTACCTCCTGAAGTGAGTCTATGCCAATCTTATGTGGGATGAAACAACTACAAATAAGAAATACTGCAAAAGTTCAGAGAGAATGGAAGTGATTCAGTTCTGGATTTCTCACTAATACAAATTATATAGTCTACATTAGGGAGTAATACTGCCGGTTGTGCTGTCATCGCTTTGTATACTATCCTCATGTTTGGTGTATGCGTGATACACAGGTGACAAGGAAGGTCATGCTACTATGCTACTGCAAAAAAAAAAGATTTCCTCTGCAGGAACCTTTTCTCAGTGTCACAAACAAACAAACTCAGGACTGCCCATGCACTGACAGCTATGTGCAAGCCTCCCATTTAGAATTTCTTTGCTCAAAAACCTTGATGTGGCACACACAGGAGCTGTATGTCTGTCCAGTGAAGGTACGTGTGTGCACAAGTGGCTGACATATCCTMTTTCCTAACTCATCCACCGTGGGCATACCCATGCAAACCTGTTGAATCCCAGGAGTACCATTATGGCTATGAACAAAAGCATAAATTTTGCCTTAGACTGTTGAAGTTTAAGGAAAAAATTACCTAAAGCCACTAAAACAACTTCTGATTATCTCTTGCAGCCAGAGCAATCCTCTRGAATGATGAAGAGGCTTTTCTCAACTGCCACAACCTCAGAAAAGCTATCAACCACATCTCACCTGCCTTTGCTTTTTTCCTGATATTTGCTTTTCTCCTCTAACAGAGAACAGCAAACTGGAAGCTGCAAGCAAGCAATATGTGCCTTGTCCAGGCTGCTCCTAATAATAAGAATTATCCCCGGGGGTGCCATTTTTCATGATCCTTATGTATTAGCTGTAGCTCTGTAATTTGATCTTTCTTTCTGGTCTTTCAAACATCAAAAGCATTCAGAGATTTAAGAAAAAAAATCAGTCTTGCTGTCACTGGCTTCTAAAATTTTGACCTTTTCTGCTTAGTGCTGTAAAGAATATGTCATGATATGCGGGAAAAAATGCCAATAAACATTGTTAAAAAGAGTCTTGCTTTCATGTAGGTTGAAATCTTGCATCAAATGCATCCATCAATACCACTTGAAAAGCTTGGAATTCTCAGCATCTCCATTGCTGATATTATCATCAAAAGCCATGAAACGAGTCAAGTGTGGTGATAAGAGTTCTGCCTGTCTCTAGAGAAGCACCATGCAGTTATCAAAGCACCAAATCACTGCCATCACCAGCTGATGTTCATCTTGGACACATCAAAATTGTTTAGGCAAACAGACCTTCTGAGCTAACCATCATGCATAAAATTAAGCTATATATTTTGCATGCACCTACTGAACAAGAAATAATCTACTGAATACGCCCCGTCTATCAAAGAAAATGAACTGACTGAAAATAAACTCTATCACTACAGGTTCATCTGTGCATGAGAACAATCGATTATTAATCTATTTGCGGTTTGTAAAGTATTCTCTCTATGCTCTTTGCCCTATTTTCCATAATGTTTCACCTCTTCTGTAACTATAAGGATAGCAGAAACTCAGCATATCTTGCTGCCTGTGTGAGAGAGCTGCATTGGGAAACAGCAGGAAGAAAGACGATCTGTAAGGCAGTTTCAGTGGAAGCATTTGCCTTTTTCTCTGTTCTCAGTTCTTTCCTTCAGTAGGAGAAGGTATTTGGCCACTTTCCCAACATTTRACATGTTCTGAAGGCCCCTTTTGCTTCCCAGGGGATGAAAGGAGATGCAACTACACCCTGCCACTATCAGGTGAAAGGATGATACTTGGCTCCAGCACAGAGCTACATCAGTCTTCATTAGTGAAAAAGAGGTTTCCTATAATCTTTTGATGCATGAAAATGAAACTACAGGTGATAAAGAAGTACAACAGTGGCTTAGTGAATGAGCTGGCCTGAACAAACAGAAAATCATCAAGCATTCCCACCAAAATCAGACTTAATGATATGCTGGAGGATAAGAAGCAAGTTCCTCTCTCACTACTCATTCCATGTGTGATACACAGCCTTTTGTGAAACCAGTATCTGATCTGGCAAGACAGATTAGACCACAATACAAATGCAGAGACAATAGAGAAGATGCTGATCACAYACATGTGTAGTTTGACTGCCATTTGGATAACCACACTGTCACAGTGGTGAATGAACTAATAAATGGTGGACTGCTCCTGATCGCTTGTCATCAGCAGGTCTCTCAGTTTGCCCCTAAAAGTAACATGTTGTACCATTGTCAGATTGCTGCACTTCTACTGTTTTTGAAGGCCAGGAGAGAAGGGACAAAAGAGATACACAGAACGTCTATGCAACTCTTATCAGTGCAATATCTTGCCCTATGGTGCTCACAGATAAAATTATGTTCTGGATGCTCTGGTCTCCTGCATCTTGCAACAAGTGCTTGCACATAGGCACACCCATATTGCCCACTGTTGCTCAGKTTTGCTTAAGATCTCTTGGTATTTGGCATACAGAATATAGGAATGTGTGATACCTGCATACATGTGCGCGCGCACACACACACACACATGCACATACCTCCTACTGCACTTCTGCACTTCCTATGAGTTCTGCTGAGTATTTTTGTGATATTCCCCTTCTTACTCCCTTTTGCAAACTCTTTTGTTGCATACAGCACAGAAGGGACTTGGGGATATCCTGTTCAACAGGAACTTTAGGATGAAGCAACACTGTCGGCAGCAGTACGTCCTGTTTTCTCTCCTCCTTTAGGCGTAGTCCCATCTCTGATTATCTACAAGACTTTATCACTGTGATTCCTAAACTCTGGCATTGCTCATCTGCAGGTGACTTGCATACCTGCAGCTTCTGGCTCCTTGGTGTCCTGCTGCATAACCGTTCTAAACAGAAAGTCAAGCATGGTTTGACCTTACTTCGCCACTTTAGGAGCACTTGGAATCCATGCATTGCTCCCTGGATATATTCACTGGGAGAAGGACATCGCTGGGAAGGGGCCAGCTCCTGAGATAGAGAAACTGTCCACCTGATAGGCACAATCACAGGCATGGAGGTTGGTGGTACTGAGGGGCTGAGATGATCAAAAAATCCCGAGAGCACTTTCTGCACTTCTGACTTGGCATGTTCTTTCCCTCCAGGACTGCCTGTCAGCTTGCTCCATGTGTAATGTTCTCCATGTCTCAGACTTGCTCAACAAGCCCCTCTTCCACCCGCATACACTTTTCCTCTACTCTGAATCATGGAACGGTTGAGGTTGGAAAGGCCCTTTGGAAGTCACTCTGTCCAACCTTCCTGCTCAAGCAGGGTCACCTAGAGGAGCTTGCCTGGGACTATGTCCAAATGGCTTTTGAGCATCTCCAAATTATCTCCAATATCTTCTTTACAACTACTCTTCAGGTATTTATATACATTGATGAGATCCCCCCTAAGCAACATCTTCTGCAGGCTGAACAATCACAGCTCTCTCGGGCTCTCCTTATAAGAGAGATGGCCTACTCCCTCAGTCATCTTCATGGCACTTTGCTGGACACTGTTCAATAGCTCTATGACTCCCTTGTACTAGGGAACCGACAACTGTTCTCCAGGTGTGACCTCAACACTGCTGAGTAGAGGGGAAGAACAACCTCCCTTGACCTACTCTTTCTCTTTCTCTGTCCTTCCTTGTTCCATGCACTCCCTCTTATACRATCCAGCTTTTTCTTGTTATCTTTGTGTCTATGTAAATCCTTCTTAAAGACATTTGTAGAACTAGTATGCTGACAAACGATCACCTTGCTTTTTGAAGGACACTAAACTATTCACAAACCGTGAGGATTTCATATGCAACAAGTGATTGGAYCTCAAGTAACCAATTTTTCTTGATGCTAGGCAGTAAAAAGGTAACATAGTGTTTACTATGAACTTCCATCACAACCATTAATAAAACCAACCAGGAAAAAAATCACACTCCCAACAGATTTTTTCACATGAACAACTTCTTTCCTTTTTTCCATGTTGGAAGTTCTTTGTTGGCTTTACTGAACAAATAGGTAACAATAAAGATGCAATCTACCACCTTTAGCAAACACAATTGAATTTTTTTCTCAAAGATACAGAGAGACTTCAGTTTGAGAACAGCTATATCTTATACTAATGCCCTCTACAGAACACTGAGTTATGCATTACAGACATCCGCTTCCACAAATGATAACTAGAATTAACAGATGATTTCTAATGAATGTTGGGGGGTAATAGAGGTATTAGTTCCAAATAATTGTACACTCTAGTTATTACTGTACTAGCACTGCAATAGCACCTAGGAGGGTCCCTGTGCCAAATACAGGCAGTGAAAAAGCAGTAATTTGTACCAAAAATTGGTAGGGGGGGTACCTTAGCATGGGGGTTGAACTAGATGATCTCCTTTCCAACCCTAACTGTTCTGTGATTATGTGAAAAAGCTTAGAAACAAGACAGTGGGAGATAACAGAGCAAGAAGACAGACAAGCAGTAAGACAACATCAGCAGTGCAGCTCTAGTCCCAGGCAGAGTATATCAATTAGTCTTAGCACATATTTCTGTACTAGCAGGCTACCTTAAAAAGCATCATGCACTACTTCTTTATGTGTAAAATATCTGTATTAATGTTTAAAACTCCTGTATTAATTAAAAAGCATAGCACATTGGAAGAATTATATTATTAAACAGAGTTGGTTAAGTATAGTAACATTTAAATATAAGCACAAGCCCATAGTATTTATAGCCACAGTCACTGCAATATGCACGGCAGTTTTCTAGCCTAATTAACCCACAAGAAAGACTGTGACATAAGAAACAGAATTTTAAAATATTACATTGAAAAAGAGGTTTAAAGGAAATCAAATATAATTTAAGATTAGATAGGTTAAGATTAGATAATAATTGGACAAAATTGTTTGTGGAGATTAGACATCAATAACAGACCAGGCGTGTACCTAACAGCTAAGCTACGCAGAAGCATTTTGTGTACTCGCACCATGGGAACATTCAGAGCATGTCTAACACAAGATTTGTTTCACAACATAAACTTGTGCAGTTTTAAACATACCAGTAGAGCCTTAGATCAGGCATAGTTGTGTAAGAGGCTGTCAGATGAAGTACATTTTTGTGCTGCTGTAAGCAACTTCTGATTAGGAATCTACCATTACAAATGTTACCATTTCCTATTAATTTTAAATTATGCCTCTAACTAGCATAGCCAAAAAAATACTATATATAGATTAAACGTTAGAGCAATAGAGATATAAACAAAAAACCTAATTGTTTAAAACAAAAAATTCAAGAAAATACTGCATATGTGAAACCATTAATTGCAGAAAATGCAAAATATTTTGAAAAATATTTTGTGAAGCAAACTTACAAACTCTCTATTATTTACCATTTTAAAAGAGAAACATCTTCCGAATTTGTGTTTTCTTTTCGCCTTAAACATTTTGATTGCATATATAAATAAATAACTCCTCCAGTGTCTCAAAACTTTGTTTCCTGTGTTCCATCTCTCTCCTTACCAGGTAAAGAGATGACTTTTTGCTAACTGCCAGTTCCACAAAAACCTCTCAATTTGTTGGCAGGTGAAAGAGAGAAAACATAGACAACAGTATTTGCATTTAACACACCTTGGTAGAACTTGGGTTTGAAACAAATCACAGAATCATCAAGGTTGGAAGGGACCCTCAAGATCATCCAGTCCAACTGTCAACCCAGCACCACCATGATCACCCCAAACCATATCCCCAAGTGCTACATCCAGACCTCTTGAACCCCTCCAGAGACAGTGACCCCACCACCTCCTTGTGTAACTTATCCCAATGCCTTGGGATTTCCCTCTTTCAGGGAAATATTTTTTTCTAATATCTAATCTGAATSCCCCTTGGTGCAACTTAAGGCCATTTCCTCTCATCTTTTCACTTGAGACACGATGATCGTGAACAAACAGGTGTAGAGTGACTTCTACCAGGAGGTTCTGGAAAGTCATCTAGCAAGTTCCATCCCTCTGTACCTAGGAAGAGTGGTTGGTATTAGCTGGCTGGCTATTCAGGCRTAGAGAATTTCAAACCAGATATTCCACCTTGGATGAAGAAATTGATAGTTACTCTTCAATGTATATTCAGACAATAGCAGCAACAAAATAGCTTCACTGAAAAATCCCAGACTAGTTCTTTGTTAAGAGCACCCAGAAATCCAGGGCAGAAATCCACTCTATCATGATCAGATAACCAGCACCTTGATGCCTAATGTATCTTTACTAAGGTTGTCATTTACAACTACCATAAACCTGACCCAAAACCATGCAGACAGCCTTGAGCTACAAATCTAGCAGTGCTATAAGATATCCTGCTTTCCCAGATTTGCCCTGTGGCAGAAGCCTGGACAGCTAGTACACAGAGGCATTAAAGTACAGCTGAGACAGCATTACCTGAGGAGGCAAACTCTTTGGTACTCCTAAGAGTTCTCTAAATGGTATTTGGGCTCTTGTGAGGTTCCCTTTTTCAATGCTTTCTTTTGAGTGAAGTGTCAAAGGTGAAACCTTCCCAAAGGGTACCTTTCTACCAATCTCACACCACCCTCTGAAACTTTTTGCCATATCAGCTTCTGGGAAAGACCAGAGCTAAGTTCATTGTCACTGTAACTCCATATACTCCTATAAATAAATACCCTTGTAATAACTCAACTGCTTGTATCTGGGTTAACCCCATGAATGTAAATAATACTGCACAAATGGTGCTGTGATCATAACACTTGAGCCAAGGCTGCCATGAGTACCGAGAGTTTCCGCTTTCATGTGTAAGGTGTGTATATACATGACTAGTATATAAAAACAATGTGAGCGCTCTGCAGCAGATTTAAAATTAAATTAGTATCTAGTCTGGATAGCCCAGTTTACATTTTCAGCCACGTGGGAAGAAAAGGAAGGTGGTACTTTTAGATACAGTCAGAAATTTTAAAAGCAATATTCACACTCCTTAGGAAAGATTAAAGGAGTATGCATTTGCCTGGAAATCAGCAGAAGCAAGAGGGAGGGAATCTTCCAGACCCTGCACAAATCCATCCCTGCCTACACCCCCACTCTTAATTCCTCCTATTCCTCATTTCCATTATTATGCCAGTGCCTCTGGCACCACTGCTTCCTCGGGAACTCCCTCTGCAGCCGCTTCCCACCAGCTCCCTGTATACGAAACTCCTTCCACCTCGTGGACAGAGAAAGGCAGACACCCTCTTTTCATCTTAATCCCTTGTAAAGCATGCACTGCCTTTTACTGAGCTTGCCAATGCAATCAGAAATGGTGCTGCACAACTAATAAAAATAATTATCAAGCTTTGATGATCATCCATGATGGTTTTTATGTGTTTTCTCTCTCTATTTCCACAGTGAGTCTCATGAGACTGAATTTAATTTTCCCGGTTTGCTGTGAACATTTGAAAAATAGTCTCATCCATTAAAATATCCAAAGCCTTGCACTGAAAGGCTGTTCTCATGTTTAAGCCCAGTTTCGCCCATGGAGGATTTTGTGCTGTACAGACTCTCTACTGTGTCACAATAGTAATTACATTTGCACAAAATCCTTCACACTCAAAGAATCACAAAGCACCTTTAGACTTTAAAAGCACTGAAATACACCTCCTGTTTACAGGAATGGAAAGTTGTTTTCGCATCTTTAAAACCCCGTCACAAAAGTAGGGATGAGGTGGGAGGTCAGCCTCAGAGGATGTGCAGACACTGTCCATCACATCGTGCTGCCAGAACTCTGGCAGGAATCCCGGAAGAAACCTGCCTGCCCAGACACACGTTACTTCTGCAATATAAATGTGTGCTAGTGCCATCTACCAGCCACCCAASACACCCACATCACCAAAGACAAGTGATTTTTTGCCTTGCTTTTGCAGCTCCTGAAAAAAATCTCTTTTTAAATTCAAGTTTCAATCTTCCACATCCAAGACAAGTCAGAGTCACRTTCCAAGAGCTGTGAAGCAACAACTCAACAGTTGAAGGATGTTGGCATTAGTAGCATCCTCACCTCTGTGTTATCTTTTTTGGGGATTTTTGAGTTTGTCCAGAATGAACATAGCTCCCGAGCACCTTCCCTTTGACACCTAAGCTCCTCCAGGACAGTGTTCCCAGTGACATACACACTGGCAGAGGTCCTAACACAGCCCTCTCTAGTACTTGAGAATAAAAGAGCATTCAAGCTAGAATATGACTCAAACCCAACTTTTACATGCTGTTGGCTAAATCCTGCTTTCTCCACTGACTTCCTTGGCCAAAGTGTGATATATTCATTACATGCAAAGAAATCAAAGGAATAGAAGAATGACAATTATTTTGCCTTTGTTTGTTGTTATTATATGACATATGACATCATGCACTATTTTCCCTGGTAAGAAAATGTCCTCATTTAACAGCTCATAACTGGATAAGTGTCCAAGTAATATTGACTCACTGCAGTTCAAAGGAGACTTTTACAGATTTTATTTATGAGAGAAGAAAATGGCTGAGAGGGGTTTTTTTACCCCAACAATAAGCAGCTATTGATAGGCCCTTTAGTTAATAAAATATAAAATTGTTTCAAAATCCTGTGTGATTGTTCCAAGCCCTCATACTAAATCAACTTTTTTCATCCAATTACTGATGGCCTTTTACAGAATAACTAGGTTGAACTGTAATTCCCTTTGTGTTGAATAACAGAATCAAATTAATCCTGTCGCACTGACAAAATCAAATTTCAAACAAGGCCAATTATAATATCCAATTTTTGTGTTCTTAGCATCTGCTCCTGTTGCATGAAATATCTTCCCCTCAGTCGTACAAAGGCTGCAGTCTTGTACAGAAAAATCGAATTCCAAAGCAAATGTGCTGTGATGTTGCCTGGAAGGAACCTACAGTGACCTGGGAAGAAGCAAAGAGAAGGACAGAGACAGAGAGAAACTGGGCCACGATGCCCTGGTTGTCAACAGGGTGGAGGCAACACCTGAGAGGACAGGGAGGGAGGTAGCTGGCTGACCTGGTACTATCCCCTTGCACTGTAATATGTCCCTGTTTTGCAAAGTAAGGAGCCAATCTGTCCAGTCACCAGGGCTGGGATTCCCCATGAAAAACTTGGCCACATGGCTGGCAAGGGAGGGGTGGAGGATGAGGCAAGAATTCTGTCAGAATTACTCCTCCACATCTCAGTGTGGGATGAGCCTTCCAAGATACAGAGCCATTCTCCAAAGTACCAAATGCCCTGAGCTAAAATCAGCCCAATTAAAAGGCGCTGGCAATTTAATGGATGAAACTCTTTGCCAAGTGGTATTTAAGCAGCTGAAATGAAAGATTTAGTATGAGAGTGTATTCTCTCTCACAAGAAAAAACAAACCACCCTACCAATGAAATAAACAAACACAAATCTGCTCTCTGTGCAAGGCAAAGTGTCTAGAGAGAACAAGAAGATTTGCGCTCATGAAACCAGGACCAGATCCAAACCCACTGATTGCCTTGGCATTTCTACTTAGGCCTGAATAGGCCAAAATCCAGTCAAAATCCCCTAAGATGCATTGGCAGATAAATTATTTTAACTGAAAATCCCACCAGAAAAATATAACACAATATATGAATGCTACTTGCCTGTTCATAATTTTTTTCTCTCCTCTAGATACCATAAATAGAAGAATTTTATTATTATTTCAATTCATCATGTATTCAATGTATTCTTTATACGTGATCTGAAACCAAACCAAGCTGATTTGTGCCATCTACTGGTAAAACAAGGATTTCCAACTCCTAAGTACTTTACATCTATTACCAAGCTTATTTTAAATCTGTTTCAGTTTGTTATTAACTCTGTACAAATGTGTTACTTCCGTGCAAGAAATCTCGTATGTGCCCTGTCCGATAAAGAAGACTCTGCTCACCTTATGTGAGGGTGATCAATAGCACCATGTTGGACAAATTAATATGTGGGCAGCTTTATTTAGAGTGACATTATTATGATTCTATTGAAAAGTCGCAGAGGCACATTTTTTAACTAAAATTTTCATCCAGTAAGCCTGGATACTGGGTAAGACCTATTTCTTAGCTTGCTTTATCTTTCTACTTATGAATTGCAGCATTCTTCTTGTGACAACTGCAGATACTCTCTTTCACTTCTGAGTCACCAGTGTGAGCCACTGTTCTGAACTGAGGTGTTCACAGCAGAGTCCATGCTGGGCTGCCCCTCTTGTACAAGGCATGGTAAGATCTCACACTGTCTTAGTGTGGTTAAACCTCACTATTCATACTCAGAAAGGTTGAACTCAGACTATGACCAGCTTGCTGGGAGAAGAGCATCCCTGGAGAATGGAGATGCCTTTATAGGAGAAAAACCCAAATGGCATAACTTGAATGGTCAGCAGGATGAATAAATGAGACATGCTATCTCCTGCACCAAGAGATTGAAGTGAAGGAGAGAGAAGAGGTTTTTTCAGCTTCAGGACAGTGTTGGCAAAAGAAGAAATGGGCGTCAGCTGGCCATGAATATATTTAGTTTGGAAATTAGAAGGCTCCTAACCATCAGAAGAAAGAGGCTCTGTGACAGCCAGCCAAGGAGAGCGGTGGGGGCAAACAATCTAACTAGTTTTAAGATAGATCTTGGTAACTTAATGAAAGGGATTATGAAGTATGGATGTCTACAACAGTAGAAAACTGGACTTGACGACCCGGACAAACCCTGCTAGTCCTCTGTTCCCATGTTTCCCAGAATGTTCCTCTGCTTTGACTTCAACATGGTGTCCAGCTTCTGACGGCAGTAGATTTAGTTGCCTGTCAGGAGGCTCCAAATTATGGAATAGTTCTGTTGATCCCAAACCCTCTCATTAGCTGGGATATGATTTGGTAGGAGTGGCCAATTGCCTTTTGTCTGTAAATCCTATGGTGCATTTGTCAGATCTGCCTTCTAAAGCTTTTAAACATAGTTTGTATTCATTTTTATTGTAGGCTGCAGGCAACTGGTGAATCAAAAGTGAATTAAGCAAAACCAGCCATTTTTAAGTACAATAGCCAAGGGATCAACTAAGATGTAATTATCTGTCATGTTTAGCAGAAATCACCATGACAGAAAAAGAAGGGAGGTGGGAAAGTCACTGTAAGTATGATTTGCAAAGTAAGTAACTTGGTAAAAGTTGATTATTTATTTCTAAGTGACCTCATGTTGCTTTTAATTTGGAGTTTGCTTCAATAGAAATGAGAAACTAAGAACTGTAACGGGTCAGAGACAGGGCCRGTATCTGACACATTGGATAGTTGCTTTAAACATAAATTATATTCTGTTTAAAAAGGAGGGTACTTGGCTGAGCCCCCAAACTTCCACTTGTAATGCACAGAAACAACGAACACTGGTTGACCTCTGAATAAAAGAAAAATACCTGAAGTCTCTCAAACTGAGCACTCAAAATTATATATCCCTTTTGAAAATTCAGTTCTAAAGTAAACATACAATTAAATCTATCAGCTGATACCGTTAAGAACAGCACTCTCTCTGTGGTTTCCGTTTCACCTTCCCCAGCTGCTACAGAGACAATTTGAGTATAACAAAATAGCAGTACAATGCTCAGGAAGTGATGTGGAAGTGTCAGTGCCTGTGAGCTCGTGCACAAGGAGCAGAGGAAATGCAACACGTGCAGTTCCCCTATCACCTTGATGGAATTCTGCACCTCCTGCTGTCTGTGACTAAGCACACAGTGAAAAGTTTTTACGAGGATCCTCTGAGAATTGTTTCATTTTGTTTTCCTGAAGTAGGAAAATGTCAGCCTTCTTGAACTACTTCAGGTGTCCAAGTGAATCACATTTAAATCAGAAAAAGTGGAAGTACAAGAAAGCCAGCCTAATACACTTTCAAATTATATTTAGCTGATCCTCCCCTTTTTGGAAGGATTTGCTGTTTGGAAACGCTTAGCCTGGCTGGACTCTGCTAGACAGCCAGAACATACAGAAAGGACAATCAATCAGGCATCTCACGAAAACATTCCTCTGATGTGTCCAGCTGTACTTTCCATGCAGAGTGGAATAATTTCGGATAGAAGAAAACTGGCTGTAGATGAGGTCCTTTGCCACTAGCTCTCTATCATATGGGTATGTAAACTTGCTGCTTACCTGAGTAAAGTGAGTGGTGTAAAGAAAGTTGCACTGAGCTTAGTGGGAAAACTAGTACAAGTGGAACCCGGATTGTAACATTACCTTTTTGCCCAAAGGTCAATGCCCTCACCACACCTGCCCCAGGGCAATACAAGGAATGAAAACATTAATGCCAGCCTGATCTCAGTCTCTGAGGAACAATACAGGTATGTCTTTCTCTTTTTGATAAATTAATTCTTCTATCCATGACACAAACTGCAAAAATCTTCAAACTCGCAACCTTTCTTCAACCCCTTCAGACTCAACAAAAGAAGTTTCTCCATCAGACGTARCAAAAGAAGTGCTGCTGGGAAACATAATGCAGGCAACAAGCAGGCTGTAAGAGTGCTCCCAACTGGGTTTTCAAAAACGTTCTGCAACTCTGTTTTCCTCCATTAGTGAAGATGTACAGTATGCTATTATCATATAGCCATCAATTATATATGGTGTGTCCTGAAGCAAGCTCTAAACTTTTCACATTGGCCTATTTCATTTTCTAAATGACAGGCAAACATTTCTACTGGTGTTCTGTTTCTTCAGGTGTCCTCAGAAAAATCAAGGTAGTTAGTTTGGATTGCTCACCAGTATTTTAAATGACATGAATCTGAACTGCTGCTTGGTCATAGATCAGCTTCTGTAAAGGGTGAATAGAATCTTAAAAAACCCCTAAACACTTTTATGTAGGAATAAATAAAATCTTCAGTCCACCTTGCTCCCTACTTCTCACCCGTAAAATATAAACAAAAAACAACCAAGTGGGGAAACAAAGCCACACTGGAGCATGCTCAAATATAAATACAAACATATATGAAACTATTTCAAGACTGAGACTAGTAAGCGACATTGTTAACATTCTGATGCCATTCCTGATGGCAGCAGGAGTTATGTCACTTCCTTTATTTTAAGCATAGGATTTAATCATTTCAAGCATAAAATGTCTGATTCCCATCACTGCACCCTGAACCTTTTCTCACTTGAGTGATCACTATTCTCCTCTTTTTTCTCTTTCAGGAATTGTTTCTTTCTCTACTAAACATTCTGTAGTATGATTTTTAAATAGAAAATCCCTTTAGCCATGAGATTCTGGAAAATACTGCTCCCATTTAATCATACTTTTCATTTTGGATTTTGTGACATTAGCATCCAAACACTTTATGATGTCATTCTCAGCTTCATTTGATTTTTCTTCCACAGCTTAGATGTTGGTGATACTGTGGTTTTCTTAGTCTTTAGTACAACAGTAACCTAGAAGATTGCTCATGCCACTCACAAAATATGTTGTGCCAGAGATGCTTGCACATGTGTAGATCTTATGATTTGCAAAATCAATAAAAGAAACATACAGCTGTGATCTCCCTATATTTTGAATGTAATAATTTTAACTTAAGCCAGGATAATTGCTACTTAATACAGATTTAAACCATTAGTTTCACTCCCATGCTATGACCACAGCAACAGTAGC
Organism: Amblyornis subalaris; assembly: GCA_018881555.1. Taxonomy (NCBI): domain Eukaryota; kingdom Metazoa; phylum Chordata; class Aves; order Passeriformes; family Ptilonorhynchidae; genus Amblyornis; species Amblyornis subalaris. The sequence goes on from JACAXG010000042.1 coordinate 40,820, forward strand.
TTCCCACTTTATTTCTTACTTGGTTTTTTTACTTCCATACAATTGCAAAAACTGGCAAATATATGTGTTGGGTTTTTTTCTTTATTGGTTCTGAAGAAAACTCAAGATTTGCATTTTACAGATAGTTTTCTGATGTCTCAGAGGTTAACTTTGAATTTCTTTATTCCACTACTACATAGGGTTTTACCACTAATTCAATAACTTTGCTTTTCACTTCAGTTATTAAGACCCTGTAATCTTGGAGCTCAGGCAAAGCATCAAAAGCAATTGGGTTATCCCAGCTGAACAACTCACCACTCAGCTGTCTTACCTGACCTTTTGCTTCTAACCCTTTTCCTATGACAGGGAACAACATGGCTTAAATCTCATCAACATCAACTTTTACAGCTCTTAAAAGCATCTGTCTTAAAAGCAAAAACATAGATTCTGGAAAACCACAAAACAAGAAGATAAACTATGAAGAGAATGCTGAAATGACAAAAACAGGTCAAACTGTTAAGCAGCATAAATACAGTGGGGTATGTCTACAGAGAACACCCACCTCTTTCCAGGAGACAGAAAGTTCCTAATTCAAGGGAAGCACCCTTCCATATGATCCCTATTCAGCCTCTGCCATCACAGTTGTTGAGTSCATTCACAGTCTTGTTCCAGAAAAAAAACCCCACATTTTGGTGTCCAACTCTGAGCACAATGTAGATGCTAATGTACATTACAAAATATTCACTGCATAATGTCAGTACTCCTGATGGGGCCGGGGTGTTTTGGAGATAGCTCCATGGGTAAACCTCTCTTTTAGCACTTACTTAATTTAGACGTCAGAACATTTCTGCATGCAGAGAGGAAAAACACTCTAAATAATAGCTCCACAGATACCACTTAAAAATTTCCTTGAACATATTCCATCTAACAGGGACTGCCTGTGCTTTTAACTGTATGAAGCAACTGGTTTATGTCTACATGAAGCAAGAGTAATGTGAGTGAGCAGCAGGCAAAGAATTCCTGTCAGAGAAAGGTTTGCTCGATGGCACCTTCTCTCTCTTTAATATGGACATGAAAGTTAATGAAATTAACTTTAACATTAGCCTTACATGTTCTCAAGACATGATTTAAGCCATGGACAGAAACCCAGCTGGAATGTGAGAGTGTGATGTGGCTGTTCACCMCAGAGTGGTGGAGCTTGACAAAGCAAAAGCCCAACTTCCAAATCCAGGTTTATCCAAAAAAATGCATTGGGTTGAATGGACCTACTGAAAAGCTGAGTCAAAACTTCCAGATCAGGCTCCAGATAAATAATTTCCAGTAATTTGGCTTGGCAGGCACTGCTGATCTCCAGCCAAATACACGAATAGCAGCAATTCATTGGCGGGGAGGGAGAGGGGGAGTGTGTTAAAATTCCTAATTATCTGGAGAAAGAGTTTTTATGCTGTGATTGCAGATTTACACGACGTTCAGCCAGCACCAAAGCAGAAAGCACTGGTACTGTAGTGCACTATTTGGAGGCGTGTGCTGCGCTGCAGCCACCTCCCCTGCAGCCACCGCAACCGCAGCGTTTGCAACCACCAGCTCAGAGCACTCCCATCGAGACAGGCTGCAAAGCCAGATACAGAGAGGAGTTTGATGGCTGGGTTCTCTTCGATGTGTTTTGCCATAGGAAAAGTCTTGATGCTTCACACTTCTGTTGCATCTTAAGGAACAAAAATTTACGCCTCACAAAAGCATACTCAGTTTGAGCCAAAATACTTCAGTGATAATACCGGTGTCTTCATTCAGGCCAGTGATGAGGAAGATAAAATGAGAATTCAAAACTTCCCAGGGAGGCTAACTGCTCCAAATGGAGGAATTTTATGGACAGCATCACTTTAAACAACACCACATTACACAATGACTTTCTTGAACTTAAAATATGACAGATCTGCTTTCTGCCTGCAACACGTCTAAAGCTCGTGAAAAGTCAACGGAGAACTGTCTTTGTTTCTGCATGAGAAAAGTCAAGAGCAGGAATATATGAACTGTCAAAATGCTGGCATGGCATTATTGGACTTCACTCACCTTGAAATCCATGTTTGAAAGATATAGTAATTTGCATCCAAAACCCCTATTTTAGGGAAAGCCTGGGTTTTTTCTCCATTTATTTCCCATTTTCTCCCATATGTATATGCATTTTGAGACCAGACATAGTTCCTTTTTCCAGCACATGGAAAATATGAAAAGAAGGTAAAAATGCTTGCATGTATTTTTATTGATAAGATAAACAGACAATACTTGGTGGGATTTTGGGGCAATATTCCACTCACAGTTTCACCCAAGAAATTATGGAGAAGTTATGGAAGTATAACTCGAACTTTGGGCATGAGTTAACAGTGAAATTCTATTTTGAGGAGTCCTTTTCTCAGATTTCAAGACCTCCTTATGGTTTCAGGAAGAACTTGTATGGTACAGTAGTTATACAAATGACACAGAAAGTATCTGCAATGGTGGAAGACACAGTATAGCAGGGTTTTTATGATGGTGTTTGTCAATATGCTACGGTTAACAGAGGCTATGCAAGATTTGCAACTTATCATCCTCATTTTCTTCATTCTTAAAAATCCAGCACCAGAAAACACAAGGAACTCTGCTCTGTCCAGAGAGACATTTATTCTGCAACTCCTGTCTAATACAGATTTTATGCCCCCACAGTATTTCCACCTTCTCTTACATATAACTTATTTCCATTAAGTAACATGTTTTGAGGTCTATTTCACATGTGTTTCTAAGGAGCAGACAGCCATGGAGTGACTGTTTTGTGTAATGACAAGTAACAGCACAGAAAGGAGCAGTGGTTGCCAGCAGGAAATGCAAGTTGACAGGCTTGTACAAATGGCAGCACTTAAAAGAGATGGGCAGTTAGCTTTGCATTTGCATTCCCTGTGCCAAGAAGGGGGAGGCAAAGTGCTTCCTGAGAAAGGGTATGAAACGCAACTGCTTGCCTCTCGCTAGGCAGGTGTAGTGCCATCAGGCCCAACTCTGTCAGCACTGGCCAGACAGAATCTCTCTTGGCATGTCTCGTACACCTCCTGCAGTCATGACTAGCTCTGCTAATAATCACGGGGAACATCTGGCTTGCCACTGTAGGAGTGCAAGAAAAGGTGAAGGACCATCCTGAGGTCTCAAGCCAGTACCTAAATGCAGCCAGCATCTATCCCATCAATTTCATATATCCTAACCAAGCAAGTAAGGGGCAAGGACATGAGTTCTGGAGAACATAGATCTTTTACAGATGCAGAATGAAAATATAGTGTACAAATGAAAAATGGAAGGGCAAAGAACAGCATGGATTTCTGGCACGTAAAATTTTTCTTTCAACTGTAAGTGGATCTATATGCTTTGAGAGGCTTGTGTGGGGTTTGGAACCAAATAGATAAATACAAAGCAAATGAACATTTGCAGAACTGAAAGGTATGTCAAAAGAAATTGCTTTCAGAGAAATATGTAGATCAGAAGCACATCAGCAGCCTTCCTGCATTACAGATCCAGAGGCCTCTTAGTAGCTGCCAACAAAATGGTTGGTGGGAGCTTGCCAAAGAGAGCCGCATGCTGTTGCTGGGAAAAATCTTTCACAACTGGGCTTGGCATAAATGTGTGGGACTGCCAGAGAGCAAGAGAGACCAGCTAAACTGCACACTTTCCGTTGACCACAATTAGTATGAATATACTTAAAATCAGGAATGTGAGTGCAAGCTACCAGCAGCCCTGCACTTCATCTGTGTGCACCTCTGTCTGCAGTTTAAGCACTGTCAAGGTAACACCCAAGGAAATGAACTGGTAGATGGACAGCAAATGAGGACTCAGGCCAACAAACTAGGTGACACAATAGTGCCAGATCCCTATCCTCTCTCCTTTGGAAAACATATGATCTGTGTTTCAGCTGGGAACTGGCACATAGTGATAAGAACATCTTATCTGTTCTGAACTGTTCTGCTGCTGTGTGAGAGAAGATTTTCACTGCCAGTATCAAAAGAGTACACTGACTGATAACTCAGACTTGGAGCCTTTGGTCATCACAGGTTTCAGAGATGGGCACGTGTCAGCCACCACGCAGCCTCATTCTTAGGGAAGGGGCAGCCAGAGTACAGATGTCAACACAGGTTCCGGCCATGGACTATGCAATAGTTTGAAATTACTCATTTTTTAATGTCTGAAATACCAAGAACGTTTTACATCCCTCAGGTTTATACTTTTGGTACTATATGAAAGAACTGCCTCCACACTTGACACAGGTCATACTCCTGTAGCAGATGCTCTATTCAAGTTCCCTAACATTGGTGAAAATAAGCATATCCAAAATACTTTTCAAATAAGCAACACAATAGCTTCAGTTATAATGAAGACTTGTAGCATGTTCCCTGAATACACAGATTTATTAAGAATCACACAATACAAATATTGCTCTAGACTTAAAATCTTTGAAATACATGTAGTGAATCATAGGTCATTTACACAGAACAGAAGATTATAGATTAGATCAGTAGGGGGGAAAAAACCAAAACAAAGACTACATATATGAGGTGTATATACAATATTTTCAAATGAACTTAGTAGGAAAAATCTTTCTGTCTCTGTCTCACAAACAAAAAAAATTGAAAATGTAACAGGATATTCCATTTCTTACACTTGTCATGATAATTTGTACACTGACAGACTAGAATATGGTAATTTCTCTGCATAGACGGAACAACTTCTACTATTTCTAACAGGAAACGGTCATTTCAGTTTACCATCTCGAGAATATCAATCTCCAAAACCTTTCTCCCCTTTCTCCAAAACAATTATTCATGCATGAAATTCAATCAGCAGTATCCTTTTTTTCTTGCAAAGTGTTCCAGACATGACTTTCAGGTCCCAGTTCTTCCTGTTGGAAAAAGCTGAAGTCTCTTTTACCTTTCGAAAAGAAATTTCTTCAGAATAGATTAGTAGGTTCTGGAAATCATCTCAAAAAAAGTCCTGAATGTACTTTACTGGTCCTTTTGACTGTACTCACAAGGAGTGCCAAGTCCTCACTCAGAAATTGCTAAAGAATTCACTCAAAGAGGGCTATAGGCAACTGTTCCAGGAATTGTACAGATCCAAGTACGTTATAATACTTCCAAATAACAGAATTATTGTCATTCAGCTTTACTCATGTTCTCACTTACAGACCAGCACAACAATCAAGATTCAGGGGGTTCTTGGCCTTAAGATTGGATGTCTTTAAAAACTAACTTCATTTCATCTGATTTCTATTACCAGTTATTTTAAGTGATTGCCGTGAAATTAGGTGCCACATGAATACCAGAGGATGCTTTAGTACAATCACATACCTAATAATCCACATGTTTTACTAAGCTTGCTGAAAGTTGGAAAGTAGATACGAAAATGAGCCCATATTTTTCCTTTCAAAGTTTCCAGGGCCTTTCTTCTTCTAACAGAGTAGATATAACCACTAAATTATTCCTGCTGTAATATTTGATAAAAAGGAGGACAGATAGACAAAAAACAGTGGAATTTGGTTAAAACCACAAATGGTAAAGGCCAATCACAGTACAAGAGGCAATGACTTCTAGTTATCAACGTGCTGAAGGAAACACTCCCACTGATGGCCTTGCTCTGAATTAAAATAACCAGATCTATGAAATGCAATTTGCATTCTGTTAAGTGCACTGTTCTCATCTGGAGCTTTCTAGGCTGGCTTAATTGCCTGGCTGAGGAATTCAGTGTGATGTTTCCCAGACATACGCTAAGGGACTTTCTACCCCATAAGCACTTCTATGGCTGAATTGCAAAAATTGAGCTGAGACCCTTCTCAGCCAAGCACTTACATACCTGCTCTAGTGTTACCAATACTAGCAGGACTTAGCTTTCTGTTTATACTATGCCTTTGGTCCCAGCTAGAAAAGAGATTTGGATATAAGAACTTAGAGAGGAAAGAAAATCTTTGCATCAATGATTACAGTTTTTTAAATTGTTTAAAAGCAAAAAAATAAGAGTGGTAATAACTGCATTTTTCGTCTTTAAAGCATCTCATAGTGCCAACCTTTTTAGCTGCTGAAGCAGTAGGTACAGCAGACAAATAAATAATATCATTGATGTCTAACACTTGATGTAGAAGAGGGAGCTGAAAGCTATTTCAGTCACTAAGTTACATGCTACAATAAGTCACATGCTACACCAAGTCACATGCTACACCATGACTAGAATTCAGAAGTTTCCAAGACCTTAAGTAGCACTTGTTATTTCATCTCCTCTGTTTTGGTGCTTGTCTGTAGCACAGCTAATTAGAACAGTAGGAAATCATAATAGACGTAAGCTGATACATTTTCTTTCTAGACCAAGCACTAAATGCTACATGTCCCAACAGAAAAGAGAAGAAACAGTGGTGGGTTAAGCACCAGCATATTAGATTATGATTAGGAGCAATTTCTCATATAACCTCTTAAATTTCATTGATACCTGACATAACAACATTAATCCAGACAATAAACTTTACTAAACAGAAGTAATGAATGAAAGGGAGGGAAGTGAGATGCAAAACAAGATAGACTTAAGTATGGTAAGAGATGTACCTACCTGATAAAAACAAACCGACAACATTATTTACAAATTGCAAGATTAATATTATAAAAGTATGCTAAACCCTTCAGAGGAACTCTACAATTAAATCACCCACGTGCAAAGGAAATTCAAACAGAATTTTTGTCATTTACCAAGTGTATTACGCAAATTATTAAGCACACCATAGGCATAATAAAATGACAACTGTTAAATTGATCTGCCCGCAGGCTACTGCAAACAGGCCAGTCCCACCCTTTTCTGCAGGTCCTATTGCAGTCCTGGCCCACACTTTGTCTCAGCCCTAGCAATTATTCAATTTCAGTGCACATCAGATAGTATTACTAATCTAATTTAAATCACTTCTTAATTTTCAGTTAAATTTCAGCTGGATGAGCAGCTTTTCCCACGGCCTCCTGAGTGCTAGAATTGGTGCAAAGGAAGKGGCAGGAGCACATGGCCAGGGCAAAGCTGGGCAGGGATGTTGTTGGCAGCATGGCCTTGCATCAGCCCAAGCTCTTTATGAAACTGTGAGTTTGTGAAAGCAAAGCGGCTACCATGAAAGGCCAAATAGATGTGAAATCAGGAAGATCAATTCAAAATTAGTTTCAATTGTTCCTAATGACTTCTGAGTAAATGTATTTTATGCCACTGAAATACTGATGAGTGTTTACGTATTACTGTATTACAGTAGTTTTGAAACTGAGTCAAGGTGTTCAAACATTCAGTTGCTTTACACAAGAGCAGGGTCCTTGGAGTCCTGCTGATGTCCTTATATAAAGCCACCTCCCCACTGTACCTGCCCTGGTTTTCATTTCTTCACGCAGCCTTGCAAAATCAGTAATAAAGTACTACTTATTTACAGTGAAGCAGGAATTCKTTCCTAATGAGACATTCACAACAAATAGCAGCCATCTTCTGCTGAAAATGGCTCTCACATTGGAGACAAAGCTATTGCAATTTGAAACAGTTGGTTTTAAGACTCTTGGATTTTCATAAGTTTCATAAGTTACTTAATACATATTAGTTACAAATCATGTAAGACCTGAACCACTAGTAGAAGATAACATAATTTTATGTCTGTCAACAGTAAAGAAATAACATAAAAAGTCATAAGCACTATTTCAAAAGGAAAGTTTTGGTAAATAGTTAAACAAAAAGCCCAGAAAATTAGGATTAACTTCATGTACAACTCTGAACAAAAAGGGAAGTAAATCCAAAAGGGAACCAGATAAGAATAAAAAAATATGATCAATGGAAGACCTACCAACAACAAACAATATCTGAGTCATTAGCAACAAATCATCCCCTGCAGGTTGCATCACTGAGATCCAGCTAGATGACATTTCAAGCCTTGTGCTAGCCAATGATTCTCCATCCCACAAACCCAGGACAAACTATCTCACAACACTATCTRTCTTCTCCAGAAACATCACATTTGAAAAGATAGGTCCCTTATGTAAGATTAATTCCACTGGATGTATTTACTTAGCAATATAAAAAATTGAACGCAAAGTCACATAACATAAACAATCTAAAGGTGAGTCCAGTGGTACTTCGGTATGGATACTCAAGAAAGATCTGTCATTCCGGGTAAGTTCAACACACACATTATCAAAGACAGGTCTAAACTGAAAATTCATTCCTCTCCCTCTGACATTCAGAAGCCACCTTCCTGTGGCTATCACATCTTTGTCTTCTGCCAATGCTGAATCTCAAGCACAGTTTTAATACGCCTTTAAAACATTAAGATCATAGAGACCAAGCTACAAAAGTGTTGGATGGCAAGGGACGACAAGAGATCTATTTGAAGTCCTAGCTATGAGAAAGAAGTGTATCAATGTATATACACACGTGTACGTAATTATCTGAAAGGAAAGTCAAGAGGATGGAGCCAGGCTCTGCTCRGTGGTGCCAAGCAATGGAAAAGAGGCAAYGGACAGAAACTGATGCACAGGAGATTCCACCTGAACATGAGGAAGAACTTCTTTACTGTGCAGTGACCATGTACTGGAATAGATTGCCTGGACAGACTGTGGAGTCTCCCTCACTGGAGGTGCTCCAGAACTGTCTGGATGCAATCCTGTGCCGTGTGTTCTGGGATAAACCTGCTTGAGCAGGGAGGTTGGACCAAATGACCCACTGTGGTCCCTTCCAACCTGACCCATCCTGTGATTCTGTGAGTAGACTTAGACTGTCTCTGACACTCCTGTGTTCTTAAAAATTCCAGTGATGGAGATTTTACAGCCAACAAAATCTGACCTGTCCAACTGCTAAAGTATCGTACAAAAAGACTTCTGTTGAATTTAATAGTGATATATTTTATTCATGTCAGCTGATTATCTCTTGCCTTATCTCAGCCAACAGTGGTAACATTTTACTGTTGGTCTTCTTGTCAAAAAGAAATTTAAAAATTATTACATCTTTCATAATGGTTCTCTTTCTTAGACTAGCAGAGGGAAAGATTTTAGATTAGATCCTTCATTTCTTTCTTTTTCATCTCTGGGCAACTCAAAATTTTTCAAGTAATTTTCAAAGAATAATGTTCCACACTGGACAGTAATCCAGATGAGGTCTCATGAATGCCAGATTAGGAAAATAACTATTCCCTATTCCTACATATACATTTCTGCTACATGTGTTCCAGAGGTTTGGTTTTGGAGGTCTTGCAAAGACATCACACATTTTGTTTATATATAAGATGTGAACCAACAATCCCAAGGTCCCTCTCAAGGTCCCTCCTGTCCTACTGTGGCCTTTCCTGTTAGGCTTCCCATTATACTTCTGTTTTGGATTTTCACTGTCCTAAAGATAAGATTTCACACTGTTTTCCCTCAGTTCCAGCATATCTCTTTTGAATTCTCTCTTTGTATGATGAGAATTATTTGTCATTAGAATATCGCTTTCTCCTAGTCTTCTGTCTGTGCAGCACTTTCATCACAGTGCAATCCAAACCTGTAAACCCTGATTTTTCTTGCCGTTCTTGAGAGAGATGTCATTAATAGATGGCACTAAGGATTCAACATTGGTCGAGCAAGAAGCATTCGAGAACCTAATTCAAATAAAGATTTATGAACTCYGTCACTTTTTAAAACTCATTTCAAAGAAAGCATTGCACTACAGACACGACAAAGAGTGCAGGACACTCATTCTTAACTCAATTTAAAAGAAATACAAAATCCACACAGCAAATATAGAATCCACATAGCAAAGAGCCGATGATTTTTTGAATCATTATTGTTGTGTATTACCCACACTTCCTCATCTGGAACTCAGTGCTGTCAGATCCGTCCCCCTGAACTTAAATTTGAGTCAGTATGGCAACTCCTAATATGAACAGAGAGATTTATAAAAATGTAACACCAAGTTACAAACACATTTAATTGAGCTTTACAGAAAAGGAACACCTCAAGAAGATTTTGCTTGTGAAGAGCAGCTGTGCTCCCTTCTAACCATGTTCAGAGAGATCCTCCTACATATTTCTTTCCAATATTGTAAATCTTGAAATGTTCCCTTCCATCCAACTCCAGCTGATTTTCTAATATTGTAGACAGTCATCCAAACAATGAAATGCATCTATACTGGAAAAAGACCTTAAGCGAAGATCAAAACATTGAGTTCCCCAATCCATTAAAGGTTCTATCTGTGTAATTCAAAGGCAACTTGCCCCAAAAGACTTTGTAAAAAAACGTGCAGCTTTTGATGAATTTTGAGGATAGTTTTGATGGAAAAAAGCTATTGGAAGARGGAGGGTGAAATTTACTGTTATTAAAACGTAGTAAATTAATAAAATGCATTCTGCTTATTAAAAAATAATTATAAGGCTTATTCTATAAAAAAAAAAAGTGATATTGGATATTGCATGTATGGTTTACAATTCATTCTTATCCATATGAAGTTCATTTCCAAATTCACTTTGATACTGCCTCTGAACTAGAAAGAGCAGAGGTTAAATAGGAATGAAACAGGAAATGGAACAACAAATAAAAGCTCTGAAACAAAGCCCTATGTTTTCTGTAATCTGGTCACTAATGACTTTATGCAGCAGGAACACTACACATGGCGGGGGGGTATGGAAGGCAGCAGACTGTTGTGTATCCAAATCCTGCCAACCTACTCAGCAGAAAGCTGGCTGGTGTCCAAAGGTCTAACTAGGAAATACAAAAATGCAGTTCTAAAAAACCAACCCTTTCAAGCTCCCTGATCCACATTGTTGAGTTTTCCTTTTGGACATCTATTTTTTTTTCGTTGCAGAAACAGCTGCAGAAACATTCTTTTTTAATAATTCAGAAGTTTACCCCAAAACAGGATTAGAAATGACATATCTGCTTAATCTTGGACCAGAAAGCTTAGGGCAGATTCTTTATAGACATTTCTGGCTACAACTCATGCCCCCACAAACACACAATGCTCATGCATGGTCTCTTGGCTGCCTTTATGTGTAACCATCTGTTAGGCAGAGTCGCCCATTCACAAGCAGTTCCAGCCTGTTTCACAATCGTCTTGAACCTGAGCGAAAGCTGGCTGAGATACACAATTGTGCTGCTGCCACTAGCAGGAAATATCTTTTGCCTGACTGTAATGCCAATCACACTGATCTCACATATTTCTGTAGATTTTATCACACATAACAGAGCCAAAATGAGCAATGAGTGGATAATGGAAAATCTGCTTTGTAGGCACTTGTAACCCTGGTGTTTTGTAGTAGAAGCTGCTCAGTGATTTAAGGAGATTAGGGAAAGTATTGGTCGCAAGAATTACTGCCTGATGGGCAATGATACTCATCTAATCCCACCTTTAGCAACATTAGATTTTAAGATTAAATAATTTGATCTCACATGGCTATGAGCAACATGAGAACAAACCATGTGTGATTGCTGACATGAGACCTTAAAATACAAGTTGCATGCACATCTTGTTAATGGAGGTGTAGGAAATACAAATCAAAACTAAAAGACCCAAGTGAGACCCATAATTATATTTTAGTCAAACTTGATGGCAAATCTGTGAATGAGAGTGGTGTTTCCTGTTCTTTCAAAGGCAGATTTTGCACCAAATTTGACAGTGATACTAAAAAACTCCTCATAATTAACACTTATATCTTTACCAAAGTTTCTCCTTTAAGTGATTTCTTGAACAAGAGAAGACATGTTTGATAAGCATAAAACAGGCCCTTCCATAGAAAAAAAAGTGAAAGACTTTTTATCATTTCTCTGGGACAGATCATTCTTCCCTATTTTTGGTTAGGCAAAACTTGCTGTGTAAGGTAATACTTTAATTAGACCAAGTGGTATAGCTGGAAAAARTGGATATGCTTTCAGTACAACTGTTAAGTACTTTCATGATCTGCCTGCAGTACATGCCAATACCTCTTATTTTGGAGGCTCAGCAGTTGCCCAAATTTGGAAAAGTATTTGGGCATATGTCTGAAAACTCAGAGCACATTATGCATGAAAGTCCTACTATCTTAAAAAGAAAAACAAAGCAGTTAAGCAGGTGTTCAAGGTAGCAATTGCACTCAGATAACTGATTCTGACGGAGGCCAGAGACCCAAGATGCTCCATCAGTCTGTTTTCTTGCAGCAGTCTCAATAGCCTGTAAATCCTACCTATCTTCACAGTAGGCAATCGTAGAATGTTTCTGTGGGGCTTCTCATCCATTACTTTGTCCTACCCACTCTCTAGCACAACCTTCCTGCTCAACATTGCTTCTGTAATGTCTTTGCAAGATCAGATAGCGAACACAGAAAACAAACTTGAGGTTCTCTTCCCACTTGTCTCCAAGCCTGACTTCAGTGCTGTCCTATCAGTGAAATAAGTATGAGCGATTAGTGAATTTGGCCTCAAGCCCAGCCTTCAGACCACTCTTAAAAGTAGGCGAAGACATAGGTACTACATTTTGCTGGATTAGGGCCAATTCATTCAGTACCTTGCAGGAATACCCAGACCCTGAATCAATTTAGAAAATTACCTTGAACTCAAAAACCTGACTTCTTAATTCATCTTGAAATATGGACCATTCTTTAGGTTATTTGGTGACATGGAAGTCAATACTGTCATGTCTGATGTCAGAACAGTCTTAGGTCTTGCCAGCTAAACAGTAGACTCAGCTGCCAAAACTCATATTATCTTTTTTATTGAACTCAACTTCACGTCTTTCAGTTGAGCATGCTAATAAGCATCTGCTCCAATTCATTAGAAAAATGTAAAGTTCCTAATTGCGCACATCACATTGACGTTAATTTTTATTGGAGTTTTTCCTCATCTGCAATATAGTCAGTCTATTCATCTGAAGAACCGCWTATTTTGGAGTTTGTCATCTGGCTTCTTGTAAACTTCTCATTTGGCACTAAGTGCAATGACCATGTTGATTAGAGCGACCGTATGACATGGGGCTGGAATTGCCGTCAACTCATTACAAAAATATATAAGGCCTCACTTTTAATTACTCACTTAGTAACAGATTAGTGCTTATTGCCTGCCAACAGCATGACCTCTCTCTCTTTCAAGGTCGACATAAATCAAAAGAAATCAGATGAGCTTGAACTTGTCGTTTATTCACTTCTAGCCCTTTCATAAGAAAATCTGTTTAACAAAAAAAAAGCAAGTCTCCGTTCAATAAAGAGACCATTATTAGGGCTAAAGAGCCAAATTTCCTGTTGTTTTTTTTTTTCTGAATAGCCTCAAGTAATATTCCAGGAAAAAGGCCTTGATACTGTTTTCTTTGTGGAATAAAAAGAAAATCAGCATTAGAAACATGAGATTGCTTACAGGTTTCAAATACCAGTATGAATAAGAGTTTCCTGGTTCCATGCTTTAAGGATTAACTGTATTAAGCACTACAAAATGACATTTGTCATGTATACTTCAGCTGTCTTGATCTGACAAACCTCTGCAAGCCTGATAAATGCAGGTTGAATGTGACTTTTCCAAGATTGCTGTTGAATAATGCAAGAATATACAAAATGCATAATTTCACTTTCAAGGAAAACCCTAATTAAATAAAAATTCTTAAATATAATGAAATGGTACTGCTTTGATGATTAATTATGACTCAGGGATATGAAAAACTTGGCTACACCTGTTTGTGTCAGCAAAAATTGCTTCAAGGTTTGGCTGCCACTTTGATATTTTAGCACCTAGATTTTCATTAATTATAAAATTATCTTTGTGGGCCTTCTGGCCATGAAGAATGTGCTTTACTGGCCGTGTACTACAGACTGTTTTTACAAAGAGCTGTGTATTTATGCAAGTGCCAAGTCAGTTCAGATGGAGAGCAGGTGCCCAAAGACCTGGATCTCAAGATTTTTTGTATTGCCATAAATATTTTCAGTAGGTCTGTCTTATTTTTTTTTTTTTAACAGAAATGCTTACTTTGGCCTATTCCATAGCATAAATACATTCTGACCTCTGCTGAAGTTGTGCCTCACACAGTTCAAGCTTATTTCCAGTCCCCATAGAGGAAAAAGCCACATCAACAGAAGTACAGGCACAGCAGCATCTCTCACTCTTTACATGCGCAAGTCTGGAAACACATTTGATTAACACACACAAATCAGCCCCCACTCACAGGACTCAGTGTGCTGGCCCAGGTTGTGGATGTCCATGAAGCTAGAAGGAGATACCAGATCAGTTTCCCAAGTCTTGGTACCACTCTTTATCCGCAAGTCTGTGAAGGGTTTGAAATCTGCCTCTGTCCTGCAAAGAACATTTACAAGACAGGTGACATTGGATGAGGTAGTTTAAATGTTAGAGTTGACGTAAAAGTTATGTAATTAACTACTAAAAAATACAGATGACATGTAAAAAGCATTAAGGGACACATTCATATTTATCTTCTGGGATACACTAGCAATTACTAAGGGACAATACTTTCCCAATACAGACATCTTCAACTCTCATATTCAGATGTCAAACTACTAGTAAAGCACCTGACTAATTTAGTCATTCTTATATTTCTTCAGCATGATTTGCAGGTTAATTTTATCAGGAAAATTACAATGACAAATATATAGACAAAGAAGTATACATTATTCATATATGMAATAAAAACATCAGATGTGTTGTCATGACTTATTGCTGTGCAATGTGTATGGCTTTTTTGGCCAGATGATACACCAGATGTTTCCTTCCCTTTAAATTTGAAAAGTTCACAGGCAGCAGAATCAGTTCCTGAGGGTAGGGGTGGGGCTTAAGTATTTAAAGTTAAATGCACAAATATTGACAAATAAGGAAAGGTTTTAATCATAAAAATAATTTTCTGATTAAGTTTTATTTTTTCCTGTTTGCCCCCTTAGAAGAATGTGCAAACTGTTGAAACAGGCTGTAGAGAAACACTTGATTAAGTTTKTTTTTTTTCTTTTACTGCTCTTTCCTCTCTTTTCCTACTTTAAAATAAATTGCATTTAATTTTTAAAGCATGGAAGAATAAATCACATATCTGAAGTAGCTATAGAACACAAGTAAGAATATATTGCTTTTATGTAGCCATTTCTTTTACGAAAAAAATCAGGGGATATAAAACCCAACACTTTATTTTAAAATATCAAAGCCCCGTCTGCTCTCTAGATGCATTTTGTCCATGGGCAGAGAAGTATAAGCACGGTATTACATAGATACAAACCTGTCCCTTAAGCTCCTGGGTCTTTCTCTGTATCTCCAACTGACACATGAAAAGCATGTGGGCTCAGATCTACCAGGCAGAAATCATCACAAGAATAAGGTGTCAGTGCATGAAGTCCAAGAAAGTTGTGAAGGAGTTTACTGCCAGTAGAGTGGACAACGCATTCAAATCGTCGCTGAACCACCAGACACACCAAGAACATTGCTGAAGCTTTCACTGGAAATTAAACACATTCCCCCTTTTGTTTACTTTCTCTGAAATAGAAGGTGGCCAGACCTGCTCCACTCCAGCGAGATGTCAGTTTTGGACTGACATTTCCACATTTCAACAAAACTGACAGTAGCCACCAGTCCTCCCATCAGCTCCACAGACTTTTCATTGAAAATTCAGGAACACTCATGGGCAAACTCTAACTGGGCCAGTGTCAGTAAGTGCAGAGGGACTATAAAACCTTGAAACATGTACAGATCCCACCTTTCCTTCCTGGCAAAAACTGCCAACCTCTCAGGAAGGAGGCAGAAGAAATCTTACACAATCCAAGATTTTACCGTTCTGAAGGGGGCCAAGGGGGTGTAAATTCCAGCTAGACCCCTGTGTATTGTTAAATTTTAAAGAGAGAGATCACCAGGATTTGCTGGGTCTTACAAGTGCCTACATACAGCCTTCACAAGCATCCCAAAAGGTTTGGCTCTGGAGATGGGGACCAGAAGAGTCTGGGGTTTATTTTTTTCTGATTCCATTTACCTATCCTGAACCATAACAACATTAACGCCTGGAAACAGAACAGACCACGATGGAACCTGTATTCACACTCCACTCTGCTGTATGTTACATGCTCTACATCCTTTCTATAATTTCTTCTCTGCTAGTCTGTTTAATCTCAGGGAGTAGTTTGAACTGTGATTTGTATCATACCTGTTATACTCAAAAAATGGTCACTGAATGCACTTGTGTTTGCTTCTTTAGGTATCCAGAAAGTTTCTTTTCCCACCAAATGGATGTAAATAGATATTAGATTTGTTTGAATTCTTTCTGTTTGAAAGAATTCTTCAAAGTAAACAGCAGACAAAACATGACTGTTCAGAATAACAGTTCTCCTAATTCTAGCTATTGTCGCTCATTAACCACACTCTCATCTGTAAAAAGGTGTCTTTGAGCTTCTTCCTACGTGGAGACGATCTCTTCATTGCCTGTCTCCTAAATTCTCTCTACAGCAGATATTCAGATGAAGTTGCACTTGTATTTTTCAAACTAAGAGAAAGGCTCGATTTGTAAGTCCAGTGCCATTTCATGGGAAATAGAACCTTAAAAAGCAGGGAAGAAAGAAAAAGAATAAATGCACTCGAAATCAAAGCAGCAGCTATAAGCACTAGGTGGCAGCACAGCAAATGGTATTTCTTCCTCCAGTAACGAAAGTCGTTGAAAACTACAGAGAGATTTCAAAATCAAAGTGTTATTCTAAAATCACATTACAAAAATTCGGAAATAAAAGGAGTAGCAATATAAAGGGAGAGAAGAAAAAACAACAGCTGTTTTCACTTCATGGCAGCAGTAATGCCCAACTACAAAGCTCCAAAATGTGCGTTGGACACATCTCTCCTTTCCTCAGGGTCCATACATCGCCAGATAACATCTGCCCCAGGCTGTTTGCTGACTGGTCTGGACAACATGGATGTCTACAGCCATTCAGCTCTGCCTTCACCAGAAGCAAGTTGTTCCACACACAGGGTAATACAAGGACACTGGGAGGAAGTTGGTGGGCATCTACAAACTTAGGCCTGAAGAAATAAACTACGCAAATCGTCTGGGTCTGGACCAGAAGGAGCTGCTTTTTTTTACTTTTTATCTATTATGTACCTCCAGCTTTACAGTTACTTTACTTTTCCTCCCCTGATTATGTAATGTATTTCTTGTGATCTCATATACTCTAGCAGTATGCCAGGATTTTTCAGAAACATGTTGAATGCATATCCCTAAGAGCAAGCCATGATCAGTCCTGGCCCTGACTTAGACTCCTTTGAAAGCAATCCTGAGCTTCAGCCTCATCCTTTGAGAAGTGCATGAGCATACACACGCATGTGTAGGTACGCATATATAATCATTTGGCTGGCATTCAGTCTAGCAAATTAATTCCTCTAGTCCTGACCTCTTTGTGACTCCTGAACTGGTGTTGCAGAGGGTCACAGAGCAAATGTAACTGCAAAAGAATCTCACAGACCTGGATGTCTGAGCAACTGAGCAGCAAATGTCACTCAATGTCAGTAAGTGCAATGCAGGTTGTGGGGGAGAACTTAGAGATTCTTAAATRTGGACACAAACCTGTTATAAAAGGTTCTCTGAAATCATCAGCATCTTGCTTAGCAACAGTCAAAACATAAATAGGAACAGGAGAGCAAAACAAAAACTGGAAAGAATAGAAAAATGTTAGAAAACATCATCATGACCAATCCATCCATCCAACAACAACAGAAGATACAGCAAAATCAGAAAGTGTATAACATCTACAGAGAAGAACAAGTGTATGAAACTGTTTACATTTTATAGTCTTCAGCTTGGAAAGGGACAACTGAGAGAAGATACAATAGGCAGCTTTAGAACCATGAATGATATGGAGAATACAAACAGAAATCGATTACTCTCCATTTCTCAACATCTTGGACTCAGTGGGAATCTATGTAATTATCAAGTATCAGGCTTAAAGTGAATAAAAAGAGATACTTTTTCTCACAGTAGTCAGCTATAGTGCAGAACTCATTGCTATAGATTATCATSAGAAATCAAAAGGATTTTAAAAGGGTTAGACAACTTCATGGAAGACAGGTCCAGTCAAGACTGTGTAACATTATGGCCCAGATGCATGATGGGGCATCTCATGCAGTTTATAAATCATCAGTTACACGATGCAAGAAATTTCTGCTAGGAAAAGATTACTGTAAAAGTCCCAGTGATAACAGTTCCCCTAAGTACCAAGGAGAAGATCCTGACCTAGACAGACTGCTGGTTCCACCCAGTAAAGCTGTGCTTGAATGTTATGCTAGAGAAAATACTGCTTGCAATGCATATAAATTCTACAAATTAAGGATTACAAATGTGTGACAAACAACAATAACAAAATAAAAATTGAAAAAAAACAAACACACACAAAAGAACCCAAACCAAACCAAAAGACCAGCAAGCCAAAACAACGAGATCTGCACTGACCAATTTTCCTTCTCTGACATGAACACTTGAGTCAGTCGAAAGATATCAGTGTTAGACATGACCATCCAGAGACATAGCCAAGGGCTGATGAAAGCATTCGGTCAAACACAGGTCTTATTAAAGTCATGGAAGTTCAGTATATATTTGAGGCAAAAGACAAAAGCTGAATGGTTTAGCTCCTAAAATCTGTAATTACAAGTATTTTGCCCAAATACTAAGTGAAAATACAACTTTATTCACTATTCTATAGGGTCTTTGCTCCCTTGCAATTTGACCTATTTCTCCAATTTGAATTCCAAATGGGAACTTGCTCCAGAGCATTCCCAACTGTTTGAAAATTAAAACATCCCAAAGAAATACAGTAAGCTTTTTCGCTGTATCCTTGCAGATCCAGATGGTACACTGGAGATTGAGTGGGATGTTTTTGCAATATCACTGAAAATTCAGCCAGACACCAGACCATCAGTTTATTGTCCCTGTGTCACCATACTTAGTGATAATCAGGGAAACTACTTTTTTTTTCAGGGATGTTTCCACCAGCAAAGAAGGCTTGCAGGTTTATATTCTTTCCATGTGCCCCATTCTTGCAAATTTCATGAAGATATGTGCCAGGACAGAGGCACTTTATTAATATTTTCACAGACAGAGAGGATGCAGAATGAATGGAAACATCTTACACGCCAGAGAACCCATACACAGCATCACCATAAGAATCCTGCTCACAGAATCCCCTATTCTTGCAATGCATTCACCATGTGGGGAATTTTAAAGGAAGAGAGTTAATACATAGGAGATTAGCTGTAGGGAGTACACAGGCTGTGGTACAAGATTAATTGTTCTGAAGACTAGAAGAGACTACAGTGCTAATCAGGATAATCCCCTGTACACAAAAGGGAAACACCTTTCCTGGATTAACGCCTGCGTTTTACTCCAGTCTCTTCAGATGAGTTACAAACATGATTTTAAGAAAAGCATCCGAATTTTGTTTTCAGATTTTCAATAGTGAGGAACTTGCTTGGCTGTTCCAACATTTAATTACCATTAAATATTTGGATCTTGCTAGATTGTTATCAGCCAGACAGAACAACCAGTCTAGACCCCAATATGGGTTTTCTTGTATACTCGTAAGTTGAACTGTAAAGACTTAATTTCTTGTTTAATGAAACAGGTAGGCTGAACTTGTCTTCTGAGTGGAAAACATATTTCCTAATTGTTTGGATCATCCTTGTAGGCTCTCTTTGAATTCTGTCCAATTTTTTTTTCAGTTGTCAATGTCAAAATTTGATCCTGATGTGATCACATGTACTAAATATGGAGGTTATATAGCTTCCACACAGTCATCTAACATTCTTCACTCTATATTTCCAAGGGTCCTTCTTGTTAGGAGCTACTCTTTCCATTGGCAGAGTAAGCAGTTTCCAGAATGCTGGAGCAGAAAAACAACCATAGCCTTACAAATTTTTCTACAATAGGGCCTTGAAGAGTCATTCCTGTTATTGCTACAACTGCCAAGGAAGGAATCATAGGTGCTGTGTGGCAAGAACAGCTGGAAGGAGGGCTGGCAGCTTCCAGCGGGAACTGCTGCCATACCTCGTTTGCCTTCTTTACCCTTCCCCTCCTTCCCCCTCCTCCCTATTTAAGGTTGCAAGAAAAGTTGCAAATCTCAGCACTTCCAGCTAAGTCTGCATCCCAGATTCACTTCCTCCACATCTCTCTCCCTCTGTTCTGACTGACTTTAACTCAAGTTCAGCCTAACTTTGCATCCCAGAATTGTCATTGTTCATTCTGCTCCCATTTCTCATTCTGGGTACTTTGGCTCCCCAGATACTCACATACAGCTAAATATGCACCTGGGCTATCAGGATAAAAGCCACATTATGTAGACGTGGCTGACATGCCCTTTTCCTAGACAGTTGAGACTGCAATTTGCGAAAAGTAAACTCGTTTTCCTGAACTCAGAGCTGAAAATCATCAAGATTGCAGCTAAATAATGGGGAAATGATACATGATGGAAAGGACAGAATCACATTTACTACCAATAAGTGAATCTCATCTTCCAAATCAATTAGTAATTTAAAAATATATTACTTCATACTTTTATAAGAAGCAAAGACATTAAAATATGTATAGGTAAGTTATGACAATTTATCCAGCAACATCTTGGTCACCTTGCTTAGAAAGCTCTGAAGTAATAAAGAACCACTCCAGGGTTAATTGTACTTGAGGGGAAGGAAAAAAAAGAAGAGGGAAAAATAGCATTTGGAAATCAGACACGTCCATCTAGCAAACAGTTAAAAATATTTTCTAAAGATAATCTAATCAGGGTATCTATGTATCAAGAAGCTATTTCTTTGCAGGATGCAGCTGAGCCAGTGGTAGGAAGAGGCAGTCATGGTGCTAAACCACTGCTTTGGGTATGACACTGTCCATGCAGCATTAAATGTGGGTAGAAGGCACTGCAGTCACCTTAACTGCTGTTCCCCCAAAAAATCTGCCCAGATGCCCTTGAGATGCACTGAAGAGGAGCATTTTGCCCCAGCACTTTTGCTATGTGTTCAGTGAATCTCACTGCAACCTAAAGCAGAGAAACGTGATCTTGTAGGGATCTGAATCCAAGGCCACACTGCCCACAAGGATGCAAAGAGGTTTATGTTGAATGTTCCAGTTTGGGATTAACTCTGATTTCAAATGTAAGTACATCTAATGCACCTCATGTGACTCAGTGCATAAGGGTTCCTCCCAGTTTTGACCCAGTTTTTATTGGAGAACTAGTTTTTCAAGCTGTGAAATCCACTTTATAGCAAGGCCTTAAAACCTTGGCAATGTCTTTGAATGACAAATGCAGGCCTCCTCGGAAATACATTTCAGCTATGTGACCCTGATTTAAGTTAAAATTCGTAGACTGTTAATTAGCATGTGGAACAGGAAGTTTCTAAATAGCTCACCAGGTATGTATTTGGCAGGCAGTACACCAACACTTGAAGTGTGGTTAAAAAAACTCACTCTTTTTACATCACTGAAAGTTTAATAAATATTTATTTCTTCAGGGACCTCCTATGTTAATGAAACCTGTCTGCTCTTGTTTGAATCTTTAAAACTCATGTGTTAAATAGTAACGCTGAGGTAGTGTCTCTGAAATTGTACCACTAACAGCAGAGCAAATACAGAGCATAAGTGTTTTTTCTGTCTATTTAACAGTTTTTATGTGTCCGCTAAGTGCTTGTTTTCTGTTTTGTTAATCATTCCAACTCCCATAATAATTACACAAAAGAGGAAATCACAATTTCAAATGCTACCATTTCTCTGGTTCTCTAGAGCTAAAAGGAGGAAGCAGGATTAAATGGCTTTCTCAAATGTTTTTTTTGTTTGCTAATCATGTCAAAATCACATTTCTGTGCACATTAAATAGTCAGATAGCCCATCAAAATGCTGTGTTATTTATTTAATATCAGGAAGCAATTCTATTTACCACATAAGATAATAGCCAATGGTCTGAACTAATTTTTTTAGAATTTTCTAAGACCTTTTGCCCTATTCTCAAAACTTGTTCAACTACCGCTTGCACAACTTGCACTTCTGTAGGTTAGCTTTGAGCCCTGGAATGACACACTGCGTGGCAGTACTGCCAGGCAGCCAGATTCCACATGTAAGAAAGGGCCTTTGGTGCCAAGTGTCACATGCCAAGAGAGAGAAGTCAGACAGTCATTCTGAAAGGAGCCCTGCTCAGACCACTCTCTTTACAGCAAAATTAGTCTCCATCTAACTCACCTCCCAACTTCATATCTTGCTTGAACTTGATCACGAATTTGTGCTTCCGTGTTTTGAGTCAATACCCGCATATTTTATGTCACTGACTTACTTAGATAACACCCTGAGGCCCTTTCCAACCTCTGCTGCACTATGATCCCATGGGTGCTACTGAAAGAAAGCCTGTGGCAGCTTGGCACTGTGGTTGTTCCATGTGGCTCATGATCAATTGTATTTGTTCCTGTCATTGTGTGAGCATGGACATGCATTCATTAGTGCACAGGAAATGCAGAGGTCTGCTCCTATATAAAAGTGACCTGGTGAGAGATGACATGGCTGGGTTCAGGGAGTTAAAATACTCTTATTTTCGTGCTTAGTCTCACCTTTGTATTACACTACTGCAGTTTTATTGCTTCTTTGAACAAAGATTTCACGCAGCAGTGGATTCCGGGAGATCTGGAAATCCAGCCTTTGCAAAGCCATGTTGACTACAGAATAGCTCAAATTCCTATAATCCTATGAGAGATTTAAAATATTGGAGATGCAGCTTCATTTATATGGCTTTTCCTCCAAATGAAACCTGGAAGGAATACTCAACACTTACTCCCTGATCCATAAGAAATATTTCTCCTGCAGTTGTAAGGCTCCTGAGGCAGCTAAAGTGATATTGGAACACATTCCAGGATTGCCAATGGAGAATAAGAGACTGAAATAGCTATTAATGGGAGTTTTTGTACTAAGTGTCAACAATCCTGATTCTTGGCCACATCAGCTTCAAGGGATGCCCATGGTACCTCATATTCTTTGACTAGAGAACTGCACTTTCAGTCTGGACAAATGCATGAGCCTGAAAGGCAAGAGAGGTGATGGTGATGGTGGTGTTCAGATTACTGGAAATCTAGGTTCTCAATATTTGTGATTGTCCTGGCTTAATCAAAAAAGGATGTATTCTATCACCACCCACATAATTCCTTGATAAAATGGGTCGTTCACAGTTAGGTGGTTACACACCTGGTCCATGAGACTACGAAGATCACGTGAGGTGGGGTGGTACTCCTTATCTCAACTGTGATAACTATCCCAGCCAGTAGCAAGCACCACCCATCCTGAGTGCATTATCCCTGTTAATGGCCCAATTACCGAACCGAATAAGCCCCAACGAATAGAATTTCAGAAACATCCCCTTCCATTGTGGAAATCCCCATCCCTGGGGTAGACACCAGCTAAGGAAACACCGCACAAAAACAGGCTTGGGGATTGAGAGAGACCACGGGATTCCGAGAGGACTAGACCCTTCACCACCACTGGACAACCAGAGGATGGGAGCACCACCACTGGATACTCAGCGGACCAGGCCTTTCTACAGGACTACTGCTCTCAACAGCACTGCAACCACTGGACAACCAGAGCTCCAGACCTTCAAGAGCACTGCAAACACTTCCAGGTTGTACCGTGGCTCTGCCAGTTTCAGCCCGTGTTTTCTGTATTACTGCATTTATTATAACCTTTCTATTAAAATTGTAATTCTGACCTAAAATCTCTYTTGAGGTATTTGTGCAGGGTTAATTTCCCCTACTGGTTCACATTCAAACCAGCACAATGATATACTGATATTGCCATTCGAATGCCACATTTTACTCTAGCAGGAAGTATGATGTCAGCGTAAACTTTCAGCTCAAAGCTTGGCTGTCTATTGCTTTTTGAATTTTCAGCTTCATATCCTAAATGTATGTCTCTTAATTTATCCAAGCTAGAAGTACATCTGTTCAGTATTTCACATATGAAATATTAAGAAGTATGCACTGAAGAAATATCCAGAACAAGTTATCAACCTACACATAAGAAAGAATTAAACTGAAATTTAAGAACTAATTACACCTCTCTGATCTGTCTGGCAGATCTTCTCACTATTACTCTCCTGTTCAGTACATACATTCCCATGATGCCAAATAGGCTTTTGCATATACAGAGGCAATAAAAAGAGTGGTGAGATTCACCCAGCAGACATGATACTGATGCCAATGATCAGCTGGCACAGAATCAAAGAGAAGGAAAATAAGATACTTTTATGAGGTACACCCTGCAGATGGAAGACCTTAGCACACATCTCAAAATGACAAGGTAGAGTAGCTGATTCTGCATTTCAATATATGAATTTCCATTTATTATAATGATTTTTTCTTTTATAATGCAAAACCCATCTAAATTCTGCAACGCATTTTCGTTGCTTCATTTCCACTAAAAATTAGCTGATATATGGTTGTGCCATAGAGACACTTCGAAGAGGAGCACCTGTTCTTCCTGTTGGGAGGAGACAAGAGTGGCACATACTGGGACTTCCCATGACAGAATGTCCTAATATCTGTTTCAAGCATTTTATATTTCTTTCACAAGACAAAAATCCTTGTTCCAAATAAATGACCACTGAACCTAACAACCAGTCATCAACTTTTTTATCCCATTTTATAGACAAACAATATTAGATACAGCAATGATTTGTCCAAATGACTGCATCACCGGCAGGACAACACTTCTCTAACATAAAAAATTTCAGTATAAAATGTTTCATGAGCCCCAAGTTAATCTAGTACTTTACAAATGGATGCAATTATAACTGCTTTAAATACATATTAATTATTTGGCATAAGTGCTTTTTAAAACAAATGTAACATATAACCCCAAATTTATGGTACTTTTAAATGGTATTTTACGAAAAGTTCTAAATTGCTGAACAAATTAATGTCAACCTTATTCAAATAGACTGACCTAATTTCAATCATTAAAGGGAAGGATCTTGTGCTCTATACTACTTGAAATGCTTGTGTACTTTTGCTCTGAATGTGAGTATTTTGATGAGGTTGGACTGACAGTCATATCACATTTAAGCTTTTAAATTGTGTCTGCTACGAAAAATGTGAAGCAAAACAAATTTGAAATTATTGCATACATGAGTAATTAAGTTCATATGAATTGTAAATTCTGGAGCTGAGGATTCCACTTGCTGCACCACATCATGCTCTGCAGTGCAATCAGTACACCTGATACAAATTCTTGATCCTTCATAGGGAAGAGTATTTGATTTATAATTTCTCTGGGCACCTTATCAAAAGCCTCTGGTTATTGACTTACAAATGTAAGATTTTTTGCCTGAATTAAAGGGTGAGCTGAAACCACTGCCTGTAATACTATTCACAGATCGATACTATTATTACAGAAACAAGAATTAGCTGCAACCAGCTTGAATGCTAAGCAACAAGACCTTCTTGTATTGAATATGCTGTTCTGTGTATGTGTTTCTAATTGCTGGTTTCATCTTTTGCATTTTCCTGAATGAGGGATGAAATATGGATCTCGTATCTGAATCTTTTTGACCTTCAGAAAGATGCACTGCGTTCTGAACCTTCATATGCAAAACTATTTTTATGTTTTTACTTTAAAGTCAGAGCCCACAATGAGTAGAAGCTTGTTGTCTTAATTCTTTATTTGGCTGATTCAAAAGAAATATCTGAAGAGTAACTGAATTTGTAAGATTTCGAAATCTTGGGAAATCTTACAAATGATTTTATAGAATTTCAGTATCAGCAAACACAATCTCAAAAGTTCAGCTAATGAAGCACATTCATCAGATTTTCAATGGGATGTAAAAGATGATGTGATCAGCCACCCTATACTTACTTAAGAGATGCCAGTATGATCTAAGTACTAGAATAGTATTTTATTCGTTTTTATCTATTTTCTTGACAGCAAATAGCAGCTTTCATTGACTTGCAGCACAAAGAAATCAAATGGGTATAAGCCTTGTTCTCTGATTTCCCTCTGTAGAGTATTAACACTCTTCAGAGCAAACAGCTGATACCCAGGGAAGGCAGATGCACTCTGTAAGACAAATGGAAAGCAAAGACCATGAAAGAGATGTAGCCATGACTGCAGTTCACACTGTGATCCAGTCAGGAGATGTAGGTGAGTACAAAGAGAAGAATAAATATCATTCTGAAAATGATGTGATGCATTTCAACTCCCGTTCTTGTCCTAACCAAAATACATCACTTACTGTACTTTTGGTTCAACATGTTGTTTTGAGTCACCATGGAAAAGGCTGATAAAGAATGTGTCCTTTTTAAGTTTCTTTTAATGTTCAGAGCTGTGGCACATAGCCTGAGGAGGACACCACTCTGTCAGATTGATGTTAATGGCGATTTCTGTACCCTGCGCATCGTAACACATTTTGGATTTTACACTGTAGCACATTTTGTGAGTAGAACATGTGATCTACAGCAAGCCCTAGAGTTGTAGTAATGAAGAATTCTCTGAGACTTACTGTGAAGCAGAAGGACCAAAGGAAACTCTGGAACCAAGTGAAAATGGATTTTTAAAGACGACCTTCAACTGTTTTTGTCACTATCAGGACACACTGCACAGGAAAAAGAGTTGCTGCCAAATACTCCAAATACTGCTGCCAAATACTCCAGGGATGCCACAGACAACGAGACAGCTCTGCATAACTTCTCCCCATGCTTACTCATCTGCATTGGGATCATACACGAGTCAAAATTAGTACTGCAGTTTTCTTCTGCTCCATATTGTACAAAATGTTCTGCAGATACCTGAGAAAGTAGCCGATATTGTAAATCATAAAAACAAAGAATTCACTCTGTTCTTTGGTGTCTATAATCGGTTGTAATTATTTCATTCAAATTTTGAACAAGTACAAAGGTCTGTTTGGACAGACATCTTTGCAGAAAGATGTCTAAGAGTATGTGCAGGATCCATGTTGGGATGATGTTTACCCACTGTGCTGATTCCTTACAGCAGTAGCTGTGACAAGGGATGAAATGAAAAAGGATGGTATCAATAAAAGGGACAACATGGCTATGCAGTCTAACTGTTATAACCACCAGTATCTAAATGACATCTGGTTAATTTTCTTTCTATAACTTTAGTAAATAACCCATCCTTATTTCTGAATGTTCTGTGAGGTTAATATCTGGGTATAGTATGTTAAATTATGTGTTTTAAGAATGAATCAACCTGACACACCTCTCTGAAATGGATGCTCTTCAAAATTAATGGGAAAATGGCAACCATCAATGCTGACATTTGAAAAATATATACATAAATGAACGGAGGAGAGGCAGTGAGCCTTTTAAATTTTGGAGCCCTCAAAAATCACCCATGTGTTTCCCCACTAAGCCACATTATATCCTAATTTTCAATCAAAATCCCTTTGACAGCACAATATAGCTTTCAGATTGACCAGCTAATCTACTATTTGAGTAAGCAAATGACTACCAGTTATGATGGTGAAGATGACAGAGATTGTGCCTTCAAAACACCATCCCTCTTAGGAGAATGAGTCTTAACACATAGTGAGTTTGACACATGCTGCCTGGAGACAGACAAATAAATTTGCAATTTTTCAGTGAGAAAAATGTAGACAGGGGGCTCAGTTCTCACCTCTATTCTACTCCTGCCACTACAGTGACTTTAATAGCTCTATAGAGGCTCAAATATGTACTTTACAGCCCAGTGTTCTCCAACAGACACAGCTGGTCTCCTCTACAGTTATCCCCTGAGCTCCCTGGCAGCAAATTGTCTTTGATACAATATCCCCAAGGAGTATCTTTCCCACCACTTCTCCTGACAGTTCCAGTGAAGAAAAGGGACACAATACTTAGTACAACTTAAGCTGTATCCCTCTTCCAACACTGTTTTACCTTCCACTTCCCACATATGGCTTTCTAGCTTCAAGTACAGCTCAGTCTGGGAGCTGATGATGCAGAGATGGCTGAGCTAACTGCCTATCTCCCATTCTGACTACAGGCAAGATCAGACCCTTTTTATTCAGGACATCTGTCCAGCTTGGCAACCTTTCAGTGTCATCATTCAGCACACTACAGGTACAGCCATGAGAGGACAGCACAGCTTATCATTGTCCTGATGCAATGTCACTCTCCTTACAGGAAAGGTTCAGAGCCTCAGAGGAATGTAGCTTCTATTACTGTGAATGTTAACCAGACCATAGCTCATCAGTCTTTCCTGAAGGCATATTTTGCAAATATCCTTAATAGCAAAAGTCAACATGTAATCAAAGGTAAACAGAACTGAAATCATGTGTCATTTCTGTAAAGCCATGGAGCTGCATGTAAGAATACAGCTACAAGTACTGAAGAAAGATGTCAGGGATTAAAGAATAAACAAAGGGCCACCTTTCCTGGCTGTACAGTGATCAGATGGGAATCTGTGCAACCCCTGAGAAGTCCAGGGCAATTTCTGTCAGAAGCACCACTGCAGTGACAACTTGGGTTTCACTAGACCCAGGATATCTTCTCCCAAGTTCATCTTGTCAGAGCCTAAATTTCTGATATTGACCTATCTGCTGAACAATCAAACTTAGCAGCAAAGACTTTAGTCACTTAGAGATACAAATTCCAGGCTTGCTCTGCCTTCAGGCCTGTGAGATGCAACAGACTGTGAAAGCAGAAGGAAACTCAACCTTTACCCACACCACTGAGGACCCATCAAACCTAAAGTACAGATGAAAAAGTCTTAAAACTGTAAATCCTTACTGGCAATATGAGCTATCATCTTTGTATTGGTAAATCAATCAAAATAATAGCAGTTGAAGAAAGTTCATCAGCACTTTGGAAAATATCAAACCACTTATTTGGGTGCCTAAATTTGAATTGTTCACAAACAATTGGTCTAATGGGCAAGAATTAATGGGACAAGCCAGGACTCAAATCATTACCAAAGCTTGCTCCAGTTCTCATCTCTCAAATCTTTTTGCCTCTTAATTTTATTGTCTGAAGCACATGAGATAAGAAGACAAAATACTTGGGAATATTTAGCAGTGTTTCACCTAAGCGCAATGTACATTGCTGGATTGCATAGCTGTTTTAACGAAGAACTTCATGTCAGAAACTCTTCCCCAGTACAAGACACAATATCAACTGATATAAATCTCCAAAGTTCCATTCATGATGTGGATTACTTAATATAGATGGCTGATAACTGTTTGAAAATTCCCTTGTTTACTAGTCTGTGCAAGCCTCAATTCACATGTCTAAATGTATCCCTATTAAGGAAAAGTACTTAAGCATGTGTTTAATTCCCAAAGTCCCAGGCTCAAATGCTTTCTGCAGTAGAGCTGTTGTAACTGCAATCGTCTAAAGAGGCTGCTTTCCAGAACAGGGCTGTTTTCTCTGAATGAAGGCCACAGCTCACTTTAGAAATATGCAGCTGTCTCACTGAAATAAATGGTGCACTGTTATGCTGCCGTACCTGGGTGAAGAGACCACACTTCAGCACGGCAGTTTACCCACTCTGCTGATTCCTTACAGCAGCAGCTGTGGCAAGAGATTGTGAGTGAATTATAAATCTGGCTTTTTTCTGGTCATTTATAGTCTTAATTGCATGATTTCAAAATATGGGGGAAAAAAAGTCAATGTTTTGTAGCTCTCAGACCTCTATGAATTTCGTGGTTCTTAGAAGAAGTACAATTTTTTTTTAGTCATTATCAATTTAAAATGAATATAAAAACATATTTTAGAGCTAAATTTTCTTTTTCAGAACAAGTGTTGCATCATTTTTTTAACCATAATCTGTATAATTCCAGATTGCAATTTGGGGATGTAGAAGCCAACTTTTTTTAAACTTACAGTAAAAATTTCTGTATTAACAGCATAGTTTCTATTCATCAACATTCTTATTTCCATTGAGGGTTTTTTTTGGTTTTTGACTCTATAAATCCTAAATGTGCCTTTCATTTAATTTTTCCACACTTTAAGTACATCTGTTCAACATTTGGTTCATGATATACTAGAAAATATGCTCTGAAGAAATATTCATTTTACTTTTCAGTCTACAAAGAAAATGCAACAAATCTGTACTAATTTGTTTTTCTTTTCAGTAGCTCACAGTTAACCAGCTAACTCCCACACTTACTGAAAGCACAGCCATGATTTAATTGACATGAGGCTAACTTTATGAAAAAAAAAAATTACTAAAATATTACAGGATCACAGGATGGTTGAAGTTGGAAGGGTCCACTGGAGGTCATCTGATCCAACCTCCCTGCTCAAGCAGAGTATCGTAGAACACTTTACTCAGGATTGTGTCCAGACAGTTCTTGAATATCTCCAGTGAGGGAGACTCTACAACCTTTCTGAGCAGTCTGTTCCAGGGTGCAGTCACTGCACAGTGAAGAAGCTTTTCCTCATATTCAAGTGGAATTTCCCATGCTCCAGTTTCTGCCTGTTGCCTCTTGCCCTGTTGCTTGGCACCAGCGAGAAGAACCTGGGTCCATCCTCTTGATACCCTCCCTTCAGATACTGATAGACATTGATAAGATCACCCATCAGTCTTCTCTTGGATTCCAGTTGCTAACTCTTAGAATCATAAAAGGCATTAAAAGAGTATTACACTGTCTTTATCTTATGGCAAGTCATGTCAGGTTGGAATTTATTTTAGTAGAAACTCTTTCACTACCTTTCTCATTTCCTACCTCTTACTCTTTGTGACACCTGTAAACAACCTCTATACTGGGAGGATGGTGTTCCCACCTATCTAAAAAACATATCTCCCTTCTCTAAATTAAAAAAAAAGAATGAAACATGATCTCTCTCTTTTGAATAGTGCTAAAGAAACATTCAACATAGAACTAAATTTTTATTGTCATTTTGTTCTCTCAAAACCCAGAAAATAGCAGAGCAGATGTGATAAATGCTGGTGGAAGCCACAGTAGTTTGGATGAAGAATGGAAAGTAGCGATAAATATATTGTACACTTCATTATATAAATCATCTCAGCTCCTCAGTTCTCTACTCCAAGTTGCACCAAAAAAAAAAAAAAAAAAAAAAAAAAAAAAAAAAAAAAAAAAAAAAAATTTAANAAAAAAAAAAAAAAAAAAAAAAAAAAAAAAGAAAAAAAGAAAAGTAATTTTAACCTTTACTGGTCTAAGTTCTGAATTCCAGTGAGTGTGCCATCAGTACACTCAAGACAGTTTTAGTGGAGCTGCTTCTCCAGGTGTGGGATGGAATAGCCCAGCCAAGGCACTGACTTTTTTGCAGGCTGATGTAAGAATAGACAAGGGTACAAAACCCACAAACCATACCTTTGCACACCAGCCAGGCTGATGACCAACAGAATGCAGATGAAACAGAACACAGACTGAAACAGAATACAGATTTAAGCAGAATACAGACTGCCTTCTCAGACTGAAGCAATAGCAATGCCTCCAAAGAAAATTTGCCTGCTGCTGTAAAGCCACTGAAGTTCTCAGATGACTTTGCTGCTTGTCAGACAGTGAGACAAACCCAAGCGCAAGTTGCTTAAGCCAACCTCTTTTTCATCAGAGCACAGCATCCTCTGGTCCCAGGCTGATTGACTATATGCAATGGCCTTAGAAAATCTAAAATGAGGGGAAAATGGAACTGTGTATCTATTTGAAGTCTCATGCAGATTTTCAAGGGACTGGACTTACCCAGCTCCCAGATCCCTGACTAAGACAACAGGTTGTGTCATGACAGAAGAGTCAGACTGAGACTGCAAGGTACCAGAGGAAGCTAGAGCACCTACTGATAAGATAAGAAGGAAATCCTACATTCTCTGGAGGAATAGCTATAACCTGAAGCTGCCAGCAGTGAATGTCCTGCAGGCTGAAGGTACAGATCCTACTGGTGAACAGTTTATAGCTCTTTTTTCTCTCCTGGATGATTGTTCTGTGTTTCGTTTGTGGTTGATTGCAAGTAGCAGAACACAGGGAACCATGGATTAGAAATTTTATGAAGTATCTCCATTACAATTTGCTTTGGGGCAATTGGACTCATTCCCCATACGTTCCTCTGCAGAGAAAAGTCTGGTCTCTGCCTCTTCAGTTGCCCCCCTTATTGCAAACAAATAAGAGAGCATGGGATCTCATGAAGCTCACAGTAATTTCATCTTAGCTCTTCTAATGATGTGTGTATTATATCCAGGGGCTCCCATATGTAAGGGATTACTGGATCCGTTCTGAAAGAAAGAAATGCACAGAATGAATTTTGTTCTGCTTTCTGATATGATACATTAAGTGCTATCCACTGGAATGGTTCTGTCACTAAGGTTTAAGATTTGTTTTCTGGTTATACCATTTACCACTAGGCACTGCTGCTTTCTTTCTGGAAAATATGAACCTCACCAAAAAAACTAAAAGGAATGGCTATATGAGAACTTAGGGAAACACCATTCCATTTTTTAACAGTTCTGTATGTACTTTTCTCAATAGGAAAAAAAAAACCCAAACCCCTTCTGTTCTGCCATTCTAATATCACATAAAAGCATTTAATTTTTTTGTCCTGTATGCAAAGCTGTGGTAACTGAATTTTTTTTCTTTTTTTTTTCGATGTGCACGTGTAACTGCTTGGATTAGAAACAGGACGTACTTCAAGCCTATTATTTAAAACTGCCTGCTTCCAGCATGTATTAGAAGTGGAAGGCACCAAATTGAACTTGAACAAGTCCTGCAGAAGGATTACTCAGAATTCCGTCAGACTGTGACTGTTGTCCAAAAGATAGCATCAAGATTTATTTTCGTCTTCGGATTTGGTGACATTATACCCTCAACAGATCGATAATTTTCCCTGATCTTTTCCAGTTTTTTTTACTTTTCAGGGTTCCTTATTAAAAGTACTCTATCCATTTATTAACTTAGAAAAATCAGGATTGGTTGTGGATAGAACTGGTAAAAAGTGCTGGAAAGTTGTAACCTGAACTGCCCAAGTGAAATAAAATTTGCAGACAGATATTGCTGTTACGGGAGATAATAACAGAATGGTTTAGATATGAATTTATTTTTATTTTCATAATATTCTACCAAGTGCTGCACACTCAGTATCATGAGGTACTCTGTAAGTGAATTCACCTTTGGGAAATACTGATGAAGAAAAAAGTTCAAACAAACTGTTCTGGAAGGGTTCCACAGAGGGTCATGACTCTATTCATCAACCTCCTGTTTGAAACATCTTTTTGTTCTGTGCCCACTGTGGGCACTCTCCCTCAAATAGCTCATCCATTCAGCTACCGTATAAGCACAACTGGTCTTCGACACATTAGGGCCTGGAGAAAGAGTTTTCTCTATCTTTTCTCGGCACACCCTCTAAGCATCCACTTGGACCCCTATAGGTGTCATTGCTGCCTACAGTAAACCATCAACAACGAGCTCATTTATATTCTTAATGAATCTCAGGGTTGTTTGTGCTGGCTGATGTGCCACATTGTAGAAGAGCAGTAAAAGCTGAGACACACCCCCCCTGCAAAAAAACAAGCATATATCAGATCCATCTTTGCCTGCTTGCATGAGCCCCTGCAGAAATGCTGCAGAAAAAGGGAGCTACATGGGCAAACACACTGCAATCTAGAAGCTATTTAGGACGGCTGTTGTGACTGTTCTCAGAAGAAAGGTGTCTGGATGGTACATTGTCCTGAGCAGCTCCTACTGAACTTCCATCTGATGCTGTTTCTGCCTGAGAGTTCTTTTTCCTTCATCCGTTTCTTCCTGGTGTCACCTACAGAAGCAAGGTCACCTAGGTGGGAGGTCCATGGAATTTATTATTCAAGCATTTAGAAAGGTATAGGTTCAGCTTAGATATCTCATGAGCCAACAGTCACACCACTTTATTTGAAATACAAACATTTTAATAGTCAATATTTAGCCCTAAATGTAATCCCAGTAATTTTTCAGTGTTCCTTATAGCTTAATTTTCTGTTACCATTTAGCCAACTGTACTAAAGGTTTCTGGATTACAAATTACCTGAAAACCACAACATTTAATGACATTAGATTAAACTTACTAATTTTTTTTTCCTTACAAAACTAAACATAGTATAAATTCTTTTTAAAAAATTTTATTACACATTTTATGCTTAGAGAAGCACTGAAAGTACATGGTTTCCACCAATCACACGTGACTCAAAGGAATAAAACCTGCAGTTAGGCTTGTAAAAAGTATATTATTTTTAAAGCCCTAACCCAATGTAGCGGAAAAGTCTTGTATGTCTTTACCTCTTTTATAGGCGAATATTAAGTGCAACCCCAACCCTTTATAACAATGTATCATCTGTTTCAAATTGGAAGGAAATCAACTCTCTAATATGGTAAAATAACATATAAGTTAATTTTCTAATTGAACTCTCTGGTCTTGGACTGCCTGCAATAAAACTTGACAATCTGAGACCCAGGCAAACTCTGGTATTTTGGAGAGTGGGTTGAATGTTACTAATTATAGATAGCTGACTATTTCCACAAGTATAAAGGAAGACCAGTTGCTTGCACACTCAACATTCAGGGCAAAAAACCACACTAATGCCATATTATCGTTGAGAACTGAAACCCACAATACTCAGGAAATTCTGAGCCCTGGTTCTCCTAATAATTACAGCTCAGCAGCATCCTCCCATGCAGTGTTAGGAACAAACTAAAATCTCACCATTAGCATACGCATAGGGCAGGGATTTTCAGACACTTGCAGCCTTTGGGGATTCTTTCCCCCAGACGGTGTTAATGACGAACAACTGTGGAACTCAGGTGTGTGTGAGCCAGCAAGATTTTGAGTGACACTCTGGAAAGGTAAAATTTCACAACATTAGTTTTAGTTGTAGTGTTATATTATASCTGTTTAAAGCCTATTCTCCTGAGCAATGAGGACATGCATGGTACCTTTCCCTGTCCCTGACTGCTGTTCACAAATTATTATTGTGAAGTACGTGCACTGTACAAAGCATGCACAAACACTAGACAGCACATGGTTTAGAAGGCCTGAAGTCCCCATTTTTGGAAATGTTAGCACTCAAAGATAAAGATTGCAGGCACTCAACGTATCTAACAAAAAGGACTGTGCTATTCAAGGCGCATGATGAGGAAGAAAATTATATTTCTTGTTGAAAGACCATTCTGTCTCCACTCAACAGCCACCCAAGGTGTAGACCACACAACCTCACCTGATGCTCTCCTTGTGCACTGGAACTTCTCTTCAAGAGGGAGCTGCCAGCAGAAACAACCCCAACAAGCCATATCATGGAGGTCACATGGAATTAAACCTGTAACTGCCAAGAAGTTATCAAGTACATATGAAAATGAGGTTCAGTAAGAAGGAGGGGAGCCATACTGAAATGGTTACAAACTAAAAATAATAGAGGAATGAATTTGTGTGAGTTACTTTATCTTCTGTAGGGCTGAAAAAGAAAAAAGAGAAAAGAAAAGAGAAAAAAAGATATTTTTCCTCTAGCCAGTAGAGGAAAGACCTCTATTCTGATAGACAGTGGCCAAGTACACTGTTACCACTTATAAGTCCACCAGTTAGCAGGAAAGGTCTTATTAATATTGTATATATGTATTGGCTCACAGTGGGCTTACCATAGCCCAAATATAGAAGAGAAGATGTTTTTTCCCTGAGATCAGTGATCTTTGGTTACATCATGGCCAAAGCTTATTTCCAGTTTCCGTTCCAGCATCAAGCTAATAAATCCAGACTTCAGTGGTGGGCTTAAACAAGCTTCAAGCATGAGAAGAATGCCTCTATTAAAATATGAATATGTAGACTTGTACTCTGTGCAACCTGGTTTTCCAAAACAAAGATTACTTCTTCTCTACAAAAATGAGACAGCCCCAGAATAAGGAAAAAAAAAAAAGGTTCATTGATACAGCTACTAATCTGCTCCAGTCTTCTGAAGAGCCAGTTAGGGTACAAATAGGTAGACAAAATTTATTTCTTCATCCAAATAAGGTTTGTTTTAGTTTGATTTGGGGTTTCTTTTTACACTGAAATATAAAGTCTGCTTGCTAAGTTCTCTTCTTGGAATAGGTCTCCTGAATCCATCTTTTTGCTTAGCTGTGTAACGATAAAGTATGACTTTAGTTGGACAGGCAAGTAGAACTATCCTTTAAAAGTTAAAAGTAAATGAGTCTTTCTTATCACACTACCCTGCTGAACTCAACTAACCCATAAGTTTACACCATAGACATAAAAATTGATAGTCAAGACGGTCCAGGCTAAGGCTTGAAATGCATGGAAGAGAATTAATCCACACTTCAGAAACAAAGTGTGGGGGAGAAAGTGGACGACTGACACATGTATGAACAATTCCTGTGGACAGGTACTGACAAATAGTGTAAGGTGTTTGAGAAAGCAGCTCTAATATATCTTCTCTGGGGGGAAAAAATTAATAGATGAGGTATAGCTCCAGTCAAATTAGACCTTAAATCCCTTTCCCTTTGAAATCTGTGACTTTTAATACCCGGTCAGTAATTCAAAGTGTTCCCAGCACTTTAATATAACTGAACCCTGCCTGAGCCTGGAGGACCAGACAGGTAACATTTCAAGGTCTCTTACACCCTAACTCTCCATGATCCTTTGAAACAACAGACTCAGAGTTCAACTGAGTAGATGTTTTCAGGTCTTTAAAACAATTCTTGACTTAAAAGGAAAAATTGGAGAGGAAAGTGTAAGGACTCATAGGTAGTTCGATCTCTGTCAAAAAAGACAAGGCAGAAAAACACAGAAGTGATTGAATTGAAGAAACCAGGCAGAAGGGCTGCACAGCCTCACTAGCTCTTAACAGCTTCTGGTCTGATGGTTGAGGTTATGAAGGTTTCCTCTGCTGAACCTCCTCACTTATTGGCTGAGCACTGATATATGGACCTGGCAAACAAGCATGATCAAGGCAGCCTCAAAGGAGAAGTGCTCCATCATCCGTGGATTTAACTCCCTAACAGAAACCCACATTTGCTTTTTCCTTGCTGCTCCAGAACTTCACATCGTAAAATTCAGCACCACAAATCACAACAGGGTCCTCCCTTCAAAACTCAGAATTGTCTCTGTTAAACCAAGTCTGATGCAGATGATTAGGACAGTACAGAGTACTGTACCATTGTCGCTGTCTCTACTAAAAAAACGGGAATTGTAGACTACAACTGGCAACCCAATATTCTTAGCCACCAACACAAGCAGCACCCCTGTTCTTCAGAACAGTTGAGAATGCTGGGCTCAAGGTGATCAAAAAGAAGGATCTGCTTTCCAAACCAGAAATTTCTACAAGTTGCACAGGAACCACCACAGAACTGCCTATTCTAGTCTCCACTGTGAAGAGGCATCTAAGGAAATCTCTGGTTTATTGCTATTAGGGTAATTTTGTATCCAATACCAGATCTTGAGCATCGCAAGAGTCAGGTATGCCCATGAAATTCTTGCTGTCTTCTTTAGATTTCTGAGAGGAGCAGTAGGGACCGCAGAAAGACACAGGGTCAAGTTAGTTGTTCATCTTCAAAGAGCAACACTGGATTACTAGTCTGCTGAACTACTAGTCTGCTTTACTTACTCTAAATTAACAATCCTTTTGCATCTAGCAGTCATCAACACACCCCCAAGAAATCTATAGAACTAAATTTATGAGAACCAGGAATTATACAAAGGTAGGGAACTGTCTATTTGGAAGAAGGAAGAAAGGAAAGTGCTGAGTGACTTAATGTACTCACCAGCTGGCCAACAAACTTCTTTCTAATTAAGCATTCTATTTTGGGAGGTCATTTATCTCTGCATGATGTTTATTTTTTTCTTTTTAATGGGAGAAACCAAATCTGATCCTGTAATAGTCACGGCTGTAAATGCAGGTAAAGCTGTGTTGTGCCAAACTGTAAGGACAGAACAGTCTAGGTGCAGAGCCAACTGTAATACACACCAGTCACGACCTTCTGCGGAGAAATGCTGCAGTTCAAGAGATCAACTAGAGTTTAAAATTTTATTGCATGAGATTTTCTTTAAAAGCCCTGTTTGACTTTATGATTCCTCTTCAGTGACAAGTTTAATATCTATACTAAGACTGCTGTAGCAAAAACCATATAGAGAAAAGTGAATTTTGAATGTGCTTTCAATGAAAAGCAATTTACAAGGCATCTTGGGGCGAATCTTCAGTGAGCTGTACAGGGTATTAGCCACCTGACTTGCATTAGCATCAATAAGAAATGGCACTTAAATCTCTGAACACCGAGCTAAAAATCTATCTGCTTGTATTGAATCATCACATTTTAAATATGACTTCATAACAGAAACAAATGCTGTTACTGGAAATATGGAAGTGTACAGTGGTTACAAGTGATCTGAGCTGAGAGGATCTTGTAGTTAGTTTGTGTATTAGATATGTATGGATAAAGAGGTGTGCTTAGATTAATGTAGAGCAGTGTCAGGCGCAAATATCTGTCAGCAGTAACCTCCACTGTTTGCATGCTCTGTGAGGTATTCGTATAAATAATTTTTGACCATGCAGTAGACCCCAGACATGGCTAAAACTGCCCCTTGTTTTTGCTGCTGGTATTTTGCAGTGACACCTCATTTATTCTAGAAGATCATGACTGCACTGTCTGCAACCCAAAGCCATGTTAAGGCCACTCTTTTAAAAGCTGCACCATGCAAATATTTGCAAAGGACAGGTATTTTAAAAAAAAAAAAGAATTTAAATGTGGAGAGCTCATATCTCCTAACTATTTTTTCCGCATTTTAATAAATGAGTAGAGCTTATATAATCAATATTTAAAAACATGTGCATAACCAAAATTTTGAGTGAGAACCACTGCACTGATTTTTCTCTAAAAAATGAGGTTTGACTTTCAACAATTAGAGGAAGTGGGCAAATATACTACTCTGACATCATGCATTTCTACCTGGATTAGGAATTCTCTAGAACCAAGAGGGTCAAATGGACAGTCTTGAACTTCTATACACACATTTACCACTGAACTCACTCCAACTCACCACTCAAGTAGAACACACAACAAATTATTCCCCCTTTTTAAGAGTGTTGGATATATGCAGAGTACTGAGGTTAGGTAATTCTAAAGAGTTTGTGACTTTCTTAATTGATAGATCACCTCACTTATGATTAGGACATTTGGGACTGAAACCAAATCAGCATACTGAAGGAACTGTTAGCACACTCTTCATGGTAAGGAAGCCAGGCTTTTTACAATACCCTCAATTACTAACTTTCAGTATCAAAAATATTTTCATGTCTTTCTGCCACAGCTTCTAACTATTTGCCTGGACTTCAAAGAACAAAGATGTACAACAGAATCAAAGATGAGAAAGTTACTGTTAAGGTCAGATTTTTTGTGTACTTTTTGTTTGTTTGTCTTCTTAATTTGGAATAGGAAATAAATTCTGACTTTCTTTGTGGTCAACCCACATAATTATTGCTCATTTGTGTGGAGGAATGGGACAGATCTGGAATACCCCAGTAAAGGTTAAAAGAGGATGAAAAAGGTTTGATAAGAATGCATAATGAGAGTATATGGAGAAGAACAAATGCTGACTGCAAAGCACAGTTGATAGACTTGATACAAGTCAAAATGCTTAGGAAAACTGTAACCAGCTCATGAGAAAACTATTCTTCTATCACTCTCCATGTCACAGCCATTCCATAACCTGACTAATCTGTCTGCCTATAACAGTGAATTAATCATATTTCTACTTTTTGCCAAAAATGTGTGTTGTATATAGTTATAAATTGGAGCAACCTAACCTCCCTGCATTTGCTATTCAAAGAGCCAAAGTAGTTCTGCCATTTCTTCTGTTGCATATTCATATTATGATAAGTATGTGAACATTTATGTGTGCTGTAGCAATGTAGTACCCTCATCTTTTTGCTTCTCATCACTTGACCATCAGAAATATCCTCATCTGTATGCTGAGAGATGTGATACCCAGCTGAGATTAATTCTACCCAATAAAGGACCAAGGTAGAGGCATATGGAATGGTCCTTACACATGACCCATTTTCAATGCTGTATCAAACAATGCATTTTTTCCTCCTTTCAGTGTTTTGAGGGTGAATGAGGGGATTCTTCAAACAACACAAGGCAAAGGTGAAGAGAAGTGAAAGGACACTTGTTTCATCCAATGTGCTGCTTTTGGCTGGGGTGGAGGTAATTTTCTTCACAGTGGCTACTAGGGGGCTGTGTTTTGGCACTGTGCTGAAAACAGTGTTGATAATATTAGGAAATTTCAGCATTCCCAAAGCATTTTAGTAACTAAAAGCCCCTACAACCTTGCTCCCTTCAGCAGTGCTCTTTTAATGTTTCCTGAGCCTTGAGTACAGCACCCCACAGTGGATGGCTGCAATGGAATCAGGTGGCAAACTGAAGATGCAATGTTTTTACCACTTGTTGCTTTTTGCATCTACACCGTGCCTGCAAGTACATAGCAAACTTTTCTGGTTAAATTTTATTTCTGTTAAAACATGACCCTGTGATTGCTGCATCTCATAATATGGGGAAGTTTAGGTACCTTGCTTCTGCTTTGCTGGTGTTGAGGGTCTAGAGATCAGAGYGAAATAAGAACTTGAATGCACTGTKCACCTTCAGCCTGAAAAACAGCTTCACAAGTGGATCATGCAGCTTGGCCAATTCTAACAAGTGTCGACTCACCACCTCGTTACGCTGAACATATGTATATAAATAAGTCATTAAAAGGGACTATCTAAACAATGACATCATATTAACTATATCCTGCTCCCACTGATTTGATGAAGATTATAAATTAATCATCACTGCACAGTATTATTACATTTAACACGTTACCCAAATGGCCAGTTATTACTGAATATGTGTTTATTTTGTTTGACTGGACATGTATACCTGTTTCTCCTATCAAGATACTCAACTGGTGAGTAATTAAAATTAACAACCAATTATCAGAATTATTTTGGGGGACACCACAAATAGACCTTTGTAATGATTTTATTGAAAGCAACAGCTGCTTTTATAGGTCTTTCTGGCTCCACGTCACACAGAGATTACTGCAATACAGCTAGAACCAAGTGTGATGCCATATCCCAGTCAAGCCCCCAAAATGTAAAATGTT
Organism: Amblyornis subalaris; assembly: GCA_018881555.1. Lineage (NCBI taxonomy): Eukaryota > Metazoa > Chordata > Aves > Passeriformes > Ptilonorhynchidae > Amblyornis > Amblyornis subalaris. The sequence goes on from JACAXG010000042.1 coordinate 81,841, forward strand.
ACAAGTGACTAAAAAGAAAGTGACTCTAAATAATCACCTAGTAAATAACTGTGAAGTCCCAGTGCAACCTTTACTGCTATATACCAGGTCTGGCACATTGGACTTCAAATAGTAATAATTTTAGGGAAACAAAAGCACTTTATTATTTCTTGTAGATGTGGGAATTTTTCCTCTTCCCTATGGCTTTAAGTCAACTTAAGTCCCTTACACAGCAAAAATAATTCCTTGCATTATGCATTCTATTAAAATAAATATCAGCTAATTAAGTGACAGGCAGGACGTAGTACTAAATTCCTGCTGTGAATGACTATCCCATATGGCATCAGGCTTTTTGCCACACTTGAGTTTAAGCTAGATCTGAGAGAAAGCTTTGCATACCACAGCTGTGGGCACCCTGCAAGAGCAGTTCATGCAGATCAAGAATGTCAAGTGGCACCCGGTGGCAAGAGGTGGCCCACAACCCCACTGTATCCAACTTCAACCAGGCCAGCCACATGGCTGCTTGGTGCTATTTGGAGAGGCATAGGAAAGGGAAAAAGTGTGCAGATGGAGCCTGGAAAGTTTCTAAAACTTGAGTTCATAAACGTGGCTGTATCTGGTCTGCCCGAAATACCTCCTTGGGAATACAGTGGCTCCTATACAAAAGCTGGCTATCCCTGCTGTACATAGGCAGGGATGGGTCAGCCAAAAGGCTGTGGGATTTGTGGCAGCATACCAAAAGTTTTCGAGACTCTACAGGACCAATTGTAATGTGCCGTATTACTGCCTTGCAGCCATTGCAAAGGGGTTTGGGTGTAGAAAATTCCAGCCTAAATTTGGGGATGTGGGAATTCACCCACCATTACTTAGCTGTCTGCACGAATGCTCTGCAAAAAATAACAATCTTCAAACTTTGTTAAAAATGTGTCAGGGCTTACTACAGGCAAAACTCTATGCACCATTAGCAGGCCCAACCCAACATGCGTTTCTGCACTTCATGAAAGCCGCTGAAGTAGATGACTATCAGACTAAGGCAGCAGTCTGCTGGCAGAGGGGAGCAGATTACCCCTTTATATGGTGTTTGCCGAGCCAAACCAAATCCTCCAGGGAACAGGGATTGGGACCAGGGTCAACGGGTTAGGTAAAGTGCTTATTTTAACCAAATATAAGCTAGTGTGCTAACACAAACCACCTAAATTTCCCTACAAGGGTGGGAAAAGCACATCTGTTATTTATTTTCAGGTTCCACACTGTAATAATCATTTATCTTCCCGATTTATGTGCATGTATAAATTCATATGCAGATTTAAAGTRTCTAATATTGGAGGATGAAGACGGGAAGGCAGGAAGGTTAAGAAAGAAATACATTATGGCTTAGCTATATGAAACACAAGGTCAGAAGAGTGTACAAGAGCTGAGATGGCAAGAAGCCAGAAGTTAGGACACAGCAGAGCAGTGACAACCAGAATTTGAACAAGAAGGTACGGTAAGCAAAAAAATCACACGCCGAGAAACAGAACTGTGCAGACAAAAGTAGAACAAGAGAAATAGACTTACACAGCAAAAGCCTAAAGCATAGCCAAGAAACATGCTTAAAAATGCAAAGTACCTGTCAGGATTCCTTTACATACTCAAAGAGGGGGGGGGATACCACTCATGGGCTACCCCCAGCCAGGCCCCACCTCCTCACCCTTTGCCAGCCTAGTTGCAGACACTGCCTGCTTCCAGCTGCAAGGGGCAGCAAGGATCCAGTATTCAGCTGCACCTGAAGATACAACTATTGTACTAAGGCTTCCATTATGACTGGGCACTCTAGAATCCAGATTATTAATGAATAATGGGAAAGACCCATAATATTGATTGATAAGAGAGGCAAAGTGTCCTTAATATCTTCTTTCACAAAATGTCAGAATTATAATGGGCAGCAGATCCTTAACTGAGTGGTTTCTTCTTTCTTCTGTTTTTGTCCTAGCAGAGGTATTATGAAGCAATCCAAWACAAAGTTTAATTTAAGCGTTCTTGACTGACAAAAGAGCCAAATTAATGACAATGAAAATGTCAAAGCAACAAGTCAACAGTCATGGCGACCAAGACTGGTACTTTTTAAATTTATTTTGGAGCAAGGACACGTGCTGAAGCTGAGGACGCTAACTTGGCTATTAATTTCCATCATGTGGTCTTGCAATATCTGCTGCAGTCTCATCAAATATGCCCTTTTTTATGAATCTTTACGTCTTTTTCTGTCTGCTTGACTTTATAACTTCCAGCCCCACTCTCTGTCCCAAGAAGCTGAAAGTGTCACCAGTCTGACGCTGTGTCATCTTACAGGATGTTTTTGATTGAGCACACACACAGAGAACAGAAATGTCAGTAAGGAACACACACCCAAGATATAGTTAAAAACCACCATGAACCAAAAGTACACTGCACGTAAATTAGTGTCTATTACTTTTCTGTTTAGAGAGCATACTTCACATTTATTTAAAATCATGAAAGATACATATCTGCCTTGCAAGGGAAAACCTATTGTCTGCCCACTGGGCCAATCCTGACTGAGTTTCTTTTTAGCAAAAACAGCGGGAAGAAATCCTTCATCTCATATGATCAGTCCCGCTGAAATCAGTGAGACAATCAGCACAGGCAAGAGCTGGCCAGGCTTGGCCCCACTGTGGCTTGTCCAAGATGGTCGTATGTATGGCGTGCTAGCTTGCTCATTAATGTGTTTTGTGAGATAAAGATTATTAGAACTCACATCTGAGGTTTTTCAATATTCTTTGTGGGCTTCAGCCCCTATTTACACCGGTGAAAACCAGAGTAACTTCAGTTTATAAAAATGAAAATATTTAACTCCTATATGTAAAAGAATTACATTATGCTAAGGAAGGTCAAAGTGATAATTCTCTGTAGAAAAGAAGAATGCAAACAAATATCAACTAATCAAGGAACACATGCTGTTTTTCAGAACGCTAATATAAAGATTAATAGCTCTTCTTTGACATCCAAGAGCTTTTGGAAACTCTTCATGTTAAAACACTTTGTAAATCACTTTTASAGAAAGCATTCAGGGAGCTCCATTTAATCAAATCAACTACTAAAGAACCTTGATAACATTCAATAAAATTGCATGTGCTTAGAATTCTCATCTCTGTTCCTAGGATATGTAATTGTTTATGTTGCTTTACACCATTTTGTATTGCTGTGGAGCCTTGAGAGGGAATTAGAAATCATCAAGAAGGCCGTTCATTCCCCTCTTGTATGCTCATCTTGGACCCAGTCTTGGTCACAGTGAAGTCAAACTATTCCCAGCGAATCCCTGGCAAAACTCCAAGAGACTGTACTAGGAGTAAGAGGAGACACATAAGGCCTGATCCAAACCCCACTGAAGTTGATGCAAGACTTCTATTTCTTTCTAATAGGCTTTGGATGAGTCCCCACCCACAAAACTTGTTTAGAATCACTGTTTTAAACAAGGTGCAAGGAGGCACAGGGCAGATTTTGGTCCTTCCTGTCCCTGGCTCAGGGAATCATGAATGATGTTTGTGTCCAACACCAAACATACAGGCAACAACCACAAAAGCACCACGGTATGGAAGCRAGCTAAACCCAGACGAGGCACAGAGTAAAGCCCAGAGCCCACAAGAAGAGAGATGCTCTTTTCTCCTCTCTGTTCTTCTACACTGGGCATGGTCCAGCATCAGGAGCAATGCAAACAGACATAGGAGCCTGTCCAAACTGTGTCGTGGTCCCCAAACTCTTTAGCATCATTTGCTGGAAGAGACTGTTGCATCCTCAAGGTCCCTGAAAGAGTTAGCCAGAGAAACCTCAGAAAAGGACCTGCTGGCTGCCTGCAGTCCCTGCTGCTGGGATGTCAAATATTCTTCTCATATCCAACTCAGTTATGTCCCACACACTTCCTCTACTTTATTTCTTGTCACTTCAGGATTCATTCTATAAATGGCAGCAAAATTAAAACTGACATCGTATTTGAGAATACAGTTAACACAAAAAGGTTGTAAGTCTTTGGACCCCAGCTGATTTTTAAGAATCACAGAGCTGTGGAGTCCTGAGCTTCTGTAAATTTTGCCACTGAATTGTTGTAAGGTGTGAGTAGGCCTTTACCCTCCCCGTGGCTCTATTTTTCCAGCTGTAAAATAGACATGTTATTACTGAGCATATTTGGGAATTTTCAAGGTGTCTTGCATATTGTTTCAACTATGTAAAGCTCTACTCACAAACGTTATGATGTTTCATTGTTTTGACCTGGATCTGGACTGGGATTCTGAAGTCCTGGGACATGTTCATCTCTAGAGTTCTGCTTTGGCCAGGACCAAAGCTCAGGACACAGAATTAAAGTTCTGGGTTGTTGGCATCCTACAAGGATACATAGAAAAACACAAACAGAAACTCAGGAGGGGGAAGGTGACAACAATATTTTACCCCATCTGCAATTCCCGCAACTGACATTAAAATATGCAGTGAGGTATTCTTTATGAGTAGACACATAATCATTTTGGGGTCTGCTGTTCCTCCCACTGAAATACAAGAGAGAAATTATATATCATACACGGTGAAGATTTTGACATTTGATTCCTCCCACATATTTGAATGGGAGGAAGGCATTAAATGCCAAAACCAAAATTGAGCATGCATGACCTATCCTTCAAAACTGTAATTCATTCCAAGGCACAGCACTCACTTTACTCTTACACTGACCTGTATCCCACACAATACAAACCCAGTGGTTGTTTTTCTATTAACAAGTAAATTTTTGCTATTTCTGGTTATAGAAGACTGATATTGTACTACAACTTTTACAAGTGTATGTAGGTTTAAAAAAATCCATTATTTCAATTTCCTTCCAATTCTTATTATTTGTTGAACTTTCTTTTATAAGTAGAATTTCTCTTTTCAGGTTTCTATCACAGACAAGCTGAAATCACTCTAGAATCCTACATTACAGATGAGCAACTATTAACTACCATATCTCCGAACTACATGGGCACAAATTTGTGCATATGAGAGATTGCATGTAATTTATGCCCTGTGTCTGTATTATATAGGTAGAAATGTTCTTGTCTGCATTTTACAAATTCCATCAACACTGTTTAAAACTCAAGGAGTCCACCCTGTCTACTGCATGCACAGAGGTTAGAATTAGCATATTTGACCATTATCTTCATCACCAAAAGAGCAGGATTTTGGCTAACATCTCAATTTGAAACTGCACTGATCAGTTTTAAGACGTTATTTTTGTTTTTTAGGGGGAAAAAGAAGGAAACAAAGCATACCAGTAGGTTCAGTGCCAAAATTCCATCTTCTCCTGATTTCATTCTGTTGTTGCAGAAGCCTGACATTATCTGCTGTGGTCTGCATCTGCTGAATGCTACTGGGACATAAACAGACAACAACCCCGGAGCTACGGATCAGACCCCTGGGTTTCTCAGCATCATAAGAGTAGGGTTTTCCCATCTTGAGCTAAAAAGTGCCATGTCCCCTTTGTCATTTACAGAAAATTTAAAAGCAAAACAAAAATAATGCACTGGCAATATGCTTCCATAATGAACTTGTGTGTTTGCTGAGGCTAGCAAAAAACTCTCTGGAGAGTAAGGACAAGTGCAGGAGCAAGGAATTGATGATTTTATCAAGTTCAACTCCTCTGTCCCATGTGATATTCCCCTTTTCTCCTCCAGGTTTGAAATAATGTAGTAACTGCAGAAAAACTATGAATGCCAGATATCCCTTCCATTTTGATATCATTGCATCAGCTCTCAAAAGCTACTCAAACCTGGCAGACCAAGATTTAATCAAGAGATCTCCAGGACCTCCAGAAAGTGACAATAATCATGCAGTAGAGGCTACCTATTGACTCTGAGCTGACACACCTGTTGGTATGTAACTGCTGTGACACCACCAGAGTGTCTTGCCAAACAAACTTAAGTCCATATTAGCTCTTGAAAAACTTTCAAAATACACCATTATTGCAAATTTTGAGTTTACAAATTGATCATAACTGAATGCATCAGTTCCAACACTAGTACTTTTATAATTGAAAAATCTTATGAAAGAAACAGTTTTGGTGCACCATCAACACCCACTGTCCCTTCTGAAACTTGAGCAGAATCTAACAGAAAAGCCCACTGACTGGCACAGTGTAATGCTGCGGTTTGATTTAATATAGAGAAATTAAGGAGTTTCGAGTCCCCCTGACCTGCAGAGGAAATGTTCATTACTTCTAAAAACCATCTCAAACTGACACTGTGACATAACTATCAACTAAGATAATAAACCTAAGGCAACTGAATTTTAAAATTTAGCTAAAACTTTAAAAAATGGTCTATGATTGCTCAACTGAAATATATATTACTGTTCTGTTGAATTGTTATTGGGTGACATATTGTTGAATTTCTTGTCTCACATAAAATGCTATGTTAAGGGAAATAGTGCAGTTTCCCTAAAAGTACCAAAAAATATTTGTGCTTGGACTGTTTGTCTTGCAAATTAGAATTCTGTTAAAGATCCTTCCCTATGTCCTCTAAGGAGCTTTCAAAATCCAGCAAGGTTCTCAAGTACAGATGTTTGCCAAGGGATCACCACACCAGCATATGTATTTATACAAACACATTTTGGCATTTGGCTTTCTCTGTCTGTTCCACATCAGAAGTCAGTGAATTTCTCCACCACAGGGATAGAATATCTCATGAGTAAACTGAGCCTCACTGAAGTGGTTTGGGACAGAAGAAATTAAATGAGCAAGCAGTGTGCCAAACATGTTCTTTTAGGCCAGATCATACCCATTTCTGGAGCTCCACTATCTGAGAATATGTGGATTTGGACCTTTGCAAAATTTGGAAGAATCTCTCAGAACATGAGTTGAGTTTTGTAACCACAACCAACATCCTTTAAGCTTGTCTTTAGGAGCAACTACTGTTGATGTAACCAAAATGTCCCACTAAGAGAAGATGTGCTCTCTTCTGAAATCAGCACTAGATTTCCAGCACATGCAACATGTACGTGCAACAATAAAATGCAGCTATAGAAGGTTATGCCTATCAATTAGTGTAAGAGTAACCATTCTGAACATGCACATATACAGATCAATTCTCAGAGGAGGTGAAGTTTGTCATTAATAATTCTGTCCTTTGACTTTCAACTGTCTGGATATAAGAAAAGCTCAAACAGTAGCTGTTCTGACCAGATGTATGCACCCTAAATCAAAAATTGCTTTTTTTATTTGAAGCTTCCCTCTTCTCTTGCCAAACTTACACACAGAACAAAACTTTATAACCTGATTTAGAGCAAACAGGTGTAGTTGGGGAAATAAATGGGAAAAATTAAATAATAATAATTAAAAATTTTTAAAAGGGATTGTAAATCTCTTCAGGCAGCAAAAAGTAGACATGCAGCAAATCTGTGACATTGCTGGAAATGTACACAGGCAAAAGGGCTGCAAACCAGAAACAGGCTGAAACATGACACAGTGCTAACATCCAACTGCACTTGCATGGTGCTGGTAATGAAAGTGCAAAGCTCTCCGGGTATTCCTATTTTTCCTCTTTCTTGATGAAAGCTGATATAGCCAGTCTGCTTTCCACCAGGAGATACTTGTTATGGAGACATGAAGATTTTTTTTCCAGAACACCCTTGGTTCAATCACTTTTCCAAAGCTCAGGTAAACAACTGCTGGTAGCAGAAGTAAAACATTCAATACACAGATGTGTTCAAATAAAATTCTCCTATAAACTGCACTCTATAAATGCATGAGATTATTCTTTTTCAGATTGAAATTCTGGCCACCAGAAGACACACAAGTTCCAAGAATAGATTATTATTTYCGCTGATATTAATCATGTACATGAGACGTAAGAGAAGACGTGCTCAAGAGATGCTGCAAGCCCACACCTGAGGCACCTCAGATACCACGTGAGGGGAACACAAGGTTCTGTCAGGCACTGAGTCCCTAAAGAGCAGCAGCATTTCAAGAATAAATTTCTTCATTGTGTTTGGGCTGTAAGAGATTTAGGTCACTTCATAAAGTTAAATAGCTATAATAAGTACTAATTATTTTTACCAGTTGACTTAATCTAGGCAGGTATTTGTGTTTTTCCACATAAATAGCTTGTGTTTACAATTCTCTTTTATAATGTTTACAATGTTTGTAACACCTTCTCAAGACCTAGGAATAAAATGTTAACCAAGTAAATCTTACAGCTATGGAGGAAATCGGCAGTATTCTACCTACTTTTTAATCATGAGTTACAAAGTTAGATCACAGGCCAAAATGCAAGTTACTATGAAACTTGTTGCAGTTTAATTACTTCCTTAGAGATTTCTCTGGCATGAGGAAGTCTCCATGTGGAACGGAGCTGCTCTCCTGCTATTACTGCAAAGGACACAGTAATGGCATGAGCAGGGTCAGCAAGCTGCAACGTTTGGCCAAATCCCGACTGCTGTGTCTCCTGCCCTAGATCAAGAACCTATCTGTTCCAGAGCACAGTTGACTGGAAGGTCCCTTACAGTCAGCCTTGAGAGATCCCATCCATTTCACAGAGTTGCTCTATAGTCAGTCCAAAGGGCTTATTCCCTTTACAGCCCTTTTGCTCTCTGCTGTCCTTTCCAGGAGGAGAGAGGGAATGGGGGAAAACGTTGGTCAATAGTGTTGGTTAACATTGGTCAACCAACCCCGCAGTAAGGGTCATCTTTCTTAAATAAAACACATTGTTGATTTTGGTGCAAACCATCCACACTATTACAAGGACTAATAGACTAAACCCCAACTCTCCAAATAGTTGCTTTGAGGTTGCCATAATTTTCAGCTCAGTTCAACACCTGCCTTGAAGTGGTTATCCACTTACCACAGTGGAGCATTACAACCTTGTAATTTATTTTGATAGGGAGGATGTGACAAGTCAAAAGAGATTTTATCAAATTAATGAAATTACAATGTGTAATAATAGCATTTAACTTGCTGTTAGTGATTACAAGCACATTTGGTAACTATGCACTAGAAGACCTCTCAGTGGGATGCTGACAATACTGAAAGAAAAGCTGTTCTCCTTGCACAAGCAAATATAGGCATGTGCACATACAGGCATATGAAGCAGTAAAAATGTCATGCCCAGATACAGATCATGAAGTTGTCAAACTCATTATTTTCTGCATCGCCAGAGTAGGGCAGGTGATAAATCCTTTAGATCCAGTCCCTCTCTTAAACTACTCGTTGGAAACAATTCAGAAAACAAAGAGTTGCAAGCTCTCACTGTGAAAAAAAGACCATGGATCCTTATGCTTCTATTTCCCCTTTACTCTTCCAATCTTTTCTTCTACAGCCTGTACACTGTCCCCCCCTAGAAGTGCAAAATATATGACAGAGGGCCAACCTATTCTTTCCTTGGGATCTCACCTTTGCTCAGATGCCTTCTTGATAAGATCTAAAGTTGTTTTATCCCTTCTTCAGAAGGGATTTTAAATAAGATGTCAGAGGGGAAAATTACCTCTAAATTACAAACCTATCAGCCCACTGCTGGTGAGGCACCTGAGGTTAAATCAGGTTTTGCAGCACTTTCATTCTCAAGAAATTCTTTGATCTAGTATAACAAATCTATCTAAATATTTATTTTCCAATCTAAAACATGTCTCTATCTGCAGTAATGAGAGCAAAACACTCACTCAGAAGATACTGTGCTGGAGAAACAGTACCTAGCACTTGGTATCTATGCATATCATATTGAATTTCCATTTTACAGATGAAAGCATATCTGGCCTGGCTGAGATAGTAGGCATTCTGAGTTTCTAACAGCAGAACTACAGATAAATTCTCTTCTCTCACTTCCATACTAGTGTCCTATCCACTAAACTGTACTACTCAGTCTCAATTTGTGCTGAAAATACTACCAATATTTTTCAGTTCAGTCTCTAGCTAACCTATCCCAGTGAGGCTTCAGCCTGGAACACTATCCTCTGGGCCTCACGGGTATTTTAAACACTTCATTGTTAATGGATTCCACTTTTTATCTGCCAGGTGAACCTGCTGAAATGGGCTAAGAAGGACCTCAGTCCTTGCAAGTACAATCTGTAAGTCATGCATCATTAGCCATAGCCTAACCTTCCATAGATTTTTTTCTGTACAAAAGACACTTCCATACCAAAGATGATTCACTTATGTGGAAYTCCACCATTTGAATGTCTCTCATGCACAAGCATGAGCTATACAAAAGAAATAGGGTTTCTAAAATGGGTCAGTCAGAAGGCTTTCATTATTTACAAGTTTAAATTCTTGTCTTCACAATTTATGCTGCAACAAGAACAGAAGGACTGCCAGTAAGAGTTCRTAAAAATAAATAAACCCAAACAAAAACATGTGATGGTCTACAAACAATAACGTTTTTCAAGTTTTCTGTTCCAAAAATAAACATGAAGGGTCTCTCATTTTATTTTTAAAAAAATCTTAAAATTTCAGTTGTACAAACATAATTTCAATCAAAYCTTAAATAGTTTTAATCCTCAGGTAGAACCCTCAAAATCTGTGATTGGCTATATTTGTGGGCCAATTCCTTTTAGCAATAGTAACAGCCCCTCATAGATACACTGAGTTTACCTCTAGTGTGGACTTGGAAAGGTAGAGAAGTGTTCTTGCCTGCTGTTCTCTCTTCTTGATCCAGGGCCAGGAGTCACTTGGCAATGCATATTGGAAGAGTACTGCTTCCAATTCACATGGTCTACTTCCAGAGGTGAAGAGCAGACTATAATCTCAAGATTTTATTTCTCAAAAAATGTTCTCAGATATTTTTCTATGACAGCTGTGTTTCTACTTTGTGCTGATCCAAAAGCGATTTTTAAAAAGCAAATGAGTTTTATGGGCATCAATAGAATGGCTCTAAACTAGAACCTAAACATTATTTAAATGTCCTGTGGTTTTTAAGACAACCTAGACTGAAGACTAAGAGAAGAACAGCAAAAACATGCAGAAACCAGAAAGATGGAAATTATTAGAATTTTTGAGACTATTTTTAACCTCAAATTTAACTTTTTTTTTCATTTTTTTGTTTTAATTTTGTAGCCATCTGACATCCATCTAGCCAATACCAAATTTTCAGCATGCAACCAAAAAGATTGTGAAGCTGAAATGGAAACTGCTTCTGTTCCTAAGACAGCTGCTTCAAAGAGACTGATATTAGAAAGAATGACTCTGGAGCACCTAATGTCCTAGCTCCTAGTGCTCAACATGAATTCTGCTTACTTCTGAACTGCAATGTGCCTGGTGACTGAACAGTTTTCGCAGTGATCAGTCAGCCAAAGCATTAAACCGTCATAAGCAATGTGGCCATAATCAGTCCCTGTTTCAGTGGTTTTTTCTGATGTCAGAATAATTTAGATGCCCGGATATCTGAAGCAGCTGTGCCAATGAATACGTGAGCAGAGAAAAACACAGCTGCTTTTCAATTCAGGAACACTCTTCTAGGTTTTCTTAAACATCTGGTAAATCAGATGTTCCTTTAAGGCCAAGAGTGATAGGCATCAATAARCTTTTATCTTGCCTTTATGCTGGTGGAGATAAGCTTCACACAAGTTCTGAGAGCCTAATGTTGTCCCTAGTCAAGCCTCATTGCATGGAAAACACCTACTTCTATGTCAAAGAAACACTTGCAAGCAAYATTACTGCTCATTTAAAGAATGTGTTGTATTAGTGTAATTATTTCAGTGTAGAAGCACAGCTTTTACCATAAAAGGTATCTCATTAAAACTTTTAACATGAATCCAGATATGTTGTTAAGCTTATTCCACCAAAACCAGTACTAACTGTGGTGACTTTAGTAACAGAAACACATTTCTACCATTAAAACCACACCTGTACAAAATGGGAAGGACCACATTAGCTAAACCAATCTCAGCAGGACAGTTAAAGAATTTTAAGGAGAGAAAGCTCCCCTGAGATTGCTAATGAACCCTTCTTGTATGGTTCTGTCCCATAATCATCGGCCCTTTTGACCAGGGTTTAATGCCCTCTCTTCATTGATCACCTTGCAAAGTAACCGCATCCATTGATGTCAGTGGGAAATATTACCAGCTCTAGGAGAAAGCTTCTCATTAGTCCACAAAGGTTTTGGGTCAGGTCTCCACATCATCCTTTCAACCAGGCTGAAGAAGCCTCAAGTGAGTAAGTTTCATTGTGAAGAGCTGTCTCTATACCATTAGAGCCGACTGAAAGAAAAATACAGTATGTTCTAAAAATGTGCATGATAAACACAGTATAAAACCAATGAAAAAGAAATATTAAACAAATAAGACCTAATAACTGATGTAAATGAAGCTTGAGACTTTCTATATAATGACAGGAAGCTCCAAATAAAGGGTTCTGAGTTCATGCCTTTCTAAATCATTACAGTTTCCACAGAAAATCTCAGCCTCCTTGAGGTTCTTAGGTTAGGGAGATTTATAGTGATAACAATAGCAGTAGTTTATTTGAGACAGTTAATCAAAATTCTAGCACTTATAAGCCCTCTGTGAACACTGCAGATTTAAGAAGTTGAACACTAAAATATTCAAAAGTAAGCTTGCAATCTACACAAGTACAGTAAATTTCAGTTATGTGTTTCATTATACTGGTGCCTTATTGCTTTTAAGAGGTTTACAACTTGGCTGTAATTATCCACTGTGGGGTAAAATTTGGCATAAAAAGAACTCTTTTCCATTTCTATTTCCAAAGAAAGTTACTTGCTCTCTGCTGGTACTGCATTCCTTGCACATGCAACACTCAGCAAGAGTTTTTGGGTGTGCAAGCAAAGTAGGTTAGGTCTCTCATTTAGTGGCTTTTAAAAATATGTCTTTCATACACCCAAACCATATTGTCCCTTTATTCACTCATCTTCTATTAATTTAGCCTTCAATTTGGGTTCATGGAAATGGGAAAAATACATGTAATTTGTTTATGAACCAAGTGAAATTATATATATAATTACATCAACCTTAAAGGCCTTCTTTTCACCAGAAAAGTCAAATTTCCAGCAGGATAACAGGAAAACATGGCGATGGTGTTAGAATTCACTAGTGAAAAAATGTCATCACTTCTGCTTCCCCACACTGTGCCAAACACTTCTTGTGTGTCCCCCTGAGAAAGAGGTATCTCAGCATTTCCAGCAGCAAAATGGAGCAACGCATTCTTGGATCCCACCTTGGGATCACTCTGAAAATTCACACCTAAGCTCTTTGACAATTTGCTAAAATCCTCCAATAAAGGAAATAAATACAGTTATGCTCAGGTTCTACACTCATAACACCTTGCAGTCAAGAGGGATGCCAGCTTCAGATGTTCTCATCCTTGTTCTCAGCAGCTCCTTCCAGCACTGTAGTTTGTAGCCGAGATCCAATRGTCTGTGATGCTTCCTCACAAACCAGACCACTGAACTGACACCATCAGAATCCGGCTCTCAATTCCTTCGTTTTTTTTCTAGCAAAAGTACATATTAAGTCTGCCATGTCCACAGGTGCACCCACCCTGGACAGCAAGGAGCAGGCAGCCTGTTGAAGGAGATGGTTGAATCCTGCATAAGGGGGCTCTGATTCACCAAAATTGTCCCTTTTGCCATGGTATAGTGAAGGTGAAAACCCAACACATGCTGTTATCAAAGCACTCTGCAGTCACTGGCAAGCAAAAATTGAATGAATTCCCTCAAAGACAGAAAGGCATAAAGAGTTAGTAGTAGTAGTCGTCGTAGTCGTAGTAGTAGTAGTAGTAGTTGTTATTGTACCCATATAAACAAACACAGGCAAACTCTGGTGGGATTTCAATGCTTAGAGTTTTGGGGAAAGGCTCTTCTCCTGGATATAATGCAAATGAACTATTACAATTTCTAGGCTTGCCCATGTGTTCAACATGTTTGGGGGTATAAGATCCAAATCTCCAATGTAAGCCTGCATCTTTGTCTGGACAAAGAGTAAAAAAGAAATGTAAACACCAATATTCAGACATCATTTAGAAGACAGAGGAGAAGTAACTTTCAACATTCAACCACACAGGTAATTCTGTGCTATAACAAGTTTCCTGGCCCTTCTCCTGCTCCATTATTTTTCTATTCAGTTGTGCCTTAAGTTTTGCCCTATGTCCTGAGGGATATAGTCTCTGTCTGTAGACATTTACTCAATCCTGAATACAAAAGTGAAAGAAGTCTGATTTGGTTTTTTGATTCTAAATTTGGATTCTCCAGCTTTGGGTAGTTTCAGTGTGAATCAGAATATTGTAGCACAGGTTTCTGTATTTAAAATTGCCAGATAATTTACAGAGATATGCCACTTTAAAGTTTGCATTAATTTCCTACAATTCAGCATATTGCAGCTATAATCATTACCTTTGTGTAACAGACTCCAATCAAATCAGGGTAAGTGGCAATCCCAGAAAAACTGGGTAATTTAACTAAACTTCTCTGTCTAGGTTTAGTCCAGGCTCACCAGGCCTCTGAAGTAGGAAAGCATAAAGTATAAATGGAATGAAACCCTAGAGGGGTAAAATACAAAACAAAAACTCTTTAGGTTTTTGTTCATTTATTCTCCATGGTGTTTAACCCCAGAGAACCAATAAATGCAGATGGAGCACAAAAAATATGAACTCACCTTAATGTTGCATTTTTTTATAACTTCCACTAATCCAAATGTTTGCTTCACAAGCCACGTGTAAGAAAGAGTTTGCATGGTTTATATTCCCAGGATCCCATTATAGTAAAGCTCAAAACCAGTTCACTCAAGTATTAGTAAAACTGAAAGGAAAAAAAGGTCCAGATTCTCAGCTGATAATAAATCACTTTATGTCAAGAAAAAAAAAAATTCTGACCTCTGCTTTCCAGCATTACTCACTAAAAAAAGAACTACAGAAATAAATCTGGTAAATAGAGTACTAAATAGAAATATAAATTTTGGCTATCTAAATGCAGATGGCACAATGAAGATAGCACATCAGATTACTAAATCTGCCTCTACGCAGCAGAAAACTTCTGCATTGCACCCTTACCACGCATTGCTCTCCCTACCTTTCCCTTGCAATAGAATTTTGTAACACAAACCAGCTTGGTGTCAGGGAGATTTATTTGATGTATGCTCCTTTTGTATAATTATTCAATTATTACTCCTATAATGCACAGCATTATCTGGAATAAGTCTGCACTACAGCGGTGAACCTCCAAAGTAGCTTACGTTTCTTCTTATAATCCACCACTCARCCTAACTCCCTTGTGAGATCTGAAAGGAATATTATTCATTCTACAGACACAAATTTAGAAAGAAAGAAGTCCAGCATTTCACAGAGAATCAGTAAGACAGCAAGAAGCTGAACTCGTGTTGTAAAACCCAGATAGTACCTCAGTACCGGGAACAATATAACACATTTCAGTCCCATCCAATCTTCTGAGAATGGGTTTGCCCAAGATACAAGGTTGTAAATTGCAGTGGAGGACATACAGACAAAACAAACCAAACAAATGAATTTAAAAAAAAAAGGTCTCTTTTGGTCTCCTTTTTAGACAAGTGTTAACAAACAGAACCACAAAGAACTCTTTCAAAGCTCCTTTGTTAGAACTGAACCTGCGGGAACATAGCACATATTCAGGTCCCTCTCTTTGCCTTGTTCCTACTGTATGAACAGAAAGAGAAAATGATGAAAGCTGCTACGTGGCATTTACATTTTGGCATGTAGGAATTCTCCTAAAATAAAAATCCAGACAGACATCTAAAGATGGAATATGCCAACAAAACAGCACAAGTGAATGAGAGATCTTATTATAATCACCCTCATGTTTTTAGTTTTCAAATTTCTTGATCCTTTTCTTGCAATCTTCTCGCTACTTTTTCATTATCAGACTTCCATACTGCACAGAATCTGATTTTGTAATTCTAATTTTCCTAAATTTCCTAATCTACCCAAAAAGGTAGAATGAAACCTTTGGGTTTTCAACAAACACCAGTGAGAAAAAGAATGAGACAGCTGTTCCTACTGTCTAATGGCACAAATAACATTTTTAGTAAGTAAGGTAAAGCTTTTAGGTCAAGATTAAAATTGCTTTTCAATTAGATTTTAAAGTGATATTAAATCCAGGACGTCTAAACCTACACATAGTAATAACAATAGATATCTGTGACTGCAAGATCAAGCTTATGGTAACCAAGAGTTTACAGAAAATTCGAAAATTAACACAGACTAAGGTGCAACATGATTTTAAAGTGATCAGTGGTGGCTTCATCACAATTCCATGCATAGAAAGTGTGTTTTGGAATACAAAGGTTTGATTCTTAGATCACATCCCATGCTTCCACAGAACAAACTGTTCTCAGTTATTCCATAAACTGGCATGTTCACTGACCTGGAGCTTTCATGGTTCTCAAGCACCTTGCTCTCATTGGAAAAGCCTAAGTATCTTTAAAGATACGTAGTGCAACTTTAAGTAACTACTATTGGTAATCAAAAACATTTTTAAAGCCCACTTCTTACAGATCCAGATCCAGTTTAACTCCCACATTCAACTATGCAAGCTAAAATCCTTAATAGTGACTGCCAAAATTACCACCCCCCACAAAAAAATGTAAAACAAAACTAAACCCTACCAAACTCCCATTGTGGCAGTAAGAATATTTATACATGGCAAGTAACGCAAATATGTAAGTATTTGCAAAATCCTGGGCAATATTATCCTTAGACCTGGCTTTTATTTGCAAATTAAGTATGCACTTTAAAACCTAACAATGACTAAATACAGAGGTGATGACATTAAAAATCCACTCAATGAGACTTCCTGCGTATAACATAACAAAACACTTCTTTTCAAATCTAATTTTCAGTAATTTGAAAACTAATTTTTAGTGCTGCTGTGTTGTAATTCAATACAGTTTACAGAGATCAAATATGCATCCATAGCAATAGGGTAGCATCTCCAAAATGCAATAGGTCCATAGAGCCAAACCGTTATATGCATCCAAGAARAAGAATCCATTTGCTTTTAGCCTTCCTCCTCTGCTGCGCTGAGGAACAAAAGACTAAATTTCTTCTCTTCAAGAGAGCAGTAGCTATGAAACTCTTAGCCCCCTAAAGGAATGGCTCACACAAAACCACACTGAATTTATTCCACAGCAGCTGTTCCTACATCTTGATACGGCGAGAGGTTGCTCAGAGAGAGATACCACATCTGTGTGGAAACATGGATACATTAAAAAATGTTATCTGAGCAGACAGGTACTAAGACTGGCTCCATCACACTAACACCTGCAATATACACCATGTTACAACACCCATGAAAAGCTGGATATATCAGGAAAAATAGGAAAAAGGACAAGCAACACAGCTGTTGACCGTTTCTAGTGTCACTGGAAGCAATGGTGAGCACATTTGTACAAAACAAGTTGTCTAAACTAGGCGAGCTGAATAGATACAGGTGAGTTTAGGCATTGGCCATAACTAAGTAACATCAGCTCACTACCACTTAACTTTGAATGAACGGCACAGCATGAAGATTTCCAGCCAGAGATTATCTGCATTGGCTTTACACATTCAGGTCATTTGTTTTAACTTTATGGACAGTCTTTAAGGCAAGGAGAGAGAAGGGTCTTCCTAAACATGATACCATGGGGAAACCGCGGTGGTTCTGCCCTGAAGCAACGAGCTCTGAGCTGGAGAGTCACAGGAAAAAAAAAGCAAAAGGAAAGTGAACGTGAGTTTTAAAGGGGGAATAGACGTCTCTACTATGAGGCCCTCGTAGAGGGAAGAGTAAATCGAGACCGGACTGTCACTGCTTTCCTAATTGCAAAGGTACTGCCTCAAAGGGGAGAAAACTTCCACAAGAAACTTCCTCTGAAACACCCCAAAAAAGAAGCACACGTGGGCTCGTACTCCCCGTCTGATAATGGCTAAAATTTATTAACAGCCACTTTAAACACTGCTGTAGAGAGATGGCTTTTCTAAACGGGAGTCAAAGACAAGCGCTTAGGAAACTCAGCAGGGCACAACTGCAGCGAGATGGGGAAAGCGCAGGGAGATGGGACAGAGGAACAAGTGTGAGGCCGGGTTTGCCTCGCCTGCAAGTGTTTCCCAAGGGCATCGCCGCCGGCGGGCCGGACCTTGGCGGGGAGAGCCGCGGGCGGAGGGAGCCGCAGCGCTCTCGCGGGGGAGCAGCGCTCGGGCCGGGGCCGGGGCCGGGCGAACGGGGCAGCCCCGCGSGAGCCCCGGCAGGGCTCGTTCCCGAGCCGCGCTGCCCCTGGCGCCGCCGTCGGGACGGGCCTGACCGCGCCTCCGCCGCTTCCCTCCGGGTGAAAGATCCGCCATCGCTCCCCGGCCTGCGGCCAGCCTGCCGGCGCTGCCCTCCGCCGGCTTTCACACCGGGTGATCCGCACCGCTGAACAAGGAACTGCGCCGGCAAGGCCGGCCCTAGTCCCCGGGGAGCGGGGCACCGTCGCTCCACTGCTCCCTTCTCCCTCTCCTCTCCCTCTCCCCGCGGCGCAGGGTGAACAAACGCGCCGCCGTCTACCTGTGCAACACCTCCGCAACACATTTTATTTACATGGAATCAACTCGGGGCATTGTACATTATATACAGATATTTTCCCCCTCCAACAAGGCAGATCTTGTGCAAGATTAGTAGCATCCTCTGGAGCGTATCCGACAGTCCACGAGAAATGTCCCCCCCACTGAGAAATATCAGCTGTCGGAGTCCAAGTCACTTTTCCCGTCCTCTTGTCTCTTCTCCGGTGACGTTTTAGATGCTTTATTCCACTTTTGTGCGTTTTCTGACTCCTCCGAAGACGATCTCTTTTGCCTCCTCCACTTCGCCCGGCGATTTTTGAACCAAACCTGTTACGTTAAGAAATTAAATTATTAGTGGAAAAAAACCCAAAACTGTGCAACCCCGCAGCCTGACCTCCGCCCTGCAGAAGCCCTGCCGGGGCCGGTGTGCGGTAGCCGCGCTCGGACGGAGGGAGGGAGGCGGTGGAAGCCGCCGCTCGGGTGGGACAGGCCGAGCGCCTTCAGGGGGCACGGCCACCTCCCGACAATCGCTCACAACCCCGTGACAGGCTCGGCCGGCCGCCCCAAGGAAGAGCTCTTGGAAATAGTAAAAAACTTTCCCTGCCCCCTCTCAAAGCAATCGCTCTCTCTCCGCGGGCCGACCCGGGCCGGAGCCGCACCGCGGCACACTCGGTTCGAGCGCGTTTGAGTGCGAAAGGGAGAGGGTTGAAGAAGGAAAAGGAAAGCAAAGTACCTCCACTTTTTCCTCTCTTAAGTGCACCCTTCTGGCCAGCTGTTCCCTGGTGCCCACGTCTGGGTATTTGGTTTCCTGGAAGAGGTTTTCCAGCGCTTCCAGCTGCTCGTCAGTGAAGATAGTCCGGTGCCGTCGTTTTCGCCTGCAGTGCAGCTGGTTCAGTAACTGCAGCTCCGTCCGGGACAAAGTGCCCACGTTCATGTAGGGCAACATCTGATGGGGAACAGGGGACATCAGGACTGACCCAGTGCCCTCGTAACCTACGGACAGACAGACGAGTCGACGACAGGCTTTGCATGAGATCGCTACTTCCCCCCCACCCCCGTCCCGTCCCGAAAAAGCCCTTTCCCGCCACCCACCCGCGCTCCAGCGGGCCGCCAGCTCCCCGCCACCCCCTCCGGCCCCGCGGCTGCGGGAACAAAGGAAGCCCGTCCGCCCCGTCCCGCGCTGGGCCGCCTTACCTGCGGGGGGGACGCAGGAGCACTGCTGGGCGCCCAGCGGCGGCACGGCCCCGCAGCACGAAGGGCCCACGGGCGACGCCGGCACATGCAGCTGCCCGTAGTAGTAGTTGTTGTAGCCGAGCCGAGATCCAGTGACGGCCGGCGGCAGCGCGGAGGCGGGAGCCACCGCCCGGGAGTAAAATCCGCCGTAGTCGGAGGCGCTGCCGTAGAGCGAGTCCCCGTGGAGGCTGGGGAAGACGACGGGCGCGGCGCTCGGGGGCAGCAGCACCGAGTCCTTGCAGCGAGGTCTGGCCGCCAGGATATTGTCGATGCTGAACATGCTCACAGGCATGCCCCAAACCGTGCGGGGCAGGGCGGCGGGGACCGGCCGGGGGAGGGAGGGAGGAGGGCGGGAGGGAGGGTAGGTGGTGGCTGGGGAGGGGGGGGGGAGAGGTTGGAAGGACACGAAATCGAAACTTTTCGGATAAATTTTAAAAAGGGATCGGAGCGAAAAGAACAGAGCCTTGTCCGAGGGCAGCTTGCGGGCAGAGTGTGCGTGTGTGTCTGTGCGCGCCTGTGTGCGTGTGCGGTGTGTGTGTGTGCGTGTGCGCAGGATCCACCCCTGGAACTTTCCCCCCTCAACTCTCGCCTGTTTACTGATCTCAACCCAGAGGGCTGCTCGGAGTATAATCCATCTGAACCTCTTCCCTTTTTTATACCCAAGCGACGTCATCCTGGATTTAGTTCCTGGTAATATGCAGATGACAAACAAAACCAGATTTGATTTTTTTTTCTCCCCTTTTTTGGTGGGGAAGAGGTGGGGGTTACACAAAGGAGTGAAAGCAGCCCGAGTCTGTGTATTGAGAATTAATGAAATTAACGTAATCCTTTCCATTAGTGGGTTTTTTTGAAAGGCCCCAGATTTAGGCTTGATCTCTGCTGCACCGGCTAATTGCCCAGGTTAATCTTATTAATGCCATTGTGTAGAAGTGGTTAGCAGCTCCTAGTCTTGTCTATTATGCGCCTACTTTGCTCGTGTTAGTTCACATTAGTGGGTGCGATTTCCTCTGTCTAAAGCTCAGATTCATTATTTACGCTTCGAATTGGTTAAGAAGCACTTTTTTTAAAAAATAAACTGCGATATAACCATGCAACGCCCCCCCAATCCAAGTGCTTCTGTAGCAGGGTTTGAATATTGAGTCCCCCGGCTGGGAGGACTGAAAGGGCATTGAGAAGTATGCATTTCTCTGATTTAAGCTTTATGCAGTGAAGCAACAACGTCTTCACTGAGTAAGTGAACTATTTTTTTTTTTTTTCCTAGGTCAGCTGGCGGAACAAGGACTCGTGAATGTTGTAAACTTCTCTCCCTCTTTTTGTTTTGTTTTTTTTTTTTTTTTAACAGATTCAGATTCAGACAGGTATCAGCTTTTATTTTTAAAACAAGCCAAGAGATGGAAATGTTAAAGACCAGTGCCATCTCAAATCCGCGGGCGTGGTAGGTATTCCGATTTGCTTCTGATCTATCTTGGTGCCTTTCTCTTTTCTTTTCAATCTCTAATTTTCTGTCTTAGAAAACAAAGCCCATAAAGTTGCAATAATACAGAGAACTTTCTATTTTGCTTGTTCCGTGAATTTTTAAATGGTGCAATTTTAAATCCCTAAAAATCTTCCTATTAAGAGGTTTGGCTCTCCTGGTAGCTGGCTCTTGTGATTTGCAGAATACTTCGTCTGTCACGACTGTCACTGGGAATCCACAGGAGGTGAACTGAATAAGATTAGACTATTTACCCCATCAACTCTCCATCAAAGAAGGTAGGAAATTGTACGCATGAAATGAAAACAAGCCATTAGGGTCCGTTTACGAGGAACACATTATTTTTCCTCAACAAAGAATATCCTCGTTAGCGCTTACTCGCACTTTATCTTTATCCTTCCTTTTCTCGATATTCCAGGATTTAAAACCGCACCTGAGAATGATCTAGACCCTATTTCTAGCAAAAGGCTCGTATAAACGTTAAAGAATGCCCAAACTAAATTCTCGTTTTATTGATACATCGCGGTGTGACTAATTACTAGCATCGTTTCTTATTTCAGTTTATCTGCTGAACAGTTTCTTTCCACCTTTGGCATTTAGACCTGAGCTTCGTGCAAATTTTTCAAATTTGATGAAAAGTGAAACTATTTGGCAGAGGGTTCGGGGGGTTTTTTGTTACATTTGGGATTTTTTTCCTGTTGATGTTTTGTGGGTTTTCTTTATTTTTTGATTGTTTTTTTTTGTGGGTGGGCTTGGAGAGGGAGTTTCGGTTTGTTGGGTTTTTTTGGTCAGTAATTCCCTGGGTGCAGCCGGTCGCGCTGCATGCAGAGCAGCGCCTGCTTAATGCCGCCATCGGGATGCTCGTTCACGTCCTCAGCGGCTCCGCAGCAATGCGCGACAGCATCCCTCCGGTGGCCTGTGCACCCCCGGCGGGGAGCGGGGCTCCGGGCGAGCCGGGCTCGGGGTCCCCGGGAGAGCCGGGCCTGAGGGGATGCCGAGAGCGGGGTCACGGCCCGCTCTGTACCGGCACGAAGTGGAACATCCCGCCGCTGCCCCGGGGGTCTCGGGGACGGCGGCGGGGACAGTGCTCAGCCCCGGCACTGCCACACCTCGGGAAACCTTGGTGACCCCGCGGAGTCGCGCTCATGCGGGGGCTCGCAGGTGGGGACAGCCTCCGCGGAGACACCCGCCGCTGGGGCCGACTTCTCGGGTGCTTAACATCACTTGCGTCAGGGTTTCATCTCCGCGCCTGTCCAGCTTCTCCCAGGTGAAAGCAGCACCGCGGGACACGAGTGGGCACCAGAGGAGCCGCGGCACTGGCGCAGCACACACCGCTCGGGCTGTGCGCGCGCTCGGCTTCCCGAAGAGGTTTTAGCTTCCCTGAAGGATGATCCACCACGCTGCAACACTTACCTTTATTCCTAATTTAGATATGATATTTCCCAAATAACCTGTCACCCCCGCGGGGAAGGTTTCTTTTATTTTGTTGTGTTTTGTTTTAATCTGAGTCGTCTTGCCGTGAAACCCACGGTTTTGTTACCCGCTTCGCAAAACCTGCTCTCGGAGTTTCTCATTTCCCGTGCGCTCTTCGCTAACCTGGCAAACGGAAAATTGTGTTAAACAAACAATCAGTTGTCACACAATGTCGGGGTGAAATTGTAATAACAAATGAAACACAAGCAAATTGTGCTGCATAGTGTTGCTAAGCAATTGTTTGTTACGGGAGGGTGGTCACAGCGTGAGTTGAAAGAGGGATCTAAAGAGGAGCATAGCACTGGGCAGAGCAAGCTGTTAGGTATGAAATAAAGTAAACACGGCGCTGATTTTCAATATTATTACCCAAACACGATTTCATACAAAGCAATCACCATACACAAGTCTATGAAAATGTGCTCGTTGAGAAATGGGACCTTTTTTTTATTATTATTTTAATATATTAAGGAATAATTCCAGGGATGCAAAACGCACCCACCGCCTTCCCGGCGCAGTCTTTGACCGGCCTGGCGGCGGGAGCGGCAGCGGGACTGCCGGCCGGGACCGG
Organism: Amblyornis subalaris; assembly: GCA_018881555.1. Lineage (NCBI taxonomy): Eukaryota > Metazoa > Chordata > Aves > Passeriformes > Ptilonorhynchidae > Amblyornis > Amblyornis subalaris. The sequence continues at coordinate 105,061 of JACAXG010000042.1, forward strand.
CCGGGAGGGGCCCTGGGAGCCGCACCGCAGCCCGCCCGGCCGGCTGGGACTCGCCTCGGGCAAGGTCCCGGCTGCCGCTCCCGCCCCACGCGCGGGGGTAACGCGGGGTGAACGGGGGGTTTGGGGCATGACGGGCAGCAGCGAAACCCGCTCCGAAAGGGCGCTTCGCGGCACATCTCTGTTACAAATGCCATCACCCTTCAGCGTTCCCCACGTTTACTTCAAGTTGATTGCATCATTGCTTCACCAGGAAAAAAAGTATAAAAGTCATACAATGCGAAATTACGGTAATTTGTTCCCAGAATAAACTTATCTTGAACTGATTAGGAGAGTCAGTCATTTGAAAATGAGGTAGAAACGCGGTTGGGTTTTTTTCCTAAAGCTTCCCTCTAACAATATCAGCTTCTAAAGTTTTCATTCATATAAACTTTATTAATGAAGATCTTTTATTTAAATGTCAAGGGGATTTGAAATTTAGAGTAAATTATGAAGCATGCGTGTCTTGCCAAGTCATGGGTCAAATGCATTTGTGAAAAACTGCTAAAAGAGCATATGGTTTTGAATTTTTCTACAATGACTAGTGTTTAAATAAATTGCTTGTACTGCTTAACTTCATGTATAATTTTGACAGAAATTGGCCTATAGCCTTTTGATATGTAAACATTTCAGGCTTTTATGCGGTATAAAAAGACACTTGCTTTTTGGGATCAGCTAAAGCAGTCACCCTGTAATTCAGAAAACTGGCACCTAACGTTACATTCTTGCTGCATTTCAACTTTCAAGTGGCAGCATAAAGGGGGGAAAGAGAAGGGACATTTCAAAAGCAGTTGGAATTAAAAACTGCGAATGAGGTGAGAATGTGCCACTCACTGTCTGATTGAAATGGATAAACCTTAGCACTAAAGAGAATTCTCTGTCTTGTTTTCTAAAAAACAACAGAGGAATCAGTGAAAACAGACTTCAACGTAGCACAGACCTGACTCGCATGTCAAATTAATGCCTTAAAACAAAATCTGTCTAAAGTACAAATAGGTGTGATGAAGAAAACCCAGATATCCCTTCTGAATTCTGTCAGCTGTTTCTCTTCTACAGACTATCTTGGGCTGTAAAAATTGAAACAGACTTTTATACATGGAATATTGCATAGAATGTATATAAATATACCACAACCCTTTGAAATGCCACTTAGCTAACTTCATGTTCACTTGCATTTCACCAGTTCTTAAGTCTTTTGCAGTTTTTGCTCCAGTAAACATTCCATTGACTTCAAGTAGTGTTTTGTTTTGGTGGTGTGTTTTGTTTGTTGTTTTGGTTTGGTTTTTTTTGGGGGGGGCGGGGAGCTTGTGCGGTTCTTTTTCATGTGAAGAGGAGACTGGAACGTGCTAAGGGCTTCAGGATACAGCCCATAAAAGTAGTGGAGTCACTCAGTTTTAAATCTCCTTAAACTAAAATGATTTTGTACATGTATAAATCCACCGAGCTACTGAATAAATTCATTTATTGCTAATATATCTGTCTCACATAAATAAACCTCCTAATGTTGATTAGATGGATAAGCCTAGCACAGTGCTAGACAGAACAGGACCTGGATAGTTGCCTGGTGCCAGACAGCTCAATATGTTTATTTCCTGTGTGCTTTAGCAGGGACTAAGCTGAAGTTGGAAAAAGGTTTAAATGAACTATATAATTTCAATCTGTTACTGTAGTAACATTTGTATTTATTGTATTTGTCAGTTAGTCATACACAGAGTTCTCAAGATACACTACCCCTTTTGTTAGTGGTCAGAGGTGATTTTTTTCAGAAGTATAATGAGTCAACATAGACAAATTCTGTTACAGACAATTCAAATGCTATAGCAATTTAAAAGCTGATATGGATTCAGCTTGATGTGATGTAATCTAGTGAAGAAAGTACAATCTCTCATAAATTTCCATGAATTTGAACAAAGGCCAAAGAGATTTTTTGCAGGTTTCATATGTATTCCAATAAACAGCATACTTGGCAAATAAGGATGTATAACATTAATGACACAGCAAGAGAAAGTCTTTTAACAGAGGAATCTGCATCTAAACTGAGCAGATTGTTGTAAAGAAGAATCTTTTGAAATAGTGTGTCTTTCCAAGGGGACAATGGGAATACACTTTGGGTCCTGGACTGCAATTTCAGGAATCAACAGGAGGATGCTGTGCTACTTGGTAATTTTGTTTTCCATCAAAAGCAGATTGAGTGAGATACTTTACTCAAAGAAATTGTGAGCAAACCCATTTAAGCTCACTAATGTGGTATGTTCTGGACATCTACATTAAGATCATGCCAAGGGATGTGCTGGAGAGGCTGACACAGCAGGTCTGCCACACATACATGACTAACCCAGGTTTTAAAAGTGGTTCTCAATCGCAGCATAGCCAACAACCAAAATTTCTCCTGGAAACTGAGCACACTGTAGCAGTGTGCTTACCAGCTTCCAGACAAGATGGCTTCACTCTAACCTATTAGTACTTTAATTTTTCTCTGTGAGGATGAGTAATTCTCATTCCCCCTGTTATACATACAGTCACACATAAAGATGGATAGGTAGATAAGCATGTGTATCTGTTCCCTACAAATACTGTGCATAAGCTGTGCTCATTTTAAGGATCATTATGTTATTAGATCACTTTCAATGGCAGGGTTTGTACTAATATAGGTAGAAAAATTAAAAACAACAACAACAACAACTACAACAACAACACCAAAACCAAAAAACCCAGAAGACCGTTTTCCTGATTAACAAACATAAGCCAAACTAAGACTTCTGTTGTTGATTTGCCTTTTTCCAATAACTGAACTAAATTTTTGGATCATCATGTAGCACACTGGATTTTAAACCACAAGAGATCCTGAGCACACACAGAAATTGTGTGTGGTCAGCACTTATCATTCCACTCAAGTATTATTACATTGGCTAGAGATCTTCTTTGCAGTATAAACTGTACATACTTAATGCCACCAGAACCTCTCCTGTCTCYGAAAAGCCCCTGGAGATTACACTCAAAGCAGCCCTTTATTTGTAATGCAAAGAACCTCAAAAGTCTTTGCAAGGGAGTTAGAGCAACGAGGGCAGTTTAAAAATAAATAAGTCAACTGTACAAAAGACAGCTACTGCATTGTTTTCTGTACCACGCACATGATGTATTTTCAAGCTTCTATGGTTTTTTAGAAGCTTTAGAGTTTGTGAATATGACTGTAGTATAATCTAACAGCATCTACTGTGGTGGAACTAGAACTGGGGCCCAATCCCACACCTATAGAAGTCTGCTTGGTACCTGTCAGTAATTTAGAAACAGAAGTGAAAAAGAGAGATGCATCTTCCAGCTAAAAGTTGCATTATGATTTCCAAACACTATATAACTGAGACCTAGTAGACTTTTTTTTTAGTGAAGCGTGCCAGATACATATAATGAACACATATAATTTGCATTTTTTATAAATACAGGAAATAATATTTAAAATTAAGATCAAAAGTAAAAAAATAAAACAACAAACTTATAGTGGAGAAATATATAATAAAGGGTAACAGATTTTAAGTAGGCAAGGCAAATATGCCAGAAGCAATTACAGAATTACTGTCTTGGTTAGATGGTATTTTGATAATATCATTTAAATAAATAATATCACTATGATCTGTTTCAATGACCAGTGGTTATATTAGGCAAATAAAACAAGATCATCCAGTGAAGAAACTGAAGTGGAAGAACTGTTCTATTTACCTGTTAATGCTCCCAACTTCAATCTATGTCTCTATCACACCACTGTCAGTCAACCATCTCCCCATTTGAGTTCTAATTTAGGCAAAAATAGACTATTTCTAGCAAAAGTCATTTGTGGAATTGAACAAAAGACTCAAACCATTAGATGACAGAAATAAAAAGTTGTGTTTATATGAGATTTTAAAGTTTGGATTTGTTTCTTTTTAGTATTTCTAACAACATTTTAATTTACAATATTGATATATTTAAGAGTTTTGATGCTTTTCTGAAAGCTACAAGAAAATGTTAAATTTAGATATGATTAGCTTGAAGCCTAAATTAATTTATGGTTATTCTCTTCCTAACTAAACAGCCCCAAAACAGGACTAGATTTTTAAAGTCCTGTGATACGTGTTCACCTAGAGTTGAAAATCTGCAGCTTGTACTTTTTGTGCTTTGAATCTCATCTGATAAGACAAGGAATTTTTTATAATTTGGTATTATATAATATTTTGGAGCACCAAGTATGTCATCTGCTGCCATGAATCAGGAATATTATGCCAATATTTATCCATTAGCAGCTGTCTCAAGACACTTTCCCATTTGATTTCTTTTTTCTTTCTAATTCTTATGCACTGTTTTCATGAAATCCAGTCTTCAAACTTTTGTTTTTGAAGGGAACTCTGTTCTTTTATGATATTGTAAATTCAGAGGGGTTTTGATGGATTTGTTCCAAAGTTTTAGTAAGATATGCAAGATCACAGTCTGGGCCTGATGCCTGTTTCAAGAGGTCAGTGTGCTGTGCAGTTAGATATAATTCTGGACTAGGAACTGAGGAGAGAACATGATACAGCAGCCAAAAGTCAGGGATAGTTCCCTTTTCAGAAGTTTTATCAATGACATCCTCCTTATTTATGTGCTGATGTGGCACAACAGGCTTTTGGGAGTGAGGATGAATCCTTACATGACTTTTGCTATTGGTTAAGATTCTCAGGGAGAGAGCCAATTCTTCACAGTGCTTTAGCCTCTGTGTAGCAAAGATGCATTAGCTACCCTGTTGAGAAAATCCAATGGCCACAAGATATTTTAGAAAAGTTCTAAGTAAGGAAGTCAATGCACAAAGAATGTGAATTTATTGAGCACTCTGATCTACCCTGAATTTTCACATGTAAAAGTTTTTTTACTGAGGGTACTTTGAACCTTTCAACTATCACGTCATGTGTACTGTGAGCATCTGCACAGCTTGAAGAAGACAGTGAGTTGCAGGTCTTTTCTCAACCTGACTGCATGATCCTAAAGAGAGCCCATAGTTTCACAGAACAGCCTTACCTTAAAGTAAGATATGGGCTTTTACCACTTCATGTTCAGAAGTGGCCTAAAACTATGGAAAGGCATCCCACTTAGGAGCAAAAGTCTTATTGAGACTCCAGATCTTTTCAGAACCCCAACTTTTAGCCCAGTAACAGCTCTCACAGTAATTGTACAGAAGTTTTGCTCTCCAAACCTTTGAATTTCATGTTGGTTACAAAATTTGCTGTTTTGAACAGGATGTGATGATGGATTTGAAACAGCAGTTAGTGACAACAACAGCTACGCATTTTCATCACTAAGGTTACTTCATACACGAGGTTAACTGCTTGTGTATCTTCAGACATTGCAAAACCCATGATGGGTGTCATGTGAAGTTCCAGTGTATATTCATTTTGTAATATACATAAGACAAAACTCTGAAAAGCTTGGGGTAACTTTCAGAATGTTTGTAACCCAAYCAATTTTCCTGTAGACATATTCTCAGTCTGCCCAAAGCAGGTAGTGCACTGTTTTGGTTTCCTTTGATTGAAAAATATTTTCTTTACAAAGACCTCTTAAGGCATCAGTCACCAGATGACTAAGACTTTAGTCTAGCCATTAGAGTTTAAATCCCACTAATTTTAGGTTTTCCTAACCTCAGCCTGCCCTATTTTAGCAAAAGAAGACTGGTCCATGTTGAAACATTAGCAGGATCCAGGGAAACCAGAGAATAACTTTAAATGTTTTGTACAAATATTCCCTAGTCTATACTCTGGCCCCAACAACTGGATTCTTAATTCTAAAATGATTTAAACATGAACATCATGTTCTGGAAAGAGCTATGTTGAAAGAAATCTGACTTTCTTGTGCACAGAATGCCTTGACTTCAGAACTGGCTGTGGTTAACAAAAGCATTAACTTGACATGCCATTTGCCTGCTCTGCCCTCAAAGGGGGAGTGATACACAAACAATCTTCAGACTGTGTCTTAAATTTTCTGGACTATATTCCACACTTGGTTGTGTTGCATGTTGTGAAGTCTCAAAGAAGGCTCAGGGAGGAAAATTAAAATATTCACTCTTCTCAAGCAATCCAGGATTTAGACTATGCACAGCAATTCCACCAACACACTTATTCTGAAATCATTGAAATGGTGCCTCTGTTAAAATCCAGAAGAGAAAATCTAACAATTACAAATGTAACACCTTTAATTCTGAACCTGCATTTGCATTTTCTGCTTGCTTACTGCACGTAGAACAATTCTGTGCCAAGAGTGACTGGAATAATACAGATACTGTTCGTCAAGAGAAAGGACCATGGGACACGGAGTTGCTTAATTTTTGTATTTCCTTTCCTGTGGATTGTTCAAGTCCCATTGATCCGTTCAGCCTATACAACGTCCCACTCACCCTCCTTCAGCTCTGTTAGTCTGGCTGCTGTCTATCTGTCACTTGAAACTGAGGGCTGATTTCAAACACTCTCAAACCTGACTGGTAAAATATATGCTTTAGTCTGATGTGTCATTCAGAATGTTCATTTAGAGGGATTTAAATGGAGCCTTGCTCTTACAGATCGAGGGAAAGTAAAAGTACAGGAAGAGTCTATTGTTTTGGCACTTGGCTGCGTGTTGCAGTGTGATGCATAGTGGTGCATACATTGATAAGAAAAAATATGTGCTACTAGAAACAACTTGAAGGTTTTTCTGTTAAAACCACTCATTTCTCTGTGGCACTGTATAAACAGCACAGAGTAAGGGACAGTAAAAGTTTTTCAGGTCAGGGAAGAAAAACACGTTTAACATTCGTGACATCCTACATAGGGCTTTAATACATAAACGCATACAAACATACGTAGAAATCACTACATTTCAGGCAAAAAACCAGTGTCAGTGCATTCAAATTTATAGCACTAACAATCCACTCAAGCAGCAACCACCACAGATTTCCTTGGATATATCTGACCTTGTGTAATCATGCCATGCTTATAATGCACACAAATTCAGAACACCAACTGCAGAAACTTGCAGATGCAGGCAGCAAACCTCAAGGGCTACAGCGAATGATGTGACTCAAGATCACTTCCACTGGTCTATAAAATCTGCATCTTTTGCAAGATTAAAATGTGATTTGGTGTTCCCAGAGGCAAGTGGGAAAGTTTGTGCCATTGCCTAGCAAAGGTGAGAGCTGAGCTGTCCCCCTTCCCCTCTCTTGTTGCTTTGATTTCTAGGACTGCTCTGAAGCAGGTTAGACGACCCCTGACTGACAGGGAAGCTGCAGCAGCTCGAGCCCCTAAACAAGCTACGCTGGCAACAAACTGCCAGCGAGAGAATTTCAGCAAATCTACATCACCTTTGGTTTTAACAGGATCTGGATTAGGTTTTAATTCAGATTGCATTGCAAATACCTTCCTGTGGGATAACTGGCTAATTGCAAGGCTGGATGAAAACCACAGGACCTCAAAGGTAATTAAAATGCTCAAGAAAGCAGTACTTACTCTTAGGGAAATTACCTTGTTGTTGACACGGGATGTAAACCACAGGTCCTCCTATTCCTCCTTGAACGGGGCATTAAAATTGGTTGGCAAACATGAAAAGAGCCAAGCACTTTAATACCATTACAGAAAGCTCTGCTAGACATCCCGCTGTTCAGGGTCCAAAGTGTCACTTTTGTTACTGAATTCTTGTTCTGTACTGACCTTTTAGACCACAGCTACAGTTGTGGTGGTACAACACGTTCTCCAGTCATTTGTTCTACCCTAAGCAAGTTGTAGATTATCAATATAATGTTAGTGTGATTTAATTTTAAGTACTATTCTTTCTTAGCCTTTGTACTACCTAAACACTGTGAACTGTGCTGGTTTAACTATGTTGATTTTAGCTGAATTCAACTGAATTAAGACAGATTCAAATCAAAACCAAACCAGCCCTTCCAGAACTGAGAGAAATAATACTGGGCCCGTAGAAGGTTTTGGATCAGTTTGACTAATCTAGCATAGGAAAAAACTAAGAATAATTTAGTTGTCAAGCAGATTGAGAAAAAGTGGTTTTTATACATTTTAGAGAAAAGCTTTTGGGGGTTACTCTCTGCCAATGTATCAGTGGATTATTTCTAAATGCTGAAAGTATTTAGAGCTACCTTTTATGAGAAGTGGGCCAAAATTGAAAGAACAGATCTGAACTCTTGAATTTGCGGGTTGGAATGTAATTCTCACACCTATTTATCCAGCCTTGCCAGACTTATTACCACTACTTGAGCCCTAGGAGTGAACCTACTTTTACAGCTTTGTTTCCTGATCAGATGCAAAATTGCAATCCATGTATTTTACGGTTTGGGACTAGGCAGAGCCAAAACCTTGTAGAGCACCATTCCACTCAAGACCAAGTATTTTCATCAAGATCACCTAATATCCCAGGTCTTCTATTTGGAACTTCATTTTTTTGAAGACACTTGTGGGATTTTAACATGATGTAAGTGAAGCACAGCTTAATGCAGAGCCAACACCAGAATCTTCAAACTCTGTCTCTGTCTGTTCCTCCCAGTAGCTGCAACTAGTCTGGAAAACCAGTTGATCTAGTGCCAATTGCTCAGGCAAACAAGCAGTGTTAGCAGTATTTGGTTTCTGAGCTTTTTTCCCCCTCTTTTTTGAGCAAGATATTCATCCCACACACCTTCTAGAAGTTAATTTTTAAGCCCACCAACTATTTTTTTTCCAAACTATATGCACATACACAAAAGCAATCCTTACACTCTTAAAACATGGAAATTACAGCATGTAGGACTTAAAACTGATCCTGCTTGAGAGACTTTTGGGAAAAGAGAATACACATTCACTATGAATAAAAGTGAGTTGCTAACCAATACAAACAAATGTAACCTAATCTATCTACAGCAGTACCCTACTGAACACCTTTGCCTCCTATTATACAATTCTGCCACGGCAATAAAATCAACTGTCTGCAACAGTTTTAGTTCGTTGTATGGTTAATACCAATAATGTACTCAAAATTGATGTTTAACAGAGTGAACTGATTTGTTAGAGTGTTAACAGCCAGAGACTTTAACTAATAAACAGATCATTAACTGCTGGTAATAAACAACTTGCCAGGATCATTTATTATTTAAGAACATACTTTGTCTTAGGAARAGATGTCCCTCTTAATTTTATCTATGACACCTTTCTGGCTGCCGTTCAAAGTGGGAGGCGCAGATGAGGCTACAGAGAAACTATGCTGCACATACTAGGTCAAAATTCATGAAAAAATAGTGGTTTTCATTAGAGAGCACTCACAAGAAATATATTAACTCCTTACACTGTTCAATAATATTGTAAGAATTCTACTGTTCAATAATATAGTCGGCATTTTTACAAAGCTCTTGTTTTTAATACCGACTCTAATTTAAATGCGAGGAATTGAATTTCTAGTTCTGATAAAAAACTGGAACTTCTTCATCCTTTTTTAACTGTATGAGATGCCATTGCAGCAAGCATTTCCTTCTGGAAGTAGTTCTGAATTGGAGATACTATGTGAGTATATAAAGAATTTTCATAATGGAAGAGAAAGGAAGTTAACAGGAAAAACACTGTTAATTTTGTTACAGGAGAGGAAGGAAAAAAGTAGCTTGAAATCATTCATTCTCAAAAAAAGCTTTAAAAAAGCTAAAAAGCTGTAAACACATTATCTAATTACTCTAGATGATGACAGGAGATTTAGAAGGAACAAAAGAAAGTCATTGTCTCCCCATGGTTTCTAAGCCATTCTGTGTGTAATAAAACAAAGTCACACAATAAAATAGATTTTGCATATTGGACTGTTCTAATTTTGTCAATATTTGAAGTTCAACAGGATGGTACCACAGTAGTTTCCTTCTGGTTCTCGCTCCTGAAAGATGAGATGTGGCAAAATGCCAGTCTGATTGAAAAGCAGAGACACCTTCTAAGACTGATTGTTACAGTACATTTAAGTTAACAAAGCAGCCAGATGAAGATTTCCTAACCTCCTCCCTGCATTATTTCAACAACCTTATTAGTCAAGCCTGTAAATCTACAACCATATGTTTTGAATAAGAGTGAGAGATAAGAGCAGCTCAATGAGAGTTTGCTGACATCCAGATTTTAGATTAAGAATCACAAAATATCAATTTATTTTCTAGTATCTCCTTAGAGCCGTCAACATATATTATGAGTTATTTTTTCTGGGCACTGTGTAAATAAACTGCAAGAATACTCCAAAGAAGGCTGAATGCAAATGCAGTCTCAAGACTGAAGTGGTAACCCTTAACAACCCTGCTGAAATGTACACATAACACTTTAATTGCAGACAGTTGAAGGATGACTTCTTTATGCCAAATCCTTCACAAGTGAAGAAATGTCATTTAAGGAAAAATTTTTACTGTATTTTTTTTACATCCCTGTGCCAGTTCAGGAGAAGGTATTTTTAATATCATTGTTAAAATAATTCTGACCTGAAACTAATATAAATTGGCTATTACTTGCAGTAAAAAAGACCCCTGTATTTGCATGCTGGTTGGAAAAATGCTTCTATTTAATTGCTTATGGAAGAAGCAATTTATTTATAGACATACTGTGCAGGAGGAAATTTGGCTCTCCTACCATATAATAAGATGCATGGCGCTGTGCCAGGATGCTGGCTATCCCCGGACATTTGGTGTTCCATATACCAAGAATGTGGAATTGCACTGCCTATAAACAGAGAAGGCTTTTTTTTCGAGAATACTGTAAGACATGATTTTTCTTGAGCAAAAAAATGAAAAATTAATGCAACAGTTATGAAGTTGCAAGACCAGGAACTTTCTCTTCTGTATTTATCACCAGTTGCATTAGTCAGCTAATGAGTAGCTAAAACAGATTACTTGTTACTCTTCTTTATCCCATTTAGGGAAGATGCTGAAAAAACCTCCTGTTTTATGGGATTTGAATATAATTCTTCTAAATCAGGGTATTACACAAATATTTCCACTCAGCAGGATGACTCACATAAATAAGTATTGCAAGACTGGGATTTACTAATCTGTCAGTGACAGTGTATCCAATTAATTCCTCTGTTTATTTAGGTAGGAGTTTTTTGCACTTTATTGTCATCAGTCTCTTTGGCCACAGGGGAGAGAAGGCCATGGGAGGGGGAGTGGAAATAGATTTTTGAAGGGGAGCCATAATTAGCTCAATTCTTGGATTGAGCTCAGGAATGTTGTTACTGCTAAATAGCTCCTTAAATGGAGTATTTATAAGCTACAGGCAAAGTTGTAATATTAGAAGAGAAGAAAACCCCAAACCAAATATATTTAGATGCACAAGGCCAAGGTTAATGCCCTGGCATGATGACATAATCCAGCTCAAGGGACGAGGAATGAAGAAACATTTTACTGATGGCAAATCAGTGCATTGCACACAGCCATGTTGGAGCCCATGGAGGGGATCAGGAAAGAGAGTTTGGATCCGCCCTGAAGGTCCCTTAAACAGCACTTGGCTCTCATGCAGGGGCCACACAGGTCCTTCCCAACAACGCATGTGCACACCCAGCTGGAATCTGCTCTGCCCTGCAGCCACAGCACTACTGGGATTTCACCTGCCCACCTCTTCCCCTCCCTCCTGCCCTCCCCAGCAGCCACTCCATACACAGCTGCCTCACAAGGGATTTCTACCCCAAATGGGTGGAAATGAGAAGCATTTGCCCAAGAGTGGCCAGGCTGCTTTCTGCCTCTTCTTGCAGTCCTCTGGTAGCAGGCAATGGGGCTGAGATCTACCTCAGGGTATCTTCTAGCTACCCTATCCGAGAATAAAAGTGTGTTTAACATCCTACCCAACCAGCCACGCCCTATCAWGCCCTGGACTCAGCCTCATTTATTCAAAGCAGATTTATTTTTTTATCACATACAGATTACGTGGTYCAAACCAGCTTCCCTGGAAGTAATTTGGACTTCAACAGGAACAAATTCAGGACCAAGCAGAATAAATCATTAAGCTATGATGCAAAGGATTTGTGCCAGACCTCCACACAAGACTAAGTTTAATCATTGCAGATCAGGGTATTTGGGGACAACATCTATTTTGAAACTTCATTAAAAAAACAAATCAAATGAGTGAGCCATGACTTGTCCAAAATTTCAAGTAATTTTCCACATTTAAGAATTTTTCATAGAAGAACTTTGCTTGCAATGTAGTATCCCAATGAAGCTTGTTAAATGCTTTTCCAAGGCTGTGTGATCTTTATTAAAAAATTATAACACTGTCTCCTGGACACAAGGAGAAAAGAAATAATCTCTTTTTCAGGTCAAGTTCTTGAAAGTTTTCAATAGTGGAAAATAAATCTAACAAACTCCCTCTCAATTTCCATTTAGCATATCCTATTCCAAATGTATCTCCAAAGAGACAGTTGTCTCCTAAAGGTGCTACAGTGCATTTATAAATTGCAGCAATACTGTTTCCTTCACAAATCTATTTCAAATACAACAAAAAACTTAATAGGATCAACTGCTTGGAAATTTGATTGAAAAGTTTGGTTTAATGGAGCAAAACCCAGTGTGTTAATATATCAAGAGTGCAAAACAAAGTAAGGGGAAACGGAAAACAGTGAAATAGATAAGCAATAGACATAGAGACAAAATCAAAAGAGCAGAGAAATAGCGAATCAATATTTGCACCTGGATGCAAGTTGCTGTGTAAGACTTTGATCCCAAAATGTGCAAACCATGGTCCACGCAGAGCCTGCAGGAAAGACTTCAAAAGGACCCTGTAGTGCTCTAGCCCCTGAGCCCCCACAAGGGAGAGTTGGGACAACTTGAGACTGTGGTTGAATCCCAGCATAGGAAAGAGCTTACTCCTGGTCACACCAAACAGATAATACTAAAAGCTTTCGTCTGTCATTGCTGCAGGAGTTGGCCTGACCAGCACAAACAGGGCTGTGGTGGCAGCCTGACACATGGTGCATTTCACCGGCACCAGTGGCCARTGTTGCTGAGACCCCCATCATGTCTTTCAACACCTTTGTTTACAGGAGAGAGTGGGGACACAGAAATGCAATGTACCTTTTCTGAAATATACATTCACACAGGAGCATTTATGTATAGAATCACAGAGTATTCTGAGTTGGGATGGACCCACAAGGATCATCAAAGTCCAACTCAAAGGCACAGCACCATCCCCAAGAGTCACACCATGTGCCTGAGAGCATTGTCCAAATGCTTCTTGCACTCTGTCAGGCTGGTGCTGTGACCACTTCCCTGGGGAGCCTGTTCCAGGGCCCAGCCACTCCTGGGGTATGTATATGTGTGTGCACATATGTGTATGTATATCTGTGCGTGTATATACGTGTATGCCTATGAATTTGTGAACATATATATATACATATGAGAAAGTTTTCTTCTACAATTTTCCCCTTGACCATTTTATTTAAGATACAAAACTCTTGGGGGAAGGAGGAAGAGGGCTGATGGGAATCGAAAGCCAGCTTCCTAATTGATGTTTGTGAAACTTGATGAGTACAGCGAACATGGCATTTCTGACTTCCTCTGAGGAGCTATTGTAATAAATACAGTAGGTAGACCTTTGTGTGGGCCAGAGAAAATGATCAAAACTCTGTAGCCAGCTCTGTTTGGTTTGGCATTGCCTATACTACAATTCCAATTTTAAAAACAAGCTGTAATCATATTGGTAGGGRAAAAAAAGTAGAAAAGAAGAAATATATTTTGTTTGAAGCCAATTTTACTCAGATATTTGAATTTCTCTATTTCTAGCAAGAAATTATTCTTAGACCTTTTTTTCTTCTTCTTCTTMTTATTATTATTTCAGTTCATCCCCTTCACTTGATTAGTTCTTCAAGCAAATCACAAAAACCGTCAGAACTGCATGACTGGAATTTACCACATAGTTGTAAAAACTTTATCTGATATAGATATGTGAGTGTAAATACAATGTGGCAGGATCATGAGCTGAGTAAAATATTGATTGGTATAATATAAACACGCACAGATGAATAAATGTTGAAATAGCACACTGTAGTAATTTATGCATTTTTTTCCAAACTATTTTTGTATTTGAAGACAAATACATTCCTCTATGTTTATCATTTGCAAACGTGCTTTTTTGTGCTTCTTCCTGGTTGTTGTTCCTACTGGATGACAAACCACCTTGGGTACATCGTATTGGTTTTATTCTCTTATTGGAGAACAGAAAAMAAGTCCTGAAGGAATCAATAATAAGAGTTTTAACTTTTTTTTTTTTGTAAACCCTTTCATTAACACAAATGATTGTGATCATTTTTTACTGAACAAGAATTAAAACATTTCAAAGCATTCTTCAAGTGAATCTATTAGATCCAYCACCTCTTCCCATCTACTCCTTTGTCATTTCTATGCACTCTGTGCACATAGCCAAAATCAAAAGATTTTCCTATCATGGTGCATGATTTACAAATTTTTCTACTTTAAAAAATGAAAAACTGCAAGCACAGATTAGGTACAAATTATCAAAATTGTTTTATGCAAAATTCTGCTAGTATTTCTATATGTTATATTGTTAGATATAGAAATATACCAGGGCATAAATCTATATTGACCATACAAATACCCTGTTCCCCTCTGGTTTGGTGGACCTGTGAAGTCAGTAGTATAGGACTTAAATCTGGAGCAGCAAACATAAAGATCTAAAAATCTGTGTTTTGTAGTTATAGTTATAACTGTGCACATATATATACACACATATAAATATTTAATCTATTTAACATAAATATTAATATGTTTAAATTTATCAAACATTTTTTTAATCCATATAATGTATAGGAGATCTACTGTCAGCCTCAAAACTCAGAAGTTCTGGGTCAGAACCAGAGACAGTTAAGTTTAACTTAAAAAATTGAATTTAAAAATATTTGGCCTTTACCTTTGTTTTACGTTTTTAGGGCTGACACTTGCACATTTTTCTCTGCAACGACATGATCTACAGGCATTGCTATTCGATGAAAGTTGAGAATCACACGTAATGAGATGTCTCCAGGAGTTGGCTCCTTATGGAAAAACACCAAATGTCGTGAGACTTGTAATAAAATGATGAGTGTTGGAAGCACTGTTGTAGTCTTGCTTTCAGAATACAAGGATTCCTGTAAAACACAAAATAGTTCATGCTAAACCGATTTTTTCATATTAATACCTCTACATTTGGTACTTACACTAGTAGGCTGAGGGTTATATATCTGATTTTTTCACATCACAGCAATTTACAAAGCAATGACAGCAAACTTCAGTTGCCAAAAACTAAGTATAAATGAAAGATTGAGGAAGGGAAATGGACTATTTTTCTGAAATATGATTCTTGTTCCTTCTTACTACGGCTTCAATCTGACTTTTCATTCTGAGGTCTTACCTTACATGACCTTCTGTTGTAGAAGGACTGCATTTCCTCTAAATGGAGAAAAGTGCTTTGTGGGTGGCAGTATTTTCCCAGAAAGGCAAAAAGTTGCAAGTGTCAAGCCAGGAAAGTGAAGGAAAAGACATCACACATTTGGAGTTCTACAGGCAATAAATTTATTGTCAATAATCAGGTTCAAATAGCATCATCTAGGGAAATATTCCCCATGGAACCACAGTGTGGATGAGAAAATGATTTTGGTCACTATGTTCTGACATTTTTATGAATTTAATTTAAGGTGACAAGAAGAGACTTAGTAAAAATGGCTGAATGCCTACCAAAGGGAAAAAACCAAATAACCCAAAAGAAAATGAAACACTTTTTTTTCAGAAGGAAGTCTTTCATGGCTGTTGGTGTGTTTCTAGGTTCCGAGCTAAAAGTATTCATACCAACATTTCAGTAGTGGGACAATAAGAACATACAGTCACAGAAACATTTCGAATAGTCTGATCTGAATTACTTTTAGATTAAGGGTGACATTAAAGTCTAAACTGAGAACTGAACAAGGCAATTGGGGCTCTCCGTTTCATAAATTTCTTTTGCGATTTTGGGCAAGTGAAGTGATTTAGTATTTACCACATTTTTAAGTCCAAATTTGCAAACAGAGGTAACATGCTTCTGCATAGAGGAGATCTGATGCATTCAGAAGGGCATCCAGGCTTCTTTACTAGTATTGCCTTTGTGTCCTTAAAGGAAGCTGTACTTCGAAGAAAAATCTTTTCCCCTGTTCTTCCTTTTTCTCCCCTCTCCCACTGATACATATTTAATGGGATGTTGCAGGAAGGCAAAGATCCTAAGTGATGTATTTGAGATAAGGGGCACTCTTTGGGCAAGGAACAACCACATACTGGGCTGTGTTAGTGAGTGTGGTGTGCAAGTCAATGGGTGCGATTATTCTTCTCCCTTAGGCACAAATGTGATCAAACAGAGAGTGCTGTCCCCAGTTTGATGCTCCTCAGTAAGAGCAAGACACTGGGACTGGTTCAATGGAGGGCCAACAAGATTGTTAGGGAGATGAAGCACATGATGGACAAGRAGAGGTTAAGGAAATGGATTTATTTAACCTAGAGAAAAGAAGGCTAATAGGAGTTCTAATTGCTTTCTTTAGCTTCGTAGTGATAAAGGAGATGGAGACAGACTCTTCTCAGAGGTGCAGAGAAAAGGCCAAAAGGCAACAAAGAAGTTGCAACAAGAAAAATTTCAGTTAGATACAAGAAAAAAATTCCTCACAAAACACCAAAAGCTGTTGCCCAGAGAGACTGAGGCATCTGCATACCTGGAGATCTGCAGAACTTGACAAAGGCCGGAGCAACAAAATTAGCTCTACTTTGAATGGGGATTTAGATGAGATGTGATTATGATTAATAAAATCTCCTTTTCRTCTCTGAGATAGAGGTTTGTGGTTTGCTGAGGTGTTTTGTTTCTTAATTCTATACCATTAGAACAAATTTCCACATTTTTTTCTCCTTTGGAAGCATCATGATGGTATCTACATTAAGTGTTACTACTGAATTTAATGTGCTACATTCACTGCAGTCCAGGGCGTGACTAAGGCTTCTACCAAAATAGCTTTAAACTACTGTACTGAAGACCTACTAGCAGATCAGTTCCATCAGCACAGAGCTATTAACCTTATTCCTCAAATATTTGGTGTCATTCATRATATTAGGTTTTGCAAATGGATTGTTTTGCATGCAACGAAGACTATGCATATTATCTAAGATATCAGGTTTGTAATCACACCTTCGACTGAAAGGTTTTAACAAAATTGTTCTGGCCCTGCCTCTATAAAGGTCTCCCATGCAGAGTGCCTAGCAAATGCGGTTGCTCTCTGTTTGTCTGGAAGCAGGCCCTAAGGTACCAGGAGCAAATAGATAACTGGTCTTGTTATAAAGCACTCTCAGTGCTGCATCTTTGTGTGGAGTCTTTAGTTTTGCTTGCTAATTCCAGTGGCAACACATACCGGGTACTTGCTCAACAGTCCAGTTGCCATCATGACACTCTGCTGTTTCACCTTCTCTGAGGTATCAAAAGGTATCAGGTATCTTCTCAGGAGCCTTGGAAAGCTGTGAGCAAAGGGTCAATACCCACTGAGCAACAAAGGTTCTGCTGTTCCCCAAGTAAGTTCTTAACATGGCCATCAGGAATAACGTCTTCAAAAATTTGAGAAAATTAACAAAGAAAAATAAATGAAAGCACCAGAAGAACTTGCAAAGCACTCACTAAGCAGCAGAGATTATTTCAGGAATGTGGTGGGGATTGCTCTGGACTATCCAGCCCATCACATTGGTATTTTTATTGCTGAAATAATATATAACCTCTAGATATGCCAGTCCTTTGGTTTCCACTGCATGGAGCACTGGATTTGCATCTTGACAACCTAAGCAAGTGAGATCTGAGCTGATTTTGAGGTTCTGAGTAAGCAATCAAATGCATTGGTAGTAGGACATTGACCTTACTGTGCCTTTTGCAATGAGTGCTCTTGAACAGGGCCCCACATCCTAACAGAGCCCAGCACTGCTCCCAGTGCAGCACAGTGATTATCAGGTGATGTGCAGCTCCCCATCCAGAACCAGAGGCCTTGACATCCAGCTGAACAAGCCCCCTTGGCAGTCTGGTGGGTCAGACACCTGTATACCTAAATTCATTGCTGTATGTAATTGTACACAACATTCCTGTGTACCCCTTTTGGCTGTTCAAGAAGCCATTAGAAATCTTGAGCTAGGGCAGAGATGGGTTTAAAAGCTGTCAGAGAAACCAGCTAAAATTATCAAGAACTGTTGGCATGAGTTGCTGTTTAAGCCCCCTGTGAGCAGATGCTGGATCTAGGAGGAAAATCTAGCTCTGTGGAAGACCACAGACTGGCTGGCATCATTTCACATTAATCTTATCAAAAGTGACTGTGAATTCTTGATTTCAGTTGGGGCCAATTTTGGGGCAAGGACTTGCAGTGCATCGCAATTGCATGAGCCRCACTGAACTCTGGTTAGGGCACCAGCTTTCTCTAAGTTGTAGACAAAACCTGAGTTACTGTTGATCAGACTGGATTTTTTCTTTTTTTCTAACTAGCTGTCCAGAATTTTCTAAGTGAATGAAAAGCTAGCCATTTTCTGGCTGAAAAGTGAATAAGTCAAAGCAGATTCTAAGATGCTCCACTTTAGAAATTACTATCATCACAGGATATAAAAAACTCTGTTCTTGGTAAATAGTGGCTTTTCTTAGAGGCATAATTCTGAGTATCATTTTACTCTTGGTGGTGATTAAATTTTCAGATTTCGACACCTTAACAATTGACCTTGATCAAGGTTTTGAATTGCCCGTCATATGAAAAGAGCTTTAGACACCAAGCAATTATTTAGTGATAGCCATCAGGATAAATATTCACTGAAAAGAAAAAAAGAATGAGTGCACATCTCAAATAGCAAGTGCAAAAAATATAATCAAAGTCAAAACTTAATTTGCATGTGTCCACAACTCTGCACTATAACTTTTCCCTCCACAATTTCCATGTATTGGAACATAGCAAAGGTAAAATTTAAGACTTCAAAATAAAATTACATCTTTTCAATAGCTTTCATGAAAAGATGAGGAGCTGAAATCTAATGTCAAATCAAATTAAAGTGTATTATAGTGCAAATTCCATTTGCATTTTGCACATTTTAATACCTTGACTATTTACAAGCTAAAGAGACAACATTCCACTTAGATATAGCTACTTCTGAAACCTAAGAAAAAGCACAATGGACTTGCTTCTTTTCAGAAGAAACTATGGCATATTCAGTCAGAGCCAGGATACCTGTTAAATTTGTTACATTAGAAGAAAGAAGATTACAAACAGATTTCCTGTCACTTTCTTAATTAAAGAAAGGTTTATCAGATCTCAAACAGAAACTATTCAAGGTGAAACAAAAACTCTGAAACCACTTAGAAAGAATTCATGCAGGGAAAAGTCCTGCCCATGTGTAAAAGAGGCTTTTACATATTCAGCCTAACAGCAGGAAAAGAAGAAATATCACTCATTGGACACTACAGATCATCACAATATCTCTCTATAGATCAGTTGAAAGTATCCCCCTCTTTCAAGCAACAGTATATGGAATTAGCAAATATTTTGTCATATGCTTTCATATTTAAATATGAGAAATGCTTTTCTCATAATGTCTTCCTGCATTTCAATGGAAAAGGGCTATATGTCCGTTTATCTGTTTCACTGTGCAGGAAGTTTAATGAATCTGGGGCTATATCTGAATTGTCATTTGCAAAGTGAAAAGCTCAGCAGTATGTAATAAAACATTCATACTACTTGTGGCTGTGAGGAAAATCTTAAGTGCATGTCTCAAGTATTTGGTGCAGTGACACATGAGCACAGATACAGCTTAAAGAGGGATAAACTCCTTGTATCAGCTAGTTGCTGCATGAACCCACTGACCTAACAGGAGAGACTAACATCATGAAGTGAGGGGCTGGGCCACAGGGTCAATGAGAATGGATGGGTTCATGTGCATTGTGGAACAGTAGATTCCTTTAGTCCCACCCCATCTGCAAGACACCACAGAGCAAAACCAAGCAAGTCTCACTCCTTCTGCAGGAGAAGAAAAGAGCAATTACATAATTTTATGCCATAGAGTTCTCTTTAACACCACACAGCTCCTCTCAAAGTCCAGCCTTGCAAGTCAGAAAAGTGAAGAGCGTGACAACATGTACATCCATACCCATCAACATGGATATGTGCCCATAGACAGAGATATATTTGTACGTGTTGAAGGCTTCTGAGGACTCAGAGTAGGGCTCTGGGTGAATGTGGAGCCTAGGACACCTGGACTCCAAGAGCACCCAGCACTGAGGGCTCCCTGCAGTGCTGAGGACAGCTCTCCCTGCCCATCCCGACACGAGAAGTCACATGGGGCCCATAAGAAAGAGGAGGACAAACTTTCTCGCGGGCTTGTAGGGACCGAACAGGGGGSTAATGGTTTCAGACTCAAAGACAGTGATTTAGGTTAGATGTAAGGAAGTTTTTTACAATGAGAGTGATGAAACACTGGAACAGGTTGCCCAGAAAAGTCACAGATGCCCTGTCTCTGGGAACATTCAAGGTCGGGCTGGACAGGGCTCTGAGCAACCTGGTCTTGTTGAAGAAGCTCATTGCAGGGGGTTGGACTAGATGGCCTTTAAAGGTCCCTTCCAGCCCGCTCTATTCTATGATTATATGATTATGGAAAGAGCAGGCCATCTCTGAAACCCATAGCTGTTGAGGTCTTTGGTACCTCCCTTTAGGCTACAAAGGAAGACCTGTGTGGTACTGGGCTTCCTGTGGAAGTGCAAGACTCATTCTGTGAAAATAACATCACTTCTACAATGTCTCCCTTTCTTTCATCCCCATCAAAGACTGAAATAGTTGTGTAGATTCAGGCCTATCTGTTTCTTTTGACATGCCCTGTTGCTTATCCTCACCCTAAAGTACATCAGCATGGCCAGGAAAGTTCATAATTTTAGGTCTCCTTTTCTTRATAAGCTCCTTATATTTTGCAATGACAAACAACAAGTGAATACAACTACCTGAAAGGAGGTYGTAGCGAGGTGGGGGGCGGTGTCTTCTCCCAAGCAATAAGCAATAGAACAAGAATAAATGGCCTCAAGTTATGCCAGAGGAGGTTTGGTTTTGATACTAGGAAAAATTTTGTCGTGGAGAGGGTGGTCAAGCATTGCATGGGCTGCCCAGGGATGTGGTGGATTCACCATCCCTGAAAGCATTCAAAAAAATGTGTGGATGTGGTGCTTAAGAAAATGATCTAGTGGTGGACCTGGCACTGCTGGGTTAATGGTTGTACTAGCTGGTCTTAGAGGTCTTTTTCAACCTTAATGATTCTATATCTTGTGACAGCAGTAAATAATGTTCTCTCAAAGGGTCCTCTTCATTTCGGCTTTTTACTTTAGGCCCTTTTCCCTTAGCAATGATTTCAGTTAATCTGAGGCATTTTCACTGTGACACCTAGACTTACCCTTTGCCTGGGACTCTGAAGAAGTCTTTTCAAGGTCTTTTAATTATCTCCCTTAGTCTAAAGACCAGGTCTGGATGGCTGCATCCTCCTGTGAAACTCCAGCATCAGGACTGCAGTGGTCATCCTGTCATTCCTGTGTTCCAAAGGTGAGCTCTTTAGCAAATCTATTTTCTAGAATGCTACACAAACTAATCTTTGCTGGGTTATTCTTCCTCTTCACAGTGGTACAACATTTCTATTTTCCTTTTCTAATCCTAACATACTCTCTCACTAACACAGATTGCAAAGAACTTTTTGGGGGCACTTCTGCAATAATTCGACCAATACTCAATGGTTACCTTCTCTTCTTGTCACCCAAATGACCCCCAAAAGAGAAACTTCTCCTTCCGTTCTCTGGCCAACTCAAATCCTTTCTTTTGAGTTCTTTCTTTTGGCTTGGATTCAAATAATCTGACCAAAACCAAAGACTTACTTGAAAATGAAGGATGAAAAGACTTCCCATTAATATCTTTGTTTTTCCTAAAACCTCATCATAATGGGCTACCTAATTAGCATAACTCATATTTTTTAGATCCCACACAAGTTCTCTCTAACAATATTTTGACTGCTGCCAAATGAGCTGCCCTTTGCAACAAGACATCTCACTTATCAGTCCCAARCCATGAATAAAGTTTTAGCAAAGGGTATCTGCAGGAAAATATGCAGCTATGCAACACACAAACTAATATTTATACTTTGCATATGTTAAGCCTTATCGTCCATCCATATTTATTCTCACTTTCCCCTACTGATTTGTTGGATTAGTAGGTTTAACCCTCTTAATCTCTGTCTCTCAGTGTCTGTGACTATAAAATAAGGCAACGAGGGAAGGAGAACAACATTACCTATCGCATGGTCTGTAAGGCTTATGGAAAATTCCTGACAGTGGGAATTTTTCTGCAGGAAAAAAATGGCAGGATCTGCTTACGATACTTAGCTTATCCTCCACTATGCTAGCAATGTGCTCAGGTAAACTCCATGAAGTTGCACCATTACAGGAAACATTCAAGTTCAAGAGTTTGTCCTAAACAGATTTGTTAGAGTTTGTTTTTGTTCATTTTCACCAGTCACAAGAATTGTTCCTAAACATTCAAAAGTATATAAACTAACTTTTAATWTAAAACATTCCTGCAGAAAAAGTGCACAAGGAAAATAGCTATTCCATGCACAATAGTGACACAGTGACTTACAATGACTAATTAATGAGAACACCTGGAGTATCTTTCAGAGCTAAACTGGAAACAAAATACTAGAGATTAGGTTTTCAAGCTACTGGTGGTCCCAACTAATCTCTTTCAGGTGTAAACCACAGTGTACGTGGAAAGCAAACTCTGACTCATTCCTGCGAGACAGGAGGTCTTCAGGCTAATAATTGCAGTATGTAGTTTCCATAAAATTTACGAGGTTGGCTTTAAATTTTAGTAGTGGCAGGCCTGCAATAAATGCCAATGAGGTCCATCAAAATGAGTATTTGTGTGTGTCCTCATAAAAATAGATCAACCTTTTTAACAGACTCCATGCAGAGGAATTTGTATAATTACAACACATATCTACAGCTTTAGAGTCCTTTCCACACCAAAACCAACATGCTAAGTCATAAATGCAGAGGAAAAATAAACACAGGAACATAATAAAAGAGATTTGGTTGGGTTAAGTCGCTCTGTCTCAGCTGCCATGTTGTAGCTAACAGAATTTCCACTAGGGGTGGGCAAAGGGATTATTTTCCCTGTTTGTCAGCTCTCCTCTCACCTTTGCCTCTTGCACTCTTGGGGATGGCAAGCAAGTCTGTTCACATAAAGGAAAGGAAAGGGACAATCAAAAGGGTGGAAGGGTTCCACCACACATACATACATTAGTTTCCAGACCATACCCTTAACTCTTATCATGCTGGTCTTGAGAGAAATGCTCAACAAGGAATGAGAGATGCTAGGCAGCCCAAAAGAAAGGACAAATTAAGTTTACATTTTGTGTGTTGTGTCTATAACTTGCCAGTTCCATGGTCACAGCTGAATTGTCAACTCCAAGTAATAAAATATGGTTTATGTCTGAGATTCCCCACCATGCCAAGTTTCCACACAGTTCAGCTGAAGTGGAGAGGAGGTTATGATTCACTGATTCTCTCCTCAGCCCAGCCACAGTTCTCATCCTCATSAATTATCCACCAGCAGGGAAGAGCTGGAGTGTTATGTGTCACATACTGTCCTCATCCAAGACTACCTCTCCTGCCAGGGGCAAGAGCCACAGAGCATGGAAGGAGGGGTGTCTGGAGGGGTGAAGGGCAGAAGCCAGGGAAAATTCTACTTGGAGGCCTGGATGCATTTTAGTATAGTGCTCTCCCTAATAAGAGTTGGGGCAGAGTTTATAAGTGTTTATACACCTAAAAGAACAGATGGGGGTTTAGTGAGATTTTCAAAAATTCCTATGACTTTTATAGGAGTTAGGAGATGTTAAAAGCTCAAGAGGCACCTCTCTACACCTTTAGTTTTCAAGTATTTTTAAAGAGTCTGGTCTAAAAACCAGCCAGTGATTTCCAAATTGGCTTTGTTTTTGAGCAATTTCCATTGCCATAGCCTTGCATTGTTTTTAATGGACTTAATGGATTCCACTTTTGTGTAACAGCCAGAAAACAGAGACTAAGTGTGGGATTCTGATTTATTTTAGGCATCTGAAAATGAAGGGTGCGAGTCTCAATTAGTTGCTTGATTATTGTCACTGGAGAGAGGACACATTGGAAAGGGATAAGTCTACCCCTGGAGGTGCCTGTCTCTCTCCCTTGACCACAGAGGGAGCACAGACAACAAACTCAGATTAGACGTCTAATTTGTAACAGCTGAAACCAGATGAGATGAATTCCTCCTCCTCCAGCAACTTAGCCAAAGGCATACAGAAAACAATGGGAGAGCAAAACACTGAATTCAGCCTCCCAAACCTCTAGACAGTGTTTAATCACTGAACTGAGCTTCCCTCKTGAGAGGAGGTATCGGAGACTCTTGCCAAAACAAATCCAATTGGTACTCAACAGAAAGCAATGAAAGTTGTGCTGACTAATAAGTGCAGAGTTGGGAGCTGGAGAGAACAAAAGGGTGATACCCAAGCTTAAAGCTTCTCCCCGCAAACCAACCAGTTCACGAGAGTGGTGGCATCACAGACATGCAGAGGAAGGGAAGTACGGAGGAGCAGGACTGCCTGGGCATGGGTCCTGACAACAGGAATACAAAAGCAAAACCAGTTTCAGCTGACCAGCTGTGCTAGTTTTCTCATGACATATCTATCTCTCTACCCTGATCAAGGTCAAAAAGCACACATTTTTCGCTTAAAAATATAATTATTAATAATAAGAAAGAATAACTGGCAATACTTCAAAATCCTAGTGAAAGCTGAAGATAGTCTGAAGTTTTGCAACACAGCACAATGCTAAATCACAGTGAGGCACATGAAGAAAAAGCTCTTATAAAACAGTGTAGGCAAGAAGTATTTGTATTAAAACTTTCTGTTTCATTTGAAGTTTTCATCTTTTTTCATTTTTCATTACATCTTATATTTGCCACTCATTCTGATCAAGAAACTGTTCTCCAACTAATGAATTCTGAATCTTATAATGAAAGGGGTCTTACATAAACTTAAGAGGAGATATTCTTTCTTGAAAGATTTCTTACGCTGCCTTCCAGTTTTTAAATAATAAAAAATAACGAATAGCATGACTTCTTCTTATAAAAACAGCTGATTCAAAAAATGACCTCTTCAAAAGTTGTGGTAAAGATGTAAACTGCTTCTAGTGGCTATCAAAGGCAAGGGAAGCCTTTCAAAGAGAGTGTCCTGACTCTGCACTCTCTCCTGCTGTAGGTCTTCTTGTCATAATACTCCTCATGCCTCCTCCTCCCTCATGCTTTTTAAATGACATTTGAGAATATAAAGCAGTTAAGCATCTACAAGAGACACAAACTTTTGCCTTAATGATGAAGTCACTGGCAAAGTCCTAGTTGGTGTCAGTCAGGCCAGGCCTTTATTCCAGCCATGGCTTGTAAGATCCCAGGCAGAGCATAGGCACAGACAGACTGCAGACGTTTCCTTCAAGACTTCAAGGGGTCTGGCACCAGCTAGATGACTTAGCCAACAAATTTATTATGGTCTTCTGAATGCTTACTATGGTCACACTGAGATCTCAGAAGCTCAGTGTGACGTGCAGTTACTCTTACCTCAATCAGAAAACCAGGAACCAGCAATTTAGTGTTATTTGAGTTTCAGTTTTCCTTGTGCCCCTATATGGCTTTGATCTTCTGAATGCTGTTGATCACAACAGTACCCGACCAATGCCTCTTCAAGGTGCAACTGCAACCTGCTGTCTCCAGTCCAACCTTGCAAAGAGCTGGAAAATTTACTCATCTTTTAGCTTTCTGGGGGCAGTTTGCTGCACAAAAGCTTCAGCAGAGTTCGTGCTAGCTATTGTCAACACATACAAACAGGCAGTACTCCAGAGGGTTTATGAAAAATGAGGCAAAAAGCTGTCAAGCAGACAAAATATTTCACTTTTGGACCCAAATAGCTAAACAAATGTTACAGACTTGTGGGTTTTTCCATTAGAAGAAGTTGGCAGTCATCAGGTGTTTCCTTGACCGACCTAAGGAACCTGTAAAGCACCATGCTTTGGGAGGCCAGCAGTGCAGGAGCCAGCTCTCAGACCATTGCCCAGTTAGCACTTCTCTGAAAAGCTCGTCCATCTTCTCAGCTTCTTGCAAACCTGACCCTGACACTTGCTTTGGCTGACAAAACTCTGGGCATTTTTGCCTCTTTCCCTAGGTTATTTTTCCTTCTTCTCTTTCCCAGACATACAACCAGCTGTTACCACCCTAGGCCAGCCCCAAGTGTTGTTTCAGCAACCTTTGTTCACGTTAATTTCTGAGAAGTCCTCAACTTATGCCTACGTGGCAGTAGTGTTGGAAGCAAAGCTCGTCACAGAACAGGCTTTTAGCCCCAGTGTCTGCCACCAGCAAGACAATATCCTGGTGCTTGCCTTTAGCCTAAGCAAACTGGATGGTGTGGGAGGGTGACTTCTCACGTATTTCACTCACTTTTTTATCTATCTTTTCATAATTAGTAACAAGTAACTCTGGGGCAATGGGGCATTTCCTAAGTGTGTGTAAAGAATGAATCTCTTTTAATTGCTATATATCCAGAATAGATTTGGCTTAATTAAATCATGGTAAAAAATTTTACTGCTCTGCACCAGCCCAGCCGGTTGTGAGCTGCGGTGATTGCTGTACATGAAAAACCATCACTCCTTGGTACCATCGCAGCTTTGAGGTGAGATTTTTCTTTCCAGCATATTCTGGAGCTTATTGGTAGGTCAATAAAGCTTGCTATCTTTCCAACCCAAAATTTCTTTTTCCTGAAGTGATCCTACAAGTAACTAAATCTTTATCTGCATTTGTTATTTAAATGTGGTGCGGTTTTCAGGAGATTTGAAAGCTTTTGAAAGGTGCCTGATGACAAGCCTGACCAGAGCAAGTGTGTTGTGTCTGTAGAGCAAGGCAGCAAGGATCACATGCTTCAACCACCAGGACAATGGGACAAACCAAGGTAAGAAGGAGCCAAAGGCCAGCACTCCAGCAGTGAGGTTTCCCCTAGAGCTGCCAGTGTAGTGCCAATTCCTATGGTTCTTCTTAGTCATGCAGGCTTTGCACCTGAAATGGTGTAATGGAGAAGGGAGGAGGAGAG
The DNA here is from genome assembly GCA_018881555.1 of Amblyornis subalaris. Classification (NCBI taxonomy): domain Eukaryota; kingdom Metazoa; phylum Chordata; class Aves; order Passeriformes; family Ptilonorhynchidae; genus Amblyornis; species Amblyornis subalaris. The sequence goes on from JACAXG010000042.1 coordinate 132,251, forward strand.
GAGACCTGGTGTCATGTCAAACAAATTGTACACACAAAGCCATCAGCGTTGATCACTCACAGCCTGGACTGCATTTTAGCAAGTGAGCTAAGGATGAAAGGTTTTCTGTTCCCACTGGAAACCCTCAGAGCCATCCATTCACCCTATCATATGTTCACTATCAGAAACCGCTCTTCAAAGCTGAACAAAAACTACTGTGCTGCATATAATTGACAAAGTTAATTGTATGCAGCATGTTTCCTCTACCATAAATATTCTCAAACACCATTTGTTTCTGGATTTCACTGTTCTCTTAACTGAAGAACAGCTACGTTATTGTTTCATCTGTAGCCCAACTGTTTTCTTTACATTTTTACCACTAAATTGAATCTACTGCCAGTAATCTAATTTACATTTAAAATGCACAATATGCCAACATGACCAGACTTCAATAAAATTTTTACTAAAACTCATAAATGCCTTGATTCTGGTGTTTATAGAAATTTTAGACTGTTCATTCCCTGAATGTTATGTCGCTAGCATCCTGAAATCATTCCCATATGAAATAGAAACATTCTTAGATTCATGCTGTGTCAGGAAATACAAAATATAATGTCACTAGCCACTGCTCTCAAAATCAAAGATTTGTCATCTCCCAACAAAATTATTTGGATGGCATGTCCACCCTGCAGTAGCATGGGATATTAGCTCCACTCACCTGCTTTTGTTATTGATGCAGCACATTTGTTCCCTGCATTTCAGATTACAAATATTTCTTACCATCTTTGCTTCATTTATTTTTTCTTCCTGTGCACACAATTGCTTGGTTTCAAAATATTGCAGAATTCTCCAGGTGTCTTATGAGCACTCTTCGTCACCCCTGAATCTACCCAGAGGCATCTTTCCTGAGTGCCTACCTGACAATACCAGGAAGGTAATTTCCTAAAGGTTTGGATTACATTTCTCTGTTGGATACTGATTTTCAAATTTGTAATTTTAGCAAAACAAAAATTATAAGAGATTCAGGTAAAATTGGAACAAGGTTTCAGGGTGGTCTTCCCTTTTTTTTTTGTTTGGGTTTCTTTTTTGGTCTGAGGTTTTTAATGTGAAAATGGATTATGTAGTAGACACAGCTCATTTTTGTACTTTCTAAACATTTTGACTTTTTAAAACAATATTTTCAGGGGTATTAGCTAAATAGACTTTTTAAAAGAAAAAAATGACAGCACAGAATACATTTGCTTCCTATTAAACCACTTTTTTCTCTTACTTTGAAACAAAAGTGGTGGGATGTGTGCAGGCAGGGACATGTTCATACAAAGGGAATTAGAAAGGGTTGAGTTTTTTGAGTCAAATCCTCATTGCAGCCCCAAACTTGTGTGAGTTCAAGGAGCATTTGGACAATGTTTTCAGGCACATGGTGTGACTCTTGACTCCTGGAGTTGGACTCGATGATCCTGATGGTTCCCTTCCAACTCAGCATATTCTACGATTCTATGATTTTTTTAAAATTTATTATTTTACTTCAGCAATCAAACCAGTTATAAATTACTTCCAAAATTCTACTCATAGCACTTACTCATATCTTTCAGCTAATCTTTGATTGTCCAAATCCATTTTTGTTTGATCACCTGTGCTTATCAGAAATGTGCACAAGCTAGAGCAGTACGAGGATCAGTGGCCGTCTCTTCAGCACAGCCATAGCTTCAGTCAGTGTCCATAAGCTGTTCTACAGTGTGGATTCTCTGATCCAAAGATATTTGCTTATTTAAACTTATTTATTATAGAATCATAGAAACAAGGACCTTAAGGATCACCTACTGCCAGTCCCTCTGCCACAGGCAGGGACACCTTTGACTAGATCAGGTTGCTCGGGGCCCCATCCAAACTGGCCTTGAACACTTCCAGAGATGGGACATCCACAACTTTTCTGGGTAACCTATTGTAGTGCCTTACCACCCTCACAGTAGAAAGTTTCTTACTAATATCTAATCTAAAACTCCCATCTTTTAGTTCAAAACCATTCTCCCTTATCCTATCACTATCTGCCTATGTAAAAAGTCTTCTCGCCCTTTTTTATAAGCCCCCTTCAAGTACTTTAGTCTCATTTTGCAGTTAGGGTCAAAGATGGATTCTTACCTCCTTACTCAAGCAGCTGAGAGAGCACACTGTGTCGTATTTTACTTTACGTGTCATTTTGAAAACTCAATATTTACATGCTGTTATTACCCTGTGGAAGGGAAAGTATAATCTAGAGTTCTTTGAATTCAGAGTGGCAAAAAGGTGAGGAGACATGAACTAAGGCATGGGCTCCTCTGTGCTAGAAATTGGGATTATCGTTGCTTTATGTAGAAGACAAGGTTGCAGCTGTTTCTTTCAAGGATGAATGACACTCCTCTGGGTATGTTTGCTATCTCACCTCTAAATGCATATAATCAGTTTGCAGAAAACCTATCTGTACATTATACTGCTTTGAAAGATCAGTTCAATTATAATCGTGCTTTCATATATTGGAGCTGAGCATTGACTTCTAAGGGGTCAATTCTGCACTTGGGTGCATGCAGCTAAAAGACACGGCTTGGTTCTGAATAAAGAAAAAAATGAGGACAGCTGGTTTTACACACAACACACCATTGCTCAAGCTGTATTCTCCTCCCAGAAAATTTTAATAGGATTTTTGTGTACAACAGGATTGTTGTACTCCAGGGTGCAACTATTTATGTAAATATAATCATGCTATTTATGTAAGAAATTCAAAAGTTTACAGTAAGAATCAAGAACAATTTCATCCTGAAGGAGTAATCATTTAATTGAGAATGCAGAGTTAAGGTTTAATGTTTCCTTTTTTCCTTTTCCAAGTGGTTTTTGCTAGCATTCTTACTACACTCAGAGTTACATAAAGTAAATATATATTGTAGCCAAGCCAAAACTGCTGTGCCAACAGAAAGCAATACCCCACACCTGCTGAGAAAATCTCCCTTCTCAGAGCCTTATTTTTGCAAACACCCTTGTTGGGACATGGACATTCTTGGTTGTCCAGCCTGATGAGCAAGCACCACAGCYTTTCTGAAAACTGAAGCACTCCGCACACTGCTGGGAGAGCTACACCAGACAAAGTCATGTTTAGAGTTACCCAGGACACAGTGGGCTGGGATTTTCTGGCCAACTTTTAAAATTTCAAGTGTATGTTCTTATCCATCTCGTCTGTGCAACAATATGGTAAACCTAATCCATGTCTACGCTGAATTGCAGCATGAACACGACACAAAGTGTGTGGTCCATTTGCTCAAAACTCTTCACTTGCTCCATTCACTTTCTGGGGACCAAGCTGCCCTGGTGTGGTCTGTGTGCCCCCTGCAGGGATGTCAACAGTGATGTCCCTTAAAATGTATCTTAAAATGGTGCCCTGAACAGAAGATTGACAATGGGACACACCTGGGTATGAGACTGGAGACCTTCCAGTGCCTGGGGAGAATAGCAAGGCAAAAAATCCTTGAGGGTGTTAAACCTAAAAGAAAAAGTTCCTTCCTTTCTAACCATCTGCAGACTTCAGTCTTGATATAAGTTTTCCAAACAAGGCATTGAGGAAATGTTACATTAAAGGTTTTAAGAAGAAATGTGATGACCCCACCAAATGACAGAAGCAGACAATTCCTGGAAACAGAGAATTAAACTTAGAGCAGGACTCTGGATGTCCAGTTACTGAGGGGTTACTGAGAGGAAATTGAGTGGTTGTAAGAACTTAATGCATTTAGTAGAAATGCATGAATAGAAATGCATTAATAGAGAAAAACTCTCTTTTTCAGAGGATACAGGCTCCCACTGGGGTATGAGCACTAGTATTAGAAGCAACTGCTGAAGATGTCTCCAGCTATAATAAACCATTGGTTGAAGGACAACATGTGACAGAAATGTACAATAAGATTGGTTTGGAATTTTTTGCACAGACTGTGAACCCTAGCAGAAACATTTCCTAAGAGATATTATAGCAATAGTCTAAATTTCTGGGTAAATTTAGCCAAAATGACACGTTTCAGTACAGTCAGCTTGAAAAGTCAGACATCCAAACTCAAAGTGCATAGGTCTCATTTGTGAGCCTGGGAAATGGTAACTCTGAAGGGACTTGTGGATGTTTGTGGATATTCAGACAAACATCCTCTCCACCACTGACTCTAAAGGGCTAGTCCTTCTCTGGAACGGGTAGTGATGGGGCAACTGAATGAGAGGTTGTAAAATCTTGTGCCTGGGCACTCAGACAGCTAAAAAGTTGTCCCAGCTACTTCTGTCAAGTACCCGTACAGGCCACACACACACGATGACAGGCTTTGTCAGTTTTGGAGAAGAAAACTGTGCAAGATGAATCCTGACATTTAAATCTCAAAATGAGACCTGTTCACCTTGTGAGGGGATGTAAACTCTGCAAAGGAAAACGGATATGGGAATGTCACCATGCTGTGGGAGGCCTTCTAACACTGGAAACTGGAAACCAAGATTAGAAGGTTGGGTTTGGATTTTTTTCCTAAAATATATGCTGTAGCTCGACTGGCGTTGTTACTGGTCTCGGAACGGCAGTCAGGCAGTCACAGTGCATTATCACAGCGGTCTCCTTCGGCTACGGAAATCTCTGAAGACAAGCAAAACACAAACAACGCGCCAGAGGCTTTTTTTGTTAAAACCCCAACAGTTTCAACATACACATCCCATAATTAATTTGACTTCTTGTGTAGTACACCTCCTTGTCCTGCTGTCAGTCTACCCTAGGGCCAGGGACAGAGACATTGGCATGCCCAGCATCCCACTCCAGCCCAGCACGACTTCCCATCTCAATAGAAGAGCTTCCAGGATCAAAGCTTCAGGCTAGGGCCATTTAATTGAGCCAACGATTTTACATTATTGTCAATTCTGTGACTGTTGGTTAACCTGAAGACTGAAAAATTTACTGTGAGTGTCAGAACAAGATTCAGATTTATTCTTTGTGAATGCAAAGCCCATATCCTAAGGTGGTAGAGAAGTCTTTCCGGTTGTTGGTGTTAATGAGCCTCACACAGAACTACGCACTACTGGCTCTATCCAGCAGAGGGAAGCAGCAAAAAGAGAGCTATATTGGTTGGTTTATCATTTTAACAATCACATAATAGAATAACCAGTTACTGCCTAAAGAAATACATTCATAAAGGGCAGCTACAGCCAAAGTCCCATCAGGCAGATTTGTTCATTTCTATCCAGTGACTAAGATCATGTAAAAGTAGGACATTTCATTAGACAGAGATGTTTCCTCTGAACCTGTCAAACACTTTAACATAACCTCAAATCGCTGCAAGGAACAAATAATCACTGCAGATGATACTAAACCTACACTTTTTACCTGCCCCTGTAAAACTGAATGAAAATGTAACAGTACCACTATTGTGATTCACACATAATTGAGTGTGCCAACTAATAATCTTTAATATCCACTGCTGACAGGATGGAATTAACTGCATTTTTCCCTGTTCAACTTTCATTTTTTTCCTTGTGGTGTAAGCCAGTATCTAATCCCATCCTTATATCATTTTGGCTATATTAACTCAATTGAGGAGAAAGTACTTAGCCTAAAGCACGTTAGGGTGAGACCTTGAAATAACAATGTTTACACAAGCTAAAGATGTCTTTTGTTGAAGCTCTCCACTGATGCTTGCCAACAAAAGCTTTTCATGAGCAAAAGAGTCAATACCGAATTATAGTTAAGCCATGTAATAATTATCCTCATTAGACGTAACCAGAGCATGGATAGGATGAATTCAGTTATAAACTCTGCTAATACTCAGGAAGCATATTCTATATGTAATTTAATAATCTTGGAAATAAATACACAAGTCTTTCTGTCTTTTAGTGCAAGATCTATTTAAAGCAGAGAGGCAATTCACTACACAGTGAGAAGACTGATTTTTTCATTATTTGTTTCTAACTTAATCTAGTGGAGGCTTTTGAATACGGTATTGAGGGGAGTCTAGTGCTGCTTCCTGAGAGTGAGAGTGCTGGGACATGCTGGCCACCACACCTTGGGTGTATCATCCTGGTGGGGAGATGGGCATGGGTGGGAACTTCTACCCTGACCAGGGAGTGCAGATCTGAGTTGGTGTTGTCTCTGTCTTCTCCTGAAGCTGGTGGGAGGAGAGATGACTCCCCATGGAAAGATGCCGTGGGTGCTCTGAATTTTCCAGCTTTTCTGTTCCTGGCTCATAATTCTCTGTTCTTCTTGATCTACCCCTGACAATTTTTGGAGACCCTATGACTGTTTTTAGCAGCCAAGGTGGTTTTAGCACAAGTTTCTAACATTCAGGTTCTTGCTAGAGGCTGCCAAACTGCTCTTCAGGAATTTCTGCCCATGCTGTTGGCAACACAGGTGTAAGGAACTGCTCCTCCCATCCCAGTTCCAGACCAGTTGCTGTCCCTTGCTTTCCCCAATTCTACTATTGACTGTCTGCATGTTTTTCAGTTGACGTTGTAGACAAGTGACCTTAAAAACTTCATCTCAAAACATAGACTGGGAAAAGAGGATGGTGGAGAGCCTTTTTATTTATCTGTTTTACAGCATCTCACCATAACAAGGTGAGCAGAAACAGACAGGACAGCGGGATGGTGATTCTTTGCCCTGGTGTAGCTTTCAGCATCCTCATATAGGCAAGCAGTGGCAACTGTGGGCATCTCATTGCGTTATATATCCTGTGAAACTCTCCTGATCCCACCACGGGAAGCATGGCTGCTCTTTTCCCTGGGATTTTCTTCCCCCAGGACAGGAAGCCTGGTTTGGCTGCCTGAACAGCACATCAAACCCAAGGGCAGGCTGGAGTCCCAGAATCAACTGGGGCTCCAATTCTCCCTGAACAGTTTTCTTGCAATGTCTCTGACTTTGCTGTTTCTTCTGTTACAGGGGATAACRTTACTTCCCTATCACTGAATTAACCAGCTGTGTCTGAAAGCATGAAAACATCACGTTTTCCTCTTCAACATTTAAATCTGATGCCATTCTGTGAACTAAACTATCCAGAAAATTAGCTTTTGGAGGTTGAGAAACTTTGAGAGACAGGAGGCTGCTTCAGTGCTGCTCTGATCAGTCCTCAGGAGACTCYGTCAGACCAAGGGGAAAGAGCAGCAAATTATGTCAGCTCTCATCCATACTTTGTCTCGTCTGTTCCAGCCCTGAAAGTGCTGAACACAGCAACAGGCAAGTTAGTAAGAGGTCCATGTCAAAGGATACTGGGTTGTCAGTCTATATGTGCATAAATATTTCTTGATAAAGGGGCCAAGTGAAAGCAGCAGCCATGCACCATGTCACTAGCAGCTACAGCATTCATCTCACTGATGGCACAGTCTGTGGGTGAAACTCCGCTGTTTTTTATAAGTCAGCCTACTCCATTTGAGGCAGTGGCAAAAATCCCATAATTACAGAGATTAAATTCTGCTCCTTTCTAGTGAGGCAACACTGATGTAACTATCAAAGCTGATGAAGGTATACTGACGTAGCAAGAATACAAGTCTAAGTCTACCAAGGCAAGGGAAAGCAAATGGGATGTGAAAAAAAACYTGGTTAATGGATTTATTGTTTGAAAGATTATTTACTTACTTTTGGCAAATTGTAGTTATTCGAAGAAGTGATTTTTCAATATTGGCATGCCTCACAGTGATAAAGTAATCAGCGTTTCTCAGAATATCATGAAAAAGGTCTATGGTCCACGGAAAAGTCATATTCAAAACAACTGGTGTAAGAATGTGTTTGTGTAGTCTGAACATTTTTAAGCAATGAGGCCAGAACACTAAATTAAATATCCCATATTTTAAGTTTTCATTGCAAAATATTTTGTAGTTACATTCAAAGCTATCAAACTTGAGGAATGATATAAATAAGATCTAACCTCCATGCTATTAAATTAAGCTGCTGCCAACGTTATTATTGGCAGTAAAATTACTTTGATTGCTATCAGCTATAATCAAATATAGGAAAAGCTTGGAATGCTGATATGTTCCACAGTAGTATGTTCTGAAACAGTCATTAAAAAAGAAAGCTCTGACATGACATATCTTTTTAAAATTATGCTCCACAGTAGCAGATAAATAGCACAATGAATTCTTGAGTTGCTGCAGCCTATATATTTAAGCTCAAGTTATTATTTCATTTCCATTTGTCTTTTTGAACAGTTTAATGTTGTAAGTAAGCCGCAGCTCAATATACTGAATTATTCACAAGCCTGTGGAGTGCAGATGCCTAACACAGCAGTTCTGGAGAAATCTCTCCCAGCTCTAGCCAGGACACACATGCCAAAACAGAGAGGGCAGCTCTCCAGCACCCAGATCATCCTGGTCCATCCAAGTCCTGCCCAAGGACAGGGTGAATCTCTGCTTACGGCCTGCTAGTGGGTTAATTCTTTCCGTTAGGAGCCACTCCAAYGCACCAGCAATGAAAGGCAGAGCAGTGCAGTGCAGTGCAAAGGTGCATGAGAATCAGTTTGTAAACAGACCCCTGGGGTGGCTTCTCAGTCACCACATAGTCAGGCTTCATGCAAAAACTGCACACAGACCTTGGGCTAAGCCTGAGKTTTGTTCCACTTGTGGCTTTCATAGAAACCGAGAGAACATGGGCTGAGACCATAAACACAGCTGGATACCAAGGGTTGTTCCTTCGCTGGCAGAAACACTACAGGATAGTCTTCCCCTAGCCCCAGGACATCCGCCTCCCCTCCTCACAAGGACATTTCCCCCCAGGATCTCTAAAGGCAGAGAGCAAGGGCCAGGACATGCTGAGTGAGGGCGGCAGCCGCTGGGGATGTTCAAGTTCATCCCACATTTACCCTACAAGGGAAATCACAGGGCTGGGTCCCTTCCCAGCTCTGCAAWGCCACACTACTGGAGCAACAGGGGAGAAAAAAAAAAAGTCTTCATAAAACAAATCCTACAGGATTTCCTCACAATAATCCTCTGCCTAGAGTGAGGTACCTGCATTGCTTTAGTCACCTGCTGTTTTGGCTTGGGAGAACAGAAGGGCAGAATTACTCAGTTATTTCCCCCCACATATTCTGGAAAAACAAAGCGTTGCCTCCAGATACCCTGTCGCAGTTAGAAGTGGAAGCTAAAATTCTCCCCAAGGCTCATGCTTCRTTGTTGAAATTCAGAAAGAAGCAGAAATAACTGCTTCTTGCACTCAGACTACACCACAGAGAGCTTTTTGCCCCTGCAAAGCTCACTAAGAAACCGCTGCAGTGACAGCTGGGATTTTCGGAGAGGTTGCGTGAGACAGTGCCTCTAAGTGCCTTGGAAAATCTCAGTCTAAATACAAATGGCAATACATTATCCCTCCAAGTAATTTGATGGGAAAAAAAGCTGTCCTTTACAAGATATGCTTGTGCCAATTATGGTCTATAATCTCACCTCCAGAAGTAAAACAACTTTCCTCTCCCAGACTATGCTCAATGTATGCCATAAAAATTTCATCAGATAGTGGAAATTCAACGTACAATGAGACAACATATATGTCAGAGGCAGCCAAATTCAGTCCCAGAATAATTCTATGATAGTTGTCAGAAATAGACCTAGAATAAGAAAGCGCAGGTACTTTTAATAGTTACTACTTTTTATTACGTGTAATCAAGAATGTTGAAAGAACAAGTGATATTTTCTGTAGGCGTTAAGGGAAGTGATAGATACAATGTTACCTCTAAATTAACTGTATCAGTTGACCCCCTTCTTCRAAATTCTAAAAGGTTGAAATACGAAGTTGAATTTTATGGATGCACCAGGTCTGGGGCAGAAGGCACAGCGGGAGCGGCTGGACCCTCCACGCCAGCGCTGGTGCGGGAGGCGCGGGGCCGGCTCCCTGCTCCCACGGCACCCACGGCCCTGCAGCCGGGGCATCCTGGCAGCTCAGCCGGGAGATGGCTCCTGAGAGGGGGATCCACAAGCTGCAGCCAGACGCAAACTTCTGCCCCTGCTCACCRCAGCTGGACCCAGCTGATTATCTCACAGCACCCCAGCAGCCACTCCTGCTGCTTTAAAGAGTGGGCAGAAATGGGGAAGCAGTGAATGGAGGCATATTCTTTGCACTACTTCATATTAAAGTTTTCTTTACATTTTGAAAAGGCGGCTTATATCTGATCTGGTTGCACRAAGGACAAAATACGCCACGTTCAGTTATGTCACTGCATGCTATGTAGGAAAGCACAGACATTAACAGAGCCACAGCCAAGCATCGAGTGCATCTGCATTCTTTGTCTGCAGCCCAGGCTTTTCCTGCCTCGCAGTGACAGGATCAGGGAAGAATTTTCTGTGACTAATTAGGTTTTAACTTGCCAGAGAGAACATGGACATTGGCAGTCTATTGTATAATAGTGAAGCAAAGTTTGAACTAGATTGAACTTAATTTCCTTTTCACTGAAAGGAAAGAAAGATTAATGAAATATCCCCAAATCCATCCTGTTAGCTTTTATTAAATCAGCAAATGAAATTTAACCTCCAATTCTGTTATAAAATCTTTTCCTGTAGATTAAGTTTCTGCAAACATAAATGAAATAGACATACTCTCCCCTGCAACATTTTAGATATGAAAATTACATTACTTCAATCAACATCAATGTTACTTTAGGCAAATGCCATATTAAGAAACAATTATTTCTTGTGTTTCTTTTCACAATGTTACCTAGATTTTATGAAATGCCAGAACTTTGCTAGCCTTTTCTGAAAACCACTTGCTGATATTCCAACGCGTCCTTGTTCTTTCAGCCAATAGGACAGAGTTAACTCTTCAGKAATACAGAGCTTTTTTTTTATTAATGTTATTCTTCTCATCTGAGGGATGTCTAAGTCATATTCCTCTCCTACCTTCTCTACCGCTTCTTGGCTCTAGTTATTGCATTAACACCCTGCCTTACCACTTGTCTGCTAAGAATCTTATTGAAGTTGACAGAGTGACATCAGGAAAACCCAGCACCCCACACCTCAGCAGATGGGGACAGGCACTCAGGTGTTCTTTATGGGAGAATCAGTCAMGTGTGGTCCCTAAACTTGCCTCCAGTCATAACCTTGAAGGAATAATGGAGGTGAGATCTGTCTGGAGCATCCATACCTGCATGGCAATGTCCTGAGAAGCTATTTACCTGCAAATGCAAAAACAAAGGAGTTGGGAAGTAGGGCTCTGCTATTTCTCACTGTTGAGTATGGCAGAGCTGTAAAACTGAGTGTAATGAGCACATCCTGCATGCRGAGTGCCCCTGTCCTGCTGCCTGCACACCAGGCCCTCCTTCTGCTGCGGGGTCAAACAAGAGGCTCCGAGGGCTCTGGTGTGCTGCTGCAAAGGGCAGAGCCATGCAGCACCTCGCCTCCAAGAATGGGGTCCTGTGCTCCCCACAGGTGAGCCTTCCCACCATGTCAAACAAGTCCCACCATCTCCAAGCCTTTGGAAAGCACAGGCCACTGCAGGAGGAGAAACGTCACTGCCATAGAAGTTAAAACATTAACACTGTTTACGTCAAACTGTCAGTGCTTGGTATTGCACAAGACAATATGAAACTGTATAAAGTATTTGCAATGATTGCCAAGAAAGCAGACGCTGCCAGTACTCCAGAGCACATCCTCTGGAACTGATTACTTCTAATCCTTTAGAAAATGTATAAATAAAATGATGCCAAGACTGATGGACAAGCCAGGGCACCTACTCATGTTTCTAATATACTGCTTTCCCTCCAACCCCTTCCCTTCTGTGTACAAAATGCTCTCCTTTTTTAGTAACTTAAGTTGACAATCATCAAAAGAAATCAAACTGTATATAAACGAACATTCCGAAGCATGTCACAGTATGTCAGAAACTATAGAAATCTACTAGAAGTCTGCAAAACAAGTATTTAAATCTTTTGGTAATGCTTTAGTAGAATGATTATTTAACTTACTAGCAAGAATGCATTTAGCAGGAACATCAGAGGCGTTTACCCTTAGTATTAGCTGCTCAATCACATAGCCTAATCCCAGAGGCCTAATCTGCGTGTTAGTGGGAACACAGCAATTATCTACATTCATTAGAAATTAGAAAGGGGGAAGGTGGAGAGAAAACCTCAATGGGTGGATAATTAGTTTCACATACTCTCATTGTTTGCATGAGGCCAAATCCATATTGCCATTGAAGTCAAAGGAGCTTTTGCTAGCCCATCCTGCCTTTCCTTGCCATCCAGACCACCAGCTACGATCATCAGAACCGCTTGTCTTAGCCAAGGAGGCACAAGCTTCTTCTAGCCTTAAATATATTAGAATGGTCTTTCTTTCTCATAAGTGTCTAGTAAGCTAGAGTAAGTGGCTTTCAATAGCCTGCTTGTTGGTAACTGCAGCTGGTGCCTGCTTTGCATTCTTTATTTTGTGCTTAACACAATACTGCTTTAGAACAGATGGATTTAGCAAAGCTTGCTAAGATACTAAATAGGAGTAGGGTGTTCCTAAAGCAGCTGGGCACAAATTGGGTAAACATATAATGGAAGACCAGCTCTTTCATTCTCCATTCCCTAATAAAGATGTAATGATTTATCATATAGCTGGAAAACTGACATTCCTCTCAATGGAAAGGTAGTGTTACGCCTCACTATGAGTCATTTATGGTTAATCCCAGGCAGGGGGAGAGAACAGGCTACTCCTGCAGCCTTATTTCTACAAGCTCATTATAGTTACAGCTGTCCTCAAGCTGAAGAATTCAGACATATTTCATGTCTCCAAAGTTTTATTGTAGCTCTTTGTAGCAGCAGATCTGTGTTCATTCACAGTCAATGTAGTAATAAGATGTTCTGTGTTATTCTGTACCCTTATAAGCCTCTTTTTCTAATGGCAGAAATTGGTGAAAGCAGTTTTACTGAAGGTGTTTAGACTTTTCCAGTCACTCCAAGTGACCAGGAAACTGTGCAAAATTCATCTACAGATACCTTTTCAAGCTCAGGTCAGAGATTGCTATTTAGAGATGTTCTTTCTTCATTAACTCACCATAGATATAAATCCTAGGTGCTTTCTAGCATGAAAAGCATAGCAAATGATTATCATTCTCTTTGCTTTGAGAACATGCATTGAAATAAGTCTTACTTCTAGGTCAACTGGCAGACTATATACAAGCAGCAAAAGTGAATCCAGCTCAAGCACAACTGACCACCGAGTCTGAGGTGTAAAATGGGGTTTCTTCCATGTGAGATTCACATTCTCTTCTCAGTGATCTTCGAGGGCCTCTACTACATAAGGCAAAGGAGAAATGCTGCGATGAAAGGAGGTTTAGGACGAAGCAGGGAGTGATGGATCTATGCACAGCTATGTTCAAGGAAGTGTTTGATGCCAGCTGCATTGTGACTGTAGAAATGGAAGTGTCTGCAGAGACGTGGAAGTGTCTCTGAAGTCATTAAGTGACTTTTGAGAGAAAGGACTTCAGTTTCTAGGTGCATCCATAAATGGGCTCTCAGTTGCGACAAAGACCAAATACTTCAATTTTACTGTAAGTGAAAGTAAGGAGAGATGGAGGAAACAAAACGTTGCAGAACGTTGCTGTGCTGTACAGATGCTGAAGGATCACTTCCTGAGGTACTGCAATGCCCAGCGTGGCCCTCTGCTATATGAAACCTTAGTAGACATCTCCTTTGCAAATTCTTAGTGACAAAAAAGTGTAAAATAGGAAGAACCAGAAGAAATTCTAACCTTGAGTTCATTTTCAGAAGGAGATCAGGGAGATTTTTTAAAAAGGCATGTAGGATCATAAGATAATTTGGTTTGTAAGAGGCTTCAGGAAGTCATCTAATCCAGCCTCCTGGTAACATCACTACTACATAGATATGTGTATCTCTTTTACACAGAGAAACTCCCCACAACAGGGAAATAAATAGTTAAAAACATAGCATTACCCAAGAATTACCTTTTCCTGGAGTGATGTTTCTACAGTTAAAACAGACAGTAAATGACCACTCTTTGATGACAAGGAGGTGCAAAAGTGCTAAGGTCAAGGACTGAAACAAAACTTTGTTGGGGTGAATGGTTTGTAATAGATCAATTAATTTAGGAAGAAAAATCTGACTGACATCACTTACAAAAATCTTTGTTAGGAAGCACTGGAAACAGATCCACCAAGTAGGAAGACAGACTCCTTCCAAACAGCTCAAAAGCAGATACCATTTGCATGGCAGAAAACAGAAACTGAATATGCTCCCTGGAAAAAATGTGAAGAGCTCAGTGAGAGCTCCTTTCCAAGATGTGTGTTGTTCTTCCTCGCTTTCTGGGTGGTGGTGGTTCTGCTTTCTCATGTATCAACTCAGCCTCAGACAGAAACTCATTATTATGTAAAATACAACATGCAAACTCAGAATCTAAAACCCTATAATCTTAAAATCCAGCATATGGAAAATGTAAATGGGTGGTGTGGTGTGAGAAGCTGTTCTCATCTACTTCTGCCAGCAGTGGATGCCCAGAAGAAAAAAAAGAAAGCTTTGTTTATGTGCCATCCTTACACCAAAACAATTTCCAAAGAGCCGTCATCTGTCCCAAGTCAGGCCACTGATTGTTTTATTCAGCAACCTTTCAAAGCACAACTTCAGCAGCATGAGGAAATGAATTTAAAGAATTTTATTGAAATARTTTTGCTCTTTCTATGAACTTGAGAACAAACTCACAGGCACGCATCTTGTATCTACTGCCATCTTGTAACTACAGCTTATTCGTTATGTGAGATAGGAGTGAAGTGGGGGTGAATCTTGTTCCTTCTCCTGATGATTCTCATCCTTAAGCGAAGGCAACAGGGGGGAGGGGACGATGACAAGTTCCTAAAACCACAGATCTGAGCAGGGCATGGGGGTCACCGCTGAAGGAGCTTTGGACACTCAGCTTAATGATGGCCAGGAAGAGGTTCTGGGAGCAGTGCAGGTGGTCCTGCTGCATGGGACTCAGGGCCAGGGGGCACAGAAAGGTGGCAGCCTGAGGTGGGATTTACAGGAGCCTGTGGGGCCGGGAACTGGCAGCTCAGGCAGAAGGAAGGGATTTTGTGGGACAACKGGAGAGAAGAACTTGGTCAAAAGATAGCAAAGGCTTTCAGAGTTAAGAGACAGCTCTCCTTRTAAGAAACCTCTATCCCTGGTACACAAGTCCCTGGTACACAAGTAAACAGTAACACTATGAGACAGCTATTGTTTCGAGAGGCTTTAAAATGCAGCTGCTCAATGTATCTATACAAATTCTCGTGTAAGCATGCAAAGTAATATACTTCAGCCAATATACTCCCAAAAACAGCCTGGGCTCAAGCGRTAAAGACACTGGTGCAAGAAGCAGTTAAAAGTATCCATAAAAGAACAAATGTAGGAGCCCCCAGACTTATACTGTTACAAGACAAAAAGCATTAAAGGACACAGAACAAGATTACAAGTATCATGCTATAGCTATGACAACATTTGATAATCAATCTCGTTTAGTGTTTGAAGATCTCTCACAGGTTTTTAATTAAACTTTAGGTGATCCAAGTGATGGGGTTTGCTGTTGCACAGTATATGTTTACCATGAGATTAATTCTGGTTGATTGATGTGCATGCACTCAAGCCAGTTCAGAATACGCTGCTTAGAAGGCATGCAAAATCTGCTTGTACTGTAGCATACCTCAGCCACAATTAGCTTTCATGAATTTCTTTTCATGGAAAGACTAGCTGTTTTAATTATCTTTACTTTATAGTGCCAGGCGAACTGGTTTAGCAATTATAACATTTCACTTAAACCTTTGTCCATATTTAGATATTAACAAATTTCAAAATTAGCCCAAGAAAATGAGACTTGTGCAGTCATGCTGCTTCTTTGCTCATTTGTGTCAGTTTGCATGTCTCTGCCTTGGAGCTTTTGATCCCCTTAGCACCTGATAGAGGTTAGAGGTCTCTAAAGCACTACTTTTCCRTGTTTCACGTAAACAGGCAACCTGGAGAAGACAAGCTCTAGCATTTTCCTCACTGCAAGAAAAGTTTTCTTATTAGACACCAGAAAACCTACATATGAAAGATAATACGAACATCCTCAGTCACAAGAAATATTTCATAGAAAGATRGAGTATTTCAGGCTAGAGGATCCCCAGCAGGAGTCTTCTACAATACCCTGGGCAAAGTCATGAAGCCAGAACAGGTTGCTCAGGGCTTTGCCCAGACAGGTCTGGAGAACCTCTGAGGATGAAGACTGCACAGCCTCTCCAGACAACCTCTCCCACCACTTATTGTCCTCACAGTGATGAAGTGCTTCCCCGTACCCATCTGAACCCCTCTGGTTTCAATGTACGCTGTCTGCTCTTGTCCCCCCACCGGTGCTGAGCACAGCCTGGCTTCATCTTCTCCATGACCTCCCTGGAGGTACCAGGGGGTTGCTGCRTGGTCCCCCTGAAGTTGTCTTCTGGCTGAACAAACCCTGTTCCCACAGCCTCTCCTCAGTGGGTCTGTGCCCAKCTCACTGCCCACCAACCCTACAGGTCCTTTCCCACAGAGCTGCCTAGCCAGGCAGTGCCAGCCTGGATCGCTGCCAGGGGTCTGCCTTCCCAGAGGCAGTGCTTTGCCTKTGCCCTTGACTCAAATGCCAGGAACCTTATGAAACACAAGCCGCTGGCCACCCTGCTGCTGGTGTCAGAGCCTGTCCATGTGGGATAGTCCAGCTGTGCTACACTGCAGCTGGAGTCTGGTGGCTTCCCAGCACACCAAGACCAATACAGGACATCTGCTCCCAGACAGTATGTTAACTAGGCTGGCTCTCATCTCTGTGGTCAGAGCCACAGCATGGGGCTATTTTAATGTCTACTTACTTTAAACATATTTTCAAGGCAAAATTTTGCCCTCACCACTTGGCAGAGGCTAGGAAAAGGACTGACACAGGCTCATCTCTTGCCAGCTTGCCTTTGCAGGACAGGACACACACTAAGATTCTTTTCACCAGGAGCAGCACGCATTGCCCAGAGGTGCAGGCCAAGAGAAGAAAGAAGCAGGTTCCAGATTCAGAGTAAACCAAAGGAAATYGTGCTTTGTACAACATGCAGATAAAGTAACTGTCAAAAGTTAACCCAAGTTCAGGTGACAACTGGATAAAACAGAAAAAGCATTCACAGTGACCATATGAGACAGCTCCTGATTCACAAAATCCCCGATCCAAGTATCACCGGAAGATAAGATGGTATTCTGTGGAATAATTTTGCCTTGTTTGTATACATGTTCTCCTTCCTAAACATCTATGGTTGGCTACCACCACAGATGGGATACTAAATGGGATAAGTACCTATGACTGGCCTGACAGAGTGTAATTGTGCCTAAACTGAACCAACATGCAGGATTCACACCGACAGGACTCCTGAATCGTCCCTACCGCTGAAGAGCCCTTTCATGTGCTCCCATGCCATCCACTTTCCTCCCCATCTCCCAGGAAACGTAACCATGCAGGCAGCCTCCCAGACCTTGTCTCATGATCAAACAACACAGTAGRAGATCACACCCCTATCCATGCAACTGGAGTTAAAACATCATTCCCATTCAGGAAGTAAATACCCCAGAAACTGCACAGTTTCAAATGGGACCAGAAGCCTAGGTGTTCAGTGGGCTAATTCTCACTCTATCAGTGATTTCTTTAAGTACATGCAGTAACGACTTGCTGAAAAACTAGACTATTTGACATTGTTTTGAAGTTCAGGCTGTCTTCAAGGCCTTTACCTTCAATTCACATGTTGTAAGCCTTTCGAGTCTGGTATTAATAATAAATATTATTCCATGCATCCTTATTTTTTGCTTAATTTAATTACAGAAAATGTAATAGCCTTATGAAAACAATATATGAGTTTTCAAACCTAATTAACATGATACAAGTCCACAGGTCACTAAAACAGTTGTTTTATCTGGAAGTCTTCCATGCAAACAGATAAAACCAAAACTACATTTAATTCAGCAACTTCACTTGAAARTTAAATCAAAGATGACTACTTCTTGCCTAGGGGTGCAGCCTTCCTGGTAATAAATGCCTTCCTCTTGTCATGATTTTAGAAAAAGAGAAAGAGATATGAGAACCCTGTCACAGAGTTTAAAGTATGTTCAACTCAGCCATGACGAAGGCTTAACTATTAGACCAGCCCTCCACCACCAAGGAGAAAATCAACCCAGATGTATCATATTATTTTATTAGCCTAACAGCAAATTTCACGTTTAAGGTAAACTCACCCAATTCTCCCCCTCCTCTACCTTGGTATACCTTCTATACCACTCCTTAACACCCCAGTCTGATCCCACAATTGATTTTGGTCCTATAATGTAAGTTAGCAAGGGCTCTGCATCCAATGAGRAAAAAAAAGGAGCCTTATGATTTTACTCTTGTTTTACATTTTCTTGAATATTCTACAAGTTTTGGCCTAAAGAAAAAAAAAACAAAGGCAAGTTTGATAATGGCAGCAGAGCCATTTCTAATTCAGGACTGGAGACCTGCATTCAASAAGTGGTTTATTGCTCCCAGTCAAAGAGAATTGATTCCCTCATTTCTTGGAAAAGGGAAAAAAATTACTCTGGTATCCAGGATGTCACATGTCTGCCTACCCACAGGCATTCATCCCTCAGCCAACAAGAAACAACTGCCCTCTGGCAAATAGACAGAGCAGTTTGACAGACATCAAGGCTAATTCATCCAAGGACTAAAGCAGGCAAATATTTTGTCTATGGCAGTTGAAGAACCTCCCACCTACTGCAATCTTGCACAGTGTTCCTGCTCCTGCACAGCTCCTCAGYGCCTCTGTAGCTCCAAAGCTGACCTGAATGCATCTGAATGTATGACTGTGCTGCCCATCATGTCCTGGGAGGACTGTGTTGGACAGCCCTCACCCTCAGAGGGGATTCCCTTGGGTTTTCCAAGGGTCATGTCAGAACAGAGGGGCAAGAATTAGGGTGACAGAGATACCATGCAAAGGAAACACCTGAAGACTTGCTTTCCTTTGGTGCAATTTGGCAACACAACTAAAGGAGCTCAGAAAGCCACTCTAGCTTCTTGGGTGCCTTGAGACTTGAAGAAACCTTAATTTTAACCACAACTTTCAGGAAACCAAAGCTACCCAATAAGTCCAGATGCACATTGATGAAGGCTAAGTTGAGATTTAGCACCTGGAAAAGAAAAATCCACTTAGGGTAAACAAATCAGCTGTTCCTTCACTGATGGGTACCTCCAGTTGGCAGGTTCAGTGCACACTGGCAGCAGRGGTGAGGACATGGCAGGCAATTGCTGCTTTCAGGCCTGGAGCAATAGGAACCAGACTTCCCAAAATGACTCAGTGGGTAAAAAACCCACTCATGAAGCAGGAGACTCACTCTGGTGTCCTTCCCAAGCTGAAGGTTTAGACCCACCTCTCTCTTACATCAGAATGGCCCAACCATCCTCAGTGTAGTGCCTCAGACTGAGTCCTGGAGAAACAGCAGATCTGGCTTCTAGCCCCTGCCTACTTATTTATTCATTTGAAAATACTGTTGTGAAAGCTATACAAGCAGAGCAGGAGGATATGCAGAACTCCAGAACTGCTGGGGGTTCCTCCTCCCCAGTGCCAGCTGTCCTCCTGCTTGTGCTGCTCACTTGGCCTGGGCACTGGCACGGCTGCCTGTGCTGGGGCCACTTTCTGGGCACCACCCACAGCTCCCCTGCTCCCCAAAATATCCCCTCCACATTGCAAATATTTCTACAACAGAGCTGTAAGTGATGCCAATGTGCAACTCCACCTGCTTCTCTAGGGGCTTCAGAAGGTATCGAAGGGTATGTGATGTATTCTCCATATTTCCATATGTCTGTGTTCTCCATATCTCCATAACCCTTATATTCCAGTAACTTTCTCTGTGCATCAGTCCTTCCGCAGATTTTTAGAAACGGGCTCACAGCTTTGTGAGCATAAAGCCACTGTCACAACCCAAAGCCTATATCCCTCCTTAAACTAAAATGTGTCACATTTTCCTTTAAAGAGGGGTTCAAAATTTCATGCTGTTTTTATGCTTTGTTCAAACTCTTAAAACATTGAAACATGATACCCACTAAAATCATTACCTCTGCAATCCCCTCATAATAAAAACCCTGGTTTTTTTCTATACCTTAGTGTCAGGACCTTCATTAGTTTTAAAATTCTGTGAAATATCTACACCTAATTCATAATTAAATGTCCTTTCCACAAGATTCCATAACAACACATGGGCAGGTTT
Organism: Amblyornis subalaris; assembly: GCA_018881555.1. Lineage (NCBI taxonomy): Eukaryota > Metazoa > Chordata > Aves > Passeriformes > Ptilonorhynchidae > Amblyornis > Amblyornis subalaris. The sequence goes on from JACAXG010000042.1 coordinate 152,425, forward strand.
TGGATGAGTACAGACAGAATTGCACAGTGAAACCAAGCCCTTTGAGTTTCCCCAAAGAAAGGCTGGTCATGTGGCCAGCAGCTGTGACAAAGCAAGATCCCTTTATAATCTGAAATGTAGTAATAATTGCCTTTTCCTGTGCTCCCCAATTAAATAACAAATAAATGATAATTTAGAAGAAAAAGAAAGGTAGTGTTTCTTCACAAAGATTTAAAAAAACAGTGAAGATTCAGGAAAAAGAAAATAAGCTGAAGAATGAATGAAAGAAAAAATACTTCAAATGGAGAAAAAAAGCTTTTGTACAGTCATACTTCCCCAGATGCACAGAATGGCTTGCAGTCTAGAATTACTAGGAACAATTAAAATGAAGCAATAACAAATGTGCAGTCCAAAGGTGAGGTGATCCGCTCTCCTCCCCTCTTCTCTCTCTCTCAGCCTGCAGCTGATCCAGAGACCATGACGAGGCTTGTGCCCTGTAAGCAGGTAAAGTTATGAAATGTAGGAGAGAAAGCCACCCCAGGTTCACACCAAAATGCATTTCAGTGCAGGATTCCCAAAACAAGCACAGCAAGGATTTTGCGGTCTGCATCAACATTGCTAAAAATATGTATTTCTTCCATTTGCCCTCCCGAGGCTCACTTCTCTTGAATCCAGAGAAAAAGCAGCAACTCATCCCTGTCACATACAGGAGAAAGGGTAGATAATGTTTGGACTGATTTAATAATTACAAGCAATAAGGGGTAGTTATCAACACCAAGAGACTCCTCTGGAACAAGGAAAGAAAGATGTGACAAGAGCTACCAGCTGGAAAAGGAGGCAGAACGAGTGATGACAGGACCTAAAATGGTTTGCAGTTGCTTCTGGGCTGCTGCAGCTACTCTTTGCTATTTTTAAAGAGCCAATGGCCAGAACAGCCTTTTGGGAAAATATTCCTCTCACCAAGGCACTCCTGCACTACAGGATGTCGCTGTTCATCAGGGGAAGGAGACCTTGGGAATCCATTTCAAGAAAAAGTGCTGCTGCTATGGAGTAATATATCCAGTGATGAACCCCAGCAGATTTATCTAGTCAAATATTTTGAGAAGCTTCCTCTAAGCAACACACTCTGAAGAAACACCTCCTAAATTTTGGATGCAGAGAGCTATAGAGATTATACTGTCATACATCACCAGTGGCACTTTCCCACCCCTGTCCTGTGCCAGCCCTGAGGGGTTCATAACCTTCATTCAGGGTTCTGTGGTACTTTCCAGAAAGATCTTGATTTCCATTGAGCACCCCAGAGCCACACAGCAGCTCTGGGAGGACACAGCTTTTAGCTCTGGAGTCCCTAAATCCCTTCCCACTGTGGTCACTAGGGCAGGTGCTACCACACAGACACAAAGCTGGACTTCACAACATTGCATGGGGCAGTTTGCTCCTATATCAGGACAAATCATGCGTGAGATGAAAGCATGCTTCCTCTGCCTATGGCACATCCTCATTTCTACTGGGCATGTGTGAGACCAAAATATGAACACAGTAGGGCCACAGCTTTTCTTCTCTTGTACTACCTCAGCTAGAATACGTCCCAAGGCAGCTTGGTTTTGGCAGTTTCCTCTTCTCTCTACTCATTTTTCTGGCATTTCTATTTCTTTTCCTAATCAAAATCTCCGAGGCTGGAACAGCAGGAAGGAGTGAGAACTGTAGCAGTTACAAATCTCGACTAGTGATGAGGAAGCAAAGTGTAGGGTGAACGCTGCTTGCTATAATCCACGGCTGCCCAACACTCACAAAATTCAAGGATTCAGGCTGTGACCTGTTCTGCTTAGATTTTAACCTGGGGTGGCATGCCGAAGCAGAATGAAGGGCTTGAATTTGACAGCAAAAAAACTTCAGGAGCATTTCTTATGAAGGTTGTGCTCAAGATGGCAGAAACCTCAATCTTTTGGCCCTCTTCCCAAGAGGAACTGGCTAAATTAAGGCCCCTTTCAGTTGTGGATATAACCCTAAACCAAAACCACAGGGATCTGATTCAAAATCTGCCTGCCTGAAATTGAGGCAGCTGGAATTCAAAGCTGGAATTCAAAGACTTTCAAAAGGAAGGTTCAGGCTTGCAAACGAAAACCTAAATTTGTCAAACCCAAACAAACACACCTCAGCAGCAAGCTCTGAGCCCATCCTCTGCCTCTTGAGGCCTCGCATTCCTCATGTCCCTGTGAAAACACTGAGCAGTCCTGTTATCCCAGTGCTTGCTTGCATGGAGACTAGACAGGACGGAAAGAATTGATTGTTGGCGTCATTTTGCTTTCCAAAGACCTGCACTGCCCAGGCTGCGGTGGCAGGTGGAGGATGCACTGTAGAGCAGCAGGGATGCACCCCAGCTTGCTCAGGCACTGGCAGTGATCATCCACTGCTCAGAGATCTCCATGGGGGAGCTCAGCTGCTGAACTTCTCCCCGAAGCCCACAGCTTGTAGTATTGACAAAAAGTATCCTCATTCTCCTGAACTCTGTAAATTAACAGTGAATTTGACCTGTATTTCTCAGTCTTGTTCGTCAGGCATAGCTGGGCCGAAAAGAAGGGGAAGAAAAAAAAAAAAAAMCGCTTGCTGCAGCTTTGTTAAAAATGTACTTTGGAAGCAGCTTAGGAAAGGGCATGTGGCTGCCCTTACAGCTCCCTAGGGATGCTGTGCTTGTGGGAAGTGCAGTGATGTTGGATGAAGTCTGCATAGCTCTAAATCTGCTGCAAACACCCTGCTGGGTCACAGCCAGGTGAGAACAAGGACTGAGGTATAGAGCTGGAGACCACATCTTTATATCCATGCAGGAGGACATGGAGTCCTCTTTTTTTAATCTCAAACAGATGGCCCTGACACTGAATGCACTGCACCCTTCTTTTTCTTACACCAAGCTACTTGCACTCCAGAAGGCTGAAAACATAGATCTCAGTTGTGAGTCTGCATTTTGCCCTTTGGGGACCAGCACTAACTGCAGTTAGGGATGGACCTGCCCCAAACCTGCTGCATGCATTTCAAACACACCCCAGACTCTCTTTTCAGAGCTGCAGATGTAAGCAGGGTGAGAATATGGGTTCAGACTCTGTATTTCAACTTGGACTCATTCTCCATATTTCCACTTGGATCTATTTTTAATTTTAACTACATCCATTATAACAGTTAGGGTTTGCTTTCCCTGTCTTTAAAATAGTAGGTCTCTCAGCTCCACAGACAGCCTGTGACATGTTTGAGTTAATGTGAAAGCACACCAAGGTATTTATGCCTCTGCAGACAAGGGTGAAAAGGCCAAATGCAGCTGCTGAAACTCTCACCCGACATGAGGGCAGTGATGTTTCAGTGACATAGTGACTTTAACACAGGGCTTGCAGTCGAGCAGCCTGTTGCATTTCTCTTTAGGCTGTCATTCTGCCAAAGTTTGATCAGAGAAGGACACCCAGGGCAGCAGCAGCTCCTTAAGGGAACCACAAAATTGAAGTGGCCAGCATGCAGCATCATTAAACAAACAAGCATAAGGGAACATCCCTTCTGGGGATGGGATTATGATAGTTCCCCCTACTCAAATCCCCTAAGGCTGCAAGATTGTACCTATAATGACTGGCTGACTATAAAGCCTGTCTCTTGGTTCATTCTAATTAGAAATCTGAAGTAGAAATTACCTAAAATATTTTCTTTTTTTAATGCAGGTATGTGCACTAAACACATCCAACATGCACAAGAGACTGCAAAGAACTCTATATTCCTCATATTGTCCGGTGCAAAGAGTTACAGAGACTTTTCTAGGACACCTTGCAGCAACTTATAAAATGAACTAAAATATTTGTAAAAAGAAACCCCAGTCCTGAATAAGAAATATGATCCATTGCAATAAAGCTCAGTAGATATAGTATATATACAGTAAATATGAAGTAAATTTACTGATGTACTATCCAATAACCACTCAGACTAATATGACCTAAATGATCTCCTTAATTTTTCTCATGTCTCTTATCTTCTAGGACCATGCTTTTTGGGAAAGGGCCACCTCTTTGCTCTGAATTTTTTCAGCACCTTGTAGTTCCTGTCCACCACTGAAAACTGTAGTATTGCATAGGATTGAACTACAATATTGTTACCAAGTAATACAAACACAGATACTTACCTAGTTTGAAAAGCAAGTATTAGGACCATCCAGCCTGAAAAACTGTGTGATTCTACTACAACTAAAATACATTAATTGGCTCACATGTAAGGCACTTACACAAACAAAATTCTGAAACTGTGCTTCAGTTTCCTATAGTACAAAACTGACCTCTCCCTTCAGCCACTAACTTCAAGTTCTCAGTCCCAAAACATACATGCTTTGTCAGCTTTAGTTCCTGGGGCTTCAGCTGTCACACAGAGTAAGTATTGTGTCAGGAAACAAGTTCTCTTAACAAGTTTATAATATTCTAGACAAACTGAGATATGTCCTTGACTGAGGTCTCGAGAACTTCCACACTTGGGAAATTCAGTCTTGTGTATGTAGATGTGATTTCTTGACAGCAGGTGGTACCTTTATGTACTTCCATACGTACAGACTGTGTGCTTCTTCCTTTAAAGACAAAGGCTACAGCATTTTTTCTAGGTGCTTTGTGCACTCCTGCTTGTATTTGACACATACTACACACTCATCTCAGCCTAAGTCAACAGGCTTTACCTGTCATATGGACTAACCTGTAGGTCATCTAGAACATATAATTCTTAGTCAAAAAAATGGTATGTATAAGATTTTTTTAAGGAAATAGTAGGACTACAATCAGCAGCTTTAATGGGATCTTCACCTCTGTGACACCTGTTGAGGAACCAGTCATAAATGTCACTGTTTTCCTTGTTTGGATAGAGGACTTTATGAAGCCATGGGAAGTGATCTAGGGCTTGGCTACACGAAGCAGTGGATTTAATTATATTTCAGTTAAAATTTTTAATCTAAATATAGGGTGTGACAAGTGTTGAGAAGTGATAGTGGCCTGGTGATTCTGAAGTTTTGTAAAGAATTTGGACTAAAGTCCACCTTATGTAAAGAGCAACCATGCCTTAAGCTTGAGCTGTAGCCTGTGCAGGGACTGGGGCCACCTTGTGCCCAACACCCCAGAGCTGGGTGTTGGCAGCTTCTTCAGTCCAAATGATCAGGACCAGAAGGAAGCTGAGCCATGTGAGTGCCTTCAACACTAAATCTATACATAAGCATTTACCGTGTGGTCAACAGGACCATGGCATGGTACCCATTCATCCATCTGTGGAATACATGCTTGCATCTAAAGCAAGAGTTTCCAAGCCATTCCAAAAGGTTAGATATGCACTGAAGTTTTGGGTTTTTTCTGTTCCAGAGAATAGAACAGGCCTGGATACAAAAATATTATTCCAAGGCAAAGATAAAAGCACCTCTTTTAAAGGGAGTTTCCTCTTGAAGATCCTGAAACAAGGGGATTTTGGCATTTCTGAAGAGGAACTAGAGTGCTTCCGCAGCAGCTTTAACACCACTGGCTGCATCTGCACCTACTGCTAAAACAGGAGGATGGAGGAGATTAGAAACCAGCTAAATCTGAAATAAAATTAGCATTATAAAATGTTCCCTAACTGATTCTGGGAGTTAGGATGTGATCTTATTTACATGGTTTTAATAAGGATAAGCTCCAGAGGCTGCCTAGAGGATAATAATGTTACAGGATTTAAACTATTGTAATTGGGACCTGAATCTGAACTACTGAAATTACTCAATTCCATACCAGAGAAACTAAGCAAATAATCTAGGCCTTCCTACCCCAATCTCTCACGGAGACCGGGAGTGTAAGACTGAGCCTAAGAAATCCACTGCATTGTATAATCCAGGAGGTGGCCAAGTAACTACATTTACACCTTTGTTTCTTAATTTATCCCTTCTATTTTCATAGTCAGTTTATATTCTGACCCTTCCTTTCTCTGAAATGATAGATAAAAATAAACACTTTTTTAAGCCACACGAATATCCTCTCTAAAAAACTGGCCAAATTGTAATTTCTTAACCTGTTGCTCTGGGAAATACTTTTGCTGGGATGTCAAAATACTTAAACACATATCAGTTCCCAATAACTTTACTTATACTGTCAACTTTCCCCGTGGGACACATGAAGTCTTGGGGGACACATGAGCAGTTATTGTGCTGTAGTACAGTGACAAAAGCTAGCCTAAAGGAAGAAAACATTTTAAGACTGAAATTCAACGTGTAGTTTAAGATCTACTAGAGGCAACAATGATCGGCCCGTGGAGGATTTACTTTTGGAAGGCTGTCATGGTTTGACCCGGTGTGAGACAAATCAGATTGGTTAAAACAGGTGAAGGACAGTTCTATGAGCCACTAGATTTCAGTATACGTCTCTGCGAAAGGAATGTTATGAAAAACCACCCAGGAAGTGACACTTCACTTGCTCCCTTGCTCCCAGCTGCACCCACGAGTGGGAGAGGGTCCCCCCCACCACACCCAGGCCAGGGGCCCACGGCCTGGGGGGCCCGGCAGGGGCCCCGGCCTCACGCCCACTGGTCCCACGCTGTTTGGACCCGAGAGGAGCTGGTCTATTGCCATCTGGACCAAGGCCAAACAGAGAAGCAGCTAAATCGAGCCAAGATACGCCGAGAAGCTGCGATTTGCGGAGAGAAAAACCCCTCCTTTTCCCTTTCGGAGGCGGATGGGTGAGATCAAAGGGTGACCTTGCTGTCACAGATAAGCCAGAGAGAAAGGAAAGCAAATTATGGGAAGGACTGATATGGCCACCATTAGCCTAATGGAAGAGAAGACAGAAGTGGTAAGAAGTGCCAGAGAAGAAGCCATCTCTAAGAACATGGGGATTCACTTTTTTCTGTGAGCTGTGCTGTGCGATCTGGAATAATGCCAAACTAAATTTCTCTATAATTCGCAATATGAGATATGGGGGAATTTGAATTTCACAGCCTAAGATAAGAACATTTTATGTTGTGTGCAGGTGAAATTTGCAGCCTTTGGAGATTATGAGTAAAAGCAAGGGACTGTACTACTGAGTGCCTTTAGCCTGGAATGACTTATTCTTAAGTGTTTAACCCCATTAGAATTTTTTTGCGACCTACAAACTGCCGAGAGTATTGTGGGAGAGAAGATAAACCACTGCAGCACCTGGGCAAGATGTGGTGTTTCCCCAAAGGTTTGGAACCACGCTGAAGACACTCTGTAGGGAGCTATCTTCCGTGGGATGGATCCCACTACACTACAGAATGAACTCTTTATCCCATAAAGTGACAATAAGAACTCTTAATCATAAGATCAGAATCTCATGTTTATGTCCTTTATGTGATCAGTGAGAAAGATTAGGATGTATTGGGAGGAGAATGATATTTGTACGTTATGCCTTAATATTATTATTTTTTTTATTTATTCTTTCTATTCTTAGTAGTGTTAGTGAAATGAATTATTTAATCGTTTTTCAAGTTTCCAGCCTGTTTTTGCCATCTCGTTTCCTCTAAAGAATACAGCATAGGGATCTGGAGTTTGCCTGCAGGTTAACCCTGGACAAAGGCAATGAAAACAAGGTATTGGCACAGAGCCAACATGCCAATGTGGCACTGCTGCTGATTAGCAGGTACCCACTGCTGATGCATATGATTTGCTTGGCCTCAGAGGTTTTTGAGGCTGCCGTGGATGGACATCGTGCGTAGGCAGGTGGGCTGTGAAGGAGAATGCCAAACCTGGGCTCTGGGGTGCAGAGCCATGGATCTCCCCTGCTGCTGCCTGGCCAGAACTCTCTGGACAACTCATCTGCTGCAGAACTTCCCTTCAGAAGCTGAATTATTACAAATCATGGAAAGGTTTCCTAATAAAGAAAAGGAAATAAATCCATCAACCTCTATTCTGTCTGGTTCAGCAGAGTCTCATGGCACTTGTTAAAGTTTGTGGCTGAAATGGGACTGTAGGTAGGTTTTGATTTAATCTTGGCTCTGCTGAAGTAGATGGCAAAAAACTCACTGGACATCAGGAGGGGAAAGATTAATACATTAAACCCCTTGTCCCTTAGTGGTTCTGCTCGCAGAAGACAAAGAATCAGTGCTTGCCTGACTCACAGGCGAACAAACTCTTGCGGACTGAAGTTCATTTTCCGGGGTAGGTGGAAGTACTTGCCACTGCCGTTTGCCTCCAAGCTCCTCCTTAGAATCTACCATGAACTCACTTACTCCACTGTGTCAAGCTTTTGAAGGCCATAGTGAAGATAGTGAAAAACAAATAATTCAGACTGTTCCTAACTTCCCATTCGAGCAGTTTACCCCTCTCTACCCCTGTGAAGGCAGCCTGGTCTAGTAGGTGTCTCAAAGCCCCTGTATTGGTAAAACCAACCTTTGCAGCCTCCCTCACCTTGTCCCCATTTTGCAAGGCAAGCAGGGAGCAAAAGAGGTTCATACTTTTTCCAGTCATGCTGTTCATCAGCAGTGAGGAAGAAGCCAACACTGTCTGCTCACCATTTTGCGGTCTATGACCACAGATACCAAGTCATCAATTGTTTTTTTTCACCAGTAATATATTCCTTTTCGAAGAATATTAGAAATCCCTGCTAGATAAGGTGTTTTGTTAGCGGGTCATGGAATTTTGTAATATTCCATGCATCAGTTGGCATCTTTAACACAAGGATTTTCAGACTTTGGCATCACAAGCACTAACTTATTTTTTCAGATTTTCTTGATATTTGGAAAAGCCTTTTTATAAGACTTGCCTTGAATGTATTGTCTTAATTCTCTATTTGGTTACAGTCCCAGTGGATAGTATTTTCCAGTGCCTACTAAAGCATACAGAAGGGGCCAAAATAACTTTTAATTCAATAAGCTCAAAAAACCCCATCTAGATTCTACTGAAGAGCAAAATTCCACAAACAGAGTCTGTATTTTCATTGTATTCAGAAAAAGAATATTTTTTTTCAATATTAAAAAGTCCTGGGTCGATCAAATTGTTGCATATTTCTTTCTGGGTAAGTGGTAGTGAGTAGAGATCTCTGACAGTTCTATATTAAATGCAGGTGGCTCTGTGAATGCTATTCCTGTCTGATACACTACATTAACCATAACCTGCAATTTCTTCCAAAAGAACTGGAATGAATTAAATTGTTTAATAAAACCTTGCTTACCTGGATAAACTAATTTCTAGTTTGCATTTAGGTTCCCTTAATGCATCTTACTAGATCACTATTTGTAACACAAAAAGCTAGAAATGTTTACTTCAAAAACCAAACATCTAGTGTAATCCTGGTAATTGTTCAAGATATTCCTTCTTAAGACTGAATTTTCTTTTATACCTTTTCTTGCCATATTCTGAAATGCTAAATTCATTTGGCATGAATTGATAACTTCATTCCCACTTCACAGCTAATTTCAAGGCTCAAACACAAACCCTTCTGCATAATTTACAGTTCAATGCACCTCCATTGAGTCCGCCTATAAACATGGATTTGGGCATTAAAGACATCAAGAGGTTTGGGGATGGACATACCTGGATGAGATTTTTCTTTTCTTGTTGCTCTGGTTCAGTTCAAAGCAAACCCACAGAGCAAAATGAAATGCAGCATCACAGATCTATACCCAAACAAGACCATCTCTCATTGAAAGCAAGGTTTTTAACACAGAAGTGAAGCAAAGCAGGTACATTTTATCAGGAGTACAAATCAAAAATATTTCACTTGGTGCATGGTGAATACAATAAAGTTAAAAATTTTGCTGTTTTAAAATTTATTTTAATTGCCAGAAGAAAGTACGCTTGGGAGAAGATAACAGCTTTATCTTGTTTTCATGGTTAAAGCAAGCCATAAAATTCTTTGTAACTGAGCATGGTTGAGGCAAAAAACACGGCCCCATGATTCCAAGCATAGCATCATTTATATCCATAAGCAGATTAAATTTTAAAAGTTCTCTCAATACCACTGACCAGAGGAGCAATGTCATTGTTAGAAAACACACGCACTGGTTACCTTATAATCAAATTTTCACTGCCCTTTCTGACAGGTTTTTAAGTTACTTAAGGGATCTATTTATATGTGGAAGCATCAACATCATGCAGTAAATCCAACCACAACTCAGTCACATATTTTATTAAGTTTAAGTTCAGTGAAAGTGCAGAGTAAACTAGGGCCCTATGTCTCTCAGTTACATCTGATTTGCGGTTGCTATAAAAAGGCCCACATGCCGCTCTTTCAGATGTGTTTTGGATTGAAAATAGGATTAATGTGCTAAAGTGTGATTAGAATGGTTAAACACGATTAATTGGAACAGACTTGTATTGCCAAGGGAGCTCCGCTGTTACTGGCCAGCCTCCAGTTTACCAAGTGAACAAAGCAGGCCAACTGTCCAAGTTTTTCCATGTCTTTGCTTATGTGCCTTTTCCTTTGCGTTTTCTCATAGCCAGCTTGTCTCAGAGCAGATTAAATACAGCTGAGAATGTTGGTCTAGGTCTGCAGCGAGGATCCTCGGGGAATAAGCAGGAACCTCAGGCCCAGACTTGGCTTCTCCAGTGCTGGTTGAAAACTGCCATGCACCTAGGGCAAGGGTCCAGGTGGATCGACTAGGGAGTGGGAGTAATTTGGGGTTTTTAAAATGATCTATTAAACCCCTGAACTTTAATCAAGCTGCTACCATACTGACAGCCGTGATTTACTCACACATGGCTGCGAGGGGTAAAAGGGGCAACGACTGCAGAGCACAGGCACTTGTCCCCAGCTTCAGAGCCTGTGCGTGGGCCACACGTGCATGCCCCCCCCCCCCCCAAATTAGCACACTGGTGTGCTTTTTTCATGGGCAAATTCATGTGTATCTGTGCCATAAAAAATCTATTTCATTTTTTTAGTTGATACTTGGCTGGACATTCAGCAAATCCTGCCCCTCTCCACTAACTGCCCCCACCCTCCCCCTGCCTTTTCCAAGCACAGATTAAGGATTTAAAGCTTAGGTAATCAAAGCTTTAAACTGATCCTGCCTGGAGAAGTCAGAATGGTTTAGTATATTGTTCTAAAAACAGAAATACCTCAGTGGTTTATTGCATGAAGATATTAAAGTTTGCACAAATTAAACTCAGGAGTGCAGACATTTTGAGCTAAATTCCTGGCTATAAGCAACTAAAACCTTCATAGCAATTAAAACCATGTTTGATATTTTTTTTAATAACTCCAGGCGCAATTCAAATCACAATGGGATTGCCTTTCTCAATAACGAAATCATTGTACAGCTTGTGGAGTAATGGCATTCTATCTGGGAATGGGCTTGGAAAACGCGTATGCATACAAGATTTCCAAGACAGCATGCATGTATGTACACAACTGCCTCTCAATATTTAGCATCCTCCTTTAAAAACTGTCTAACAACTGGGAACAGAAGAGTAACCATATATTTATCCTCTGGGGTTTGAGATCCTGAAGCAATTATTTGAGAAAAAAATGGAAGATAAATTCAGGGATATTTCTTGCTGCACTCTAGTTCATTTACGTGACTGTACATAAATTTCCATCTCTCTGAACGATGCAAACAGAGAGGCAAACAGCATGTGCTATCTTTGCTCATAATTTACAAACTTGCCTTGGAGTCAGTTCAGTGTCGCTTCCCCCTCAGGGGCTCAACAACAACCTCTTGCCTTGCTTTCTCCTGGCTTTCCCTTCTCTGCTTTCCCACCTCCCATTCTCTCTGCCTCATATACAGCTGCCCAAAACCAGGCATATAGCTCCTGTGCTTGTTGTCATCTCCACTAGACCAGCTCACTTTCTTATCCAGGCTTTTCTACGAAGTCCATTGCATTGGGTAGATGATATTGCTTCAGGTGCAGAAAGGATACCGTTCTATTTTTTATTTGGAAGGGTGGTAGCACATAAAATCATAGATTAGTTTGGACTGGAAGGGACCTTAAAGATCATCTTGTTCAAACACCCTTGTCATGGGCAGGGACACCTTTCACTAGACCAGGTTGCTCAAAGCCCTATTCAGCCTGGCCCAGAACACTACCAGGGTGGGGTAGCCACAACATCTCTGAGCAACCTGTTCCCAGTGCCTCACCACCCACATACTGAAGAATTTCTTCCTAATATCTAATCCAAACCTACCCTCTTTCAAGGTACATCATAGTATGCCAGAACAAAAAGGGAGAATATTGAAAAGCCTCTTGATGAGCTTTCTATCTTCCCTTCATGTGAACACAGCAACTTCCTTTAGTGCTGTGCAGTACATGCTGGTGGCAGCAAATCCCTTGCAGTGGTCTGGTTTTAAACTGCTGCCATATCTAAGTCGTAGTCCTAAGGTTTTCTTGTATAGTAGATGGTAACCACCTTTAAAAATTAACTGTGGAAAAATTAATTACTGTTAGTATCAGCGATTGCAGAGGTCTGACACATTATAAGATCTGTAGTTATCCAGGTGGTCTTGCTAACCTGCCATCTCAGGGCTTGCAATGAGTGACCCATTCATATAAAGATACTCTCAGCATTTCCTTTTGTTAGTGCTGGGGAGTTATTAAAGCCTTCTTGGCAAGCCGGGATTATGCCCTTCACTGCCCATAGTTCCAGCCAAGCCTCTGCAGGTTACCAAACCTGCTGCATGCTGACAGGTACCCTCCCACCTGCCCTCCCTCTTTGAACACCTGCCTTGTCAAACTTTTTAGCCCCACATCCAGGGCACAGAGCTCAGCATTTGTCAGGAGTAAAACGCATCCTGTAAAGAAGGCAAATCCTTTCCACTGAAAATGCCAGTTGAAAGTAAGATTCCAAAACCCTCTACCTGGACACTCCTTTGGAATAGCCCAGTTTGCCACTAAAGCAATGAAGTAACCATCCAGGTGCTTTGAAAACCTCTCATAAGGACTTGCTTCAACCAAAACACGCTCAGTTCACAGGAGTGCTTTCTTCTGCAGTTACAGAGGCTGTTTCTCCCTCCAATACATTGATGTGGATGAGATGTGGTTCGACAATCAGCCTGTGGTTCACAAGTTCTGCCGATTCAAGTTGTGGCCACTAGAAGTTTCTGCTCCATACCTGGCCAAGCTATCTACCCAAGTTATGATACTTGTGAGAAGATGGGAATATCAAGCAGCCTGCCTGTTCAGAAACCTTCAATGTTCACAGCCTGATATACAAACAAAAATATCGACATAATTTTAATTTATGTTGCTGTGCTGGTCTTTGAACTGTCAAAAAACCCACATCAGGTGTAGCTGTTCTGGCTGGTGGAGGCACCATTCAAGTGACTTCTTCAGGCACCACAGCTTAACCTGACAGTGCTTGTGAGCACTGGAAGGGCATTTTGTCTTTTAAGACTTCCCTGGAAGGGGAATGTCATAGCTGATGTCACACAGAGATCCCCTGGTGATCTGAGTTGTACAAGTGTGTGGATGCCCCACTTTGGTTAAGAACAAATATTTCAATAACGTGTCCCAGACAGCTATTGTATTTTCAACTCATCAGAGGACAGAATGAAGAGCCACTGTTTATATCTTCAGTGTGGTACAAACTGGAAACACTCATTATTTTTCAAAGTACTGTGGCACCCTGCTAAAAAAGCTTTAAGAAGAGAAATTCCACTATCAGATGGGTCATACAGTTCCTCACCACTGAATGTTGGATGTGACAAAGTCATCACATCAGAACAGCACATGTACCAGCTCCAAAGGTCCAGGCAGACCCATGTCCTGCCTTTAACACCAGCTAGTTACACTTTTCATAACCAAAAATATTAGAAAGTCACTTTTAAACTGAAAACTAATTTTTGAGTTCCTTCTGTAGTACACTAAGAAAGCACAAGGTACAACCTGCCCCTCTACACTGCTACCATATGTTGGAAGCTGCCAGTGCTGAGAAGCAGAGAGCAGCTGCTATGGGTGCCACAGTGCCCAGTGTAAGCCATGCGACCGTCCACACATTCCGTGCCTTAATTATGCCTTTGGAGATCCTGCCTTAGGGGAGGTTTCCATTTTTGCTTTTTGGTCAGACACGATCCGTGCTTAGTCCATGTGTGGGCACGTATGACACCACTTCCAGATTTGTGTAGAACACAATCATAACTGTTTGAGAGAGGGCTGTTCACCTGGTACTTGTGTGCTGTAGGCCTTGCTTTAGTTTCCCAACCTCAGTGTTAGGAAACTAATCTATCATCTCCTCACCAAATGTGGGACATGGCACCTGAAGCTGAACTGTGACCTTTCCTACAAGAGACACAGAGCAGTGACATGTAAATGGAGGGCATGGAGATACAGTAATGTAGGTGGAAGCAGAATTGGGGCCCAGGCTATCTATAGCACTGAGTTAAGGCATTTCAGAAGTTACAGCCCGAGTAGGATACTTGAGTCTTTGCATGGCCATTGATTCTTTTTGTGACCTATGGAAGTCACTTAGCTTCCCTTAGCTGTACATCCATAAAGCTGGGGTTACCAGTGTGACCTTGCACAGCACAGTGAGAATAATTGCACAGAAGATGCAAAAGAATGATGGTAACAGCTATTGTGCAAGAAGACTGGATATATCACATTTATTTTCCTACTAACTCTTGCCAAAATAATACATTGACATTTATAGTTCACTTTCCTGAGTTTTTCTCTTACATAAAGTGTAGCATCACAAGATCCTTGCAGGTTGAATACCATTATCTGCATGTTTACAGACAGTGAGGGAAAGGGAGAGCTGGAACACAATCATCAAGGACTGGATCCAATAAGGAACTGAATGCTCCAACCCTGTTCAAGGAAAGCACAAGCAGGGGTCACACTGAAGCCAGTGAGTCCTTCCTTGGATTTCAATAACATCCTTAAGTGTTTTGTCAGAAGGGGGCCAAGAGCCCTCAGCACCTAGCAGGGTTCTGCACTCCCTCTGTTGCCCAAAGTCAAGCAGTGAAGCAGCAGCCAAGAGGTCATATCGTGGGAATATCTTCTCTGGCTTCCTGAATAGTACAACTGAGAAATTAAATGTAAGAATGATAGTCTGTCCCAGGTTTTACACAAAGCCCTGTGAACTCCAGAGAAGAATTTGGAGAGCTTAGTTACTGCTGGCTAAATACATATTCAGAGCAAAATTCTTTTCTGCATGCACCTGGTTTGCATGAATACCAGGCTTGTGCATGCAAGAGAGGCAGGAGAACAACTGAAAGAGAAGCTTGGATAAAAATGACCCCTGATTACATATGGCTCAGCAGGGGGAAAAGATCAGCTCTGCGCAGACAGGTGTATATGACTTTCTTTAGATCCAAAACCTGGTATAGAACACTGAGGTCTGAATATGGTATCTCTGGTTAACTGGAGTGAGACCTTTCAACTTGAGAATGGTCCTCATCCCTTTAAACAACAGAGAAGAAACACATTGCCCACTCTGTTGTTAAAATAGAGGGAGGAAAATAGTCAGTCATCAATTCTTTGACTTTTCTGTGTTACCGTGCTAAATCTTCCCACTTTTGGCTTAACTAGACCCTTTTGGGGGGCAGAGGACTATCGCGATGCCTGTGGAAAACACACATTTGGAGATGAGGAGAGCTGACCCTGGGACCGGCAGCCCTTGGAGCTGCTGACAGCCCCACTCAGGCATCCTCTCTTCCAGGGCGCCCCAGAGCAGAATCAGGTCCTTGAACAGGGGCTGACTGTGACGTGCAGGCATTCAGCAGCTTTTCATACATCTTTATCTCTTCTGCCATGAGATGCAGTGCACTACACAGATTTATGGGAATTCTTTCCATGTTCACAACTTATAAGTATTAATAACCCGTCCAAGTTGGAAAATAATACACCATTCCTAACTCTATTAACTACAGAAAATCTGGCTTCAGTTAAAATAAGATCCCCTTTAGCAATGCCCAATATCCAATAAATATTATATATAAAAAAAGCCAGGCCGCATCTTATCTGAGGTACGGTAACAGTAATGTTTTTGCCTGAGGCACTGCAAACTTCAGGCTTAAGAAGTCAAAATGACAGGGTGCAGATGATCACTTGAAAGTTATAAGTTTTAACCTAAATAGTTACCTTTAAGTCTTTTTTTATCTAATAATGATTACAGACAGGCAAATTCAGCAGGCTCACAAATCTACACAGAGATATTAAAGTTGTAGATAACATTCAAAATGTGTTTCTGTCACTGACCTGCAAGAAAAAAGGGCATTAGCATTTCTGCCACTGCTACATAAAAGCAGCTGTAAGTTTTCCAAACAAGCAGTTTCATCCAGTTATCAATGGTTTTGAAACTACTTGCATTCTAAGTTAGGATTAAACCCTTTGGTCCTTGCTCTGACAAAACTCCTGTTGCAGTTAGAGGAGGTCTTTCATTCAATTAAGACTTCTGGTTTCAGGTTAAGATCTTCTGAGATATTTATATGCCAGATTCGCAGGTTTTCAGTAGATATTTGGTACTTGAATACCAAAGGTCTGGGTCTCACCAATACAAAAAAATTATATCAGTGTGTTATAGAATCTCAGAATCTTTTGGGATTAAATATGCCAAGAGATGTCCACAGAGTTACTCAGTAAGTCTGGGAATTGTAAGTGCTTTGGACCAGCACAGTCTCACTAGAGCGATAACTGCATGACTTTCACCCTGCTTTAAACTAGCAGAAGTGACTGACAGCATACTCTGCCTTAGCAGGGGCCACTTGCAAAGTCGGCTGCCAAATCTGGGCTATTGCAGCCTGCTGGAGAATGCAAATGACTTCAATTATTTACTGAAAACAGCCTGTCTGTGGCCTCAGAAGTTCAATTAACTTGATAGACAGCTAATTAAAAATTGAAATGAACTCCCATCTCAGGTACTCCTCAGGTGCCCTTCACCAAGTCCTGTGACTCTGTTACCACGTTTTAGCCTTCTCTCTTCCCCCTCGCTCACAGAACCCACAATGCAATCCCCAGGGACAGTGTTGGGGCAGTGGCCTGTCCAGGAGCTGTGTCACAGACCACATACAAAATCCTGCTCCCCAGAAAACCATTTGTCTGTGTAGCTGTGCACAGGGGCAGGCCTGAGTGGGGACATCTGTGTCATGATCCAGAACAGGGTGCTGGCCCCTCGCCTGCCCTCAGGAAGAGCTGGATGTGTCCAGTGCTTCTCAGTAACCCACCACTGCAACAAGACTTGGACGACTTTGGGCACTTCGTAAATTTTTTTTTTAAGTGATCCAACTGGGCATGAGACTCTCTCAGTGCCTCAACCTCACCATCCATAAAAAGGGAATGATGAAGTGGAGGCATTTCACTATATAGTGTGAGATCCGCAGTTGAAAAGCTGGGGTCACTGCAACAGCACACTACAGGAAAATCTGGGAATTTATTAATTATCATCCCATCAGTAGCTATGATTACTGTTTGCTCCATTTCTGACATCCTCAGAAATTCACAGTATTTATTAATTAATTAATTATTTCATTCATTCATTCAAATTCCCACTTTCTTGTTTCACTTTGTGTATTAGTCTACAAGCTACATGCCATTTTAAAGGGTTAGGACCAAACAACCCAAAATTTGCTTTTATTTGAGAGTGTGGATGAAACTTTTAAAGAAAGGAAGAAAGCCAATGATGCAATTCAAAGCAGCTTGTGGACCCTTCTGCACCTATAGATGTTAAATCCAGAACATTAGTTTGGTTACATTTTTGTTCTTCACATTGCAGTACCAGCTGGCTCAGTATCGCTTATTTTAAGGAGATTTTTTTCTGATCAGAGAAAGTCAGAAAGTTACCTATTCAGCAAACAACCTCTTTTATTTATTTGTCATCTTTGTCTGAGGCCCCAGGCTAGCAAGCTTAGAACAGCTGAAAATTAGAGTCAATGGAGAAACTGAAAGGTTTCACATGCATACCAGAAAGGAAACTTATTTTCAGAATGAGATCTGGACAGTTATCTCACTCTGAACATGACCTCATGAATTTGGCAGCTTCCACCCTTCAGCAGACTTTGAACTCTTTGGTGGATCAGTGGCCTAATCTTTGACTTGCTTTTCTTTGTAACAGTGAGGGGGAACCCACAATAATTTTGCAGGATTTTGCGAGCAACTGTCTAATCTCTCATTCATCAGACTTACAAAGAGCCTAAACCTGCTGGTTTTTTTATCCAGTTAAGGTCTGTTCTTTGCCTAGTTTGCTTCTGATTCTTTTTCTCTTTGGCTTTTTTTTTGTTTTGTTTGTCTTTTTGCTGTGAGTTGAGTGAGGAATTGCTTAAGGTCCCCATGAATTCAAAGAGGATGGCACTTTTACCCCTGAAGCACACTCTTGGCCGGATTTCACAACAGCTGAAATCCCCAGGGGCAACACTTTTGAATGGTGTCCATCCAAAGCATCAGTCATGTCACTGGCTTTAGCAGGAAGATTTCAGATGTGCACGGGTTTCAACAGGGAAGCAGGCCCCAAGAGTTTCTGCACACATTGATCCCCCAGTCATGCAGGGATTTTCTGCTGGCCCAAAGCTTTCAGGCTTAATGAGAAGCAAGTGTGGGACACCCTGGCACGGGTTCAGACACACCTTGCTTTTCCCATATAAAGTCTGGCAAAGAGAAAGACCTTGTGATGCTATCTTTCCACCTTTGCACCATATAAGCAGCAGCTTGGAAAAATTGGTGTTTTTCCATATGACAGGTGGCAGCTTTCCAGTGAATACCCCAAAATTTTGGTTGGTATTGCCTCTCACAAGCATGCCAGTTGGGAAAACAGCAAAAGCCTCTTGCGGCTTTTGTGTAATGTTAGGGCAGTGGGATACCACTGTCCCTCCTGTGTGCCCCACAGCCAGTTCTGCTACACCACGTGGGCCACTCACCTTTGCAAGGCTGCAGAGCATCATGGATATAGGTCCTCACACCCCAAGCCACTGAGGGTCATCATTTTAACCAAGGGAGCGGGGGATTTGGTGGGAAGATGCTTCACCTGTAAACTGGATGTTCTATAGTGTCTTGGGAAACAGCATGACATCAAGCTACAGGCAGGACGAGGGGGCTTGAATACAGCCTGTTTTCCTCCTAAAGTATTTGAGGACAGAAACAAAGGGCTAAATGGGAGTCTGCCAGGATGGAGAAAGCTCTTATTTTTATTTCCCATTATAGCTTTCATCTGTGAAAGAGGTTTGGCCAAACTCATTACTTTCTGAGCAGCAGCAGTCATAGTTAAGGAAAAGATATTGTGAAAACTCTGTAAAAATTGAAAAATACATTCTTTCGTAATAAAGTCTGAACTAAGGGCTTGCCTGGGTCTCAATAAAATTGACAGAAATTTGTGAAAGACATGAAAAACAGTAAGAATGGGAGCTTGCTTTGATCAAAAGATATTCATAAATTTGTGTTTCTAAGCTATCCTAGACAGTTACAGCAGGTTTTGAGAGTCATTAAAGGCTCCTTTCACAAAAAGGGTTTAGATTGACATTTCCTTCAAAYAGCTTTCTTTCTCAACCAAATGCAGTTTTAAAGAGTGTCTTTAATTATGACAGTTATTGTTGTTACAGAGGCCGGATGTGTTTTCTGTTAAAAATTGCAGGGAAGTATTTTATACGTTTCAGTTTGGACTCAATGAGTGTATCTGCAAAGCATCTTAAAAGTAGGTCAGAGCTAGCTAAGCCCAGTGACTGCCTGGAGCCAAGGCTGGTGTGGGGTTGGTAGGAGAGAGATGTTCCAGCACAATCCATGCCTCAAGCTCCTTGCTTGGCATGGTGATATCATCCCACCTCCAGCCCCAGGCTGGCCACAAGGCCCAGGGCCCTTTCTGCAAAGGCTCAAACAGCACCTGCTCCCAGAAACATCCGTTTTGTAGACAATGTGAGTTAAAGATTATTCTCTTCATCTTTGTCCAGCCCTGGTTTTCCCTTGGGAGTGAAAGCAGTAGCTTTCAGATTAGTTTTGAGACTCAGACTAATAGTGTCTAACCCACATACTAGTTCCATTGAAGTGAACTGAAATTATTCACTTGTGCAGAGATTAAGTCTCTTGAGAAGCTGTAGAAAAAACAGTCATGCTATTAATAAATACTAGAAACATTCAGACTCCTTAAGCACAGCCATTTTTAGTAATTAATTTGCTATAGATGTAGCTAGCTGATTTAAAGAGTCAGATTTATTCTGATTAAAGCATTTACTTCTATGTCAGCAGAAGGAAGATTTACTGCTTCAGGAAAACATAAATGTCAAATGTGTGCTTGAATATACAGAGTATGGTAGATAGAAAGAAGACGATGTTTTCACAGGTCATGTGCTTAAAGGTCAGTAGGGTTAAAGAGTACTTTTTTTGTTGTTTTAAAGCTGCCATACATGAAGAAGGAGCTGTGCAGCTGAAGGGAAAATGGCAAGACGGAATGTGCTCTAATGTCCATGGGAAGAGCACCAGGCTCTCGAAAGGAGCACGTGCATAAAAACAATAGCTGAATTTGCCCCAAGACCCCTAAAGAATACTTTTATATAATATTGTTCCAGTGCCAGAACTACTGTTTTCCGTTTTGATGCACATTGGCAGTTTTGGTTTTTTAGACAACAGTAACCATGGGTACTCTTCTCTTCATAAGCTTGCAGTGTTTAACATCACTATCCTTGTGAGAAAAATTGCTACATCCAAAACAATTCTTATGCAGGGAGAATTCCAGTCTCCAGAAGACTAAGCCAGGAATATTTCACCTGCACAGATGCAGTGGGAACATTGGAGAGAAATAATTGAAATAAATTGAAACCTACTTCTTACATCCAGAAATTCCTGTCAGAACTATGGCAGCAGTACCAGTGCCTAGGTGTCAGTACTGAGTGCCATCTGGGACCCCTAAGGGTGCCCAGGTGCCATGGTTTGACACTGGTCAAACACCAGGCACGCACAGTAGGCCCATTCACTCACTCACTCTCCTCTGCTCTGCAACTGGACAGAGGAGAGAAAATTTAACAAAGGGTTAATGAGTTAAGAAATGGGAGACAACACTTCAAGGGCAAAACAGGCTCAACTTAATGATATAAGGTGAATTTATTACTAACAAGATCAGGGTAGGAGAATGAGAAGTAAAAAAAAAATTAGCCCTTAAAGACACCCTTTTCTCCCCCCAACCCCTCCCTCCTTCCCACTGACAGTGCAGGGAGGCGGGGTGGGGGTTTTRGTCAGTTCATCACCCAAGATCTTCCTTCCGCTGCTCAGGGAGCGGAGTCGTTTCCCTGTGGCACCGCGGGATCCCTCCCACGGGAGACAGTTCTCCGCGAACTCCTCCAGTGTGGGTCCACTCTCACGAGCAGCAGCACTCCCAAAACTGCTGCAGCGTGAGTCCATCCCACGGGCAGACAGTCCTCCCAAACCTGCTGCGGCGTGGGTCTCTCTGCCACGGGGTGCAGTCCTCCAAGGACAGGCTGCTCCAGCCTGGAAGCAAGGCCTTTCTCTTCATGGGACTCCCGCCGGACCACAGCGTCCCGATATCCACCTGCTCCGGCGTGAGCACCTCCCCACGGGCTGCGAGTGGATCTCTGCATCCCCCGTGGACCCCCATGGGCTGCAGGGGCACAGCTGCCTCACCATGGTCCTCACCACAGGCTGCAGGGGCATCTCGGCTCCAGCGCCTGGAGCGTCTCCTCCCCCTGCTTTTTCACTGGTCTTGGTGTCTCCATTGCTGTTTCTCTCACATATTCTTAACACCTACTCTTCTCTAGTTGGAAAATTACAGCTGCATGCCCAAACTTTGTTATGATTTCTTCTTAAATATGTTATCACAGAAGTGGTACCATCATTATCATCTCTAATTGGCCCAGCCTTGGCCAGTGGCATGTCCATCATCAGAGCCATCAAGGATTGGCTCTGCTGGACATGGTGGAAGCTTCCAGCAGCTTCTCACAGAAGCCACCTCAGTGGCCACCGACTACCAAAAACCAGGCCCTGCAAAACCAACACACCAGGATATTAGCACAAGGCCAGCAGAGATGGCAGAGGGCTCCTGCAAGAGACCCCTGCTCTTATGGAGTGGTGTCTGGAAGCCACCTTTATTTAGGGACCTGAATGTCTCCCTAAATAACTGTAAGAATGGGAGTTTTTAAAGCAGAAATTAGTACAGAGCCTATGAAATTAAGGCAACCATAGACAGAAACATGAACAGGACAATGACTCCCTGGATGTTGTGAGTTCTGGAGACCAGATCCCACATTCCCACCACAAGTGCTGACAGGGACTGAAATCCTGTTCTGTATTCCCTGTAACTTCAGGTCTTATCCTACAACAGTCTAGGCTGCTGCTGGCTGTGGTCTGTTTTAAGGCTGCTCACTCAGCACCTCACGAGGTGCTGCAGGATGAGGCCATTAGCCTGTATTTACATTGCCTGGTAATGCCATCAAACATTCTACTTCTAGTCATTAGCAATCCATCCCTCCTGCCTTTCCTCTCCCTGAGGAAGCGCTCACAGAACCTGTCTCATGGATTTCTGTTTTTCCATTATTGTTGTAGTCTCCCTAGTTTATCTTGCTCTTTCATTAAACAACAAACCACAGATATGGTTTCAACCTAACAGCCTGTTTGCAAGAAACTAACCATTCAGGAACAGGAGCACATCCTTCCCATGTTCTTCAAAAATTCACTTAACATGATTCATTGCTTGATTTTTTGCTTGAAGCATGTTTCACTTACATTAATAATATTTTACCTTTCACTTATAAATTCAAACACAAAAGCAGTTGCCGTTCTCCAAATGATCATATACGTAAAATATTACAACACTATCACTTTCCAAAGGTCAATTTCTCTTCTTCCACTTAATTAGGATTCAAGATTTCCAACAATAAGCTGTTGCAGCAGAAGTATAGCCCTTTTATGTTTACTAATTCACGTCTCTGCTTTTTCACTTTGCAAAGAGGAAAAAGGAAATGGTTTTAAGTGGGATAAGTACACTTTTTTCTAAACAAAATAAGAAGAGGAAGTTCCAAATATGGAGGAAACAGAAGTAATTGGTGATCTGATTCAGTAAGAATTTACACACAGGGTCCATTAGTTTTTGAAAAGTTTATCAGTCAGTCCTTCACATTAGAGTGAAGTGGTATCAGCATCTGATGTGCTGTGTCTCATGTGACTGAATATGCAAGTCAGAGTACCTTATTAATTAAGCCCCAGTCATGCAATGGATCTTCTCACACCTAGAATGTCAATATCAATATCTTAACCTTTAAGTCATTTTTTAATGTTCTTCCAGGAGTAGACTTCATTTTGTGACTGATTAAAATAAAGGGTAGTATTTCATTATGAAACTATACCATAATTTGTTAGATAATACCTGAAAGGAAGTAATTTTTTTCTGGAGTGAAAAAGGTGTGTTAAATCAACCAACCTGTCTGAGAGGACAAAGATAAACATAGTGAGCAGTGTTATTTCCTGTAACATGATTTTGCTACATCTAAATATAAAAATATCACGTAACAGGAACCATGCCCTTTGGGTCCCACAAGAACCTTCCCAAGGGGCCAGAGAGAAAGTTTATAAACGTGTTCTTGCAAAAAAATGTCTGTTTAAAAGAGAATAAAATTCAATAATGGGGAAAAGAGCAAGCAGTCCACACACAGCGTAGTATCTTACTATTAAGACATTTTCTTGATGGAATTCCTACTTTTCTGATTTCATGTGTGTATATGTCTGTGGTGTTTCCTCTAACCTGGCTGTGCTAAAAGGAAAGGGAACTTTTTTGCTTTGATTATGCACCTGGACTTCAGGGTCTGGGCTGGATTCCTGCCTCTGTTGGAAATCATCTGTGTGTCCGTGAGCAGATGAGTCCATTCCTCCCATATCTTAGTCAATCATTTGCAGGATACTTGGATTTTCCTGCTACAGCCCCTGGTGTAACACCATTGCCACATCTGAGGACAACAGTGTCTAGAAAGTGGGACTTGGACCTTGTCAGCAGTTCAAGGCACAGTAGCCCTTCGGGTTCCAGCCTTGCAGCCACTGGTACCTTCAAAACACAAAGTTCTTGCTGATGAGGTGGTGGGTGCAGTTTCCCAGCACAGATGCCAGTGCTTTGCTTGGGAATTGCTGAGGGCCTTCTCAAGGTGCAGCAGCCTTCTCAGGCAGTTCCATGGCATTTTGGCTCCTCAATGCCCCTTCCAACCCCACATTTTGAGTTTTCCAGTCCTGCTGCAGAGATGACTCAGCTGCCTGTGAAGCCGTATCAAAACCGTGGAATTTTACAGCCCATTGTAAACCAGTCCTGTCTTCAATTTACCTTCATATGCCAGCCAAAAACAGTGCCAGTTCTGATGTGAGTCAGAGTTCTGAGTCACTGCCTCATTAATTCCTAGATACAAGTTTTAGGTGCTTTAAAACCTTCCTCAAAATCCAATTCCCCCAGATTCACAGTCACTTTAGCATCTCTTCTTTGAAGTCCTTCCAGTTTTTCTAGATGTTTTTTGGTAATAGGGTGCCCAGCAGTGAATGTAATTTTTCTTCCCTATGTACTTTCCAAATCCTAGCTCTTAAAGCATTAGGGTTTTATGTGTGTGTATATATTCTATTATGTATTATAGTATATCATATTATATATAACGTGAAGAATTTTTCTTTGTATCAGTGATACCAATTTTTTGGGGAGAGAAATATTAGCAGGATTTGATTTTGAGTCACCAGCTGTTTTTTCTTTAAGGTTATTCCTTTCTTATTGGTGTCCCAGTGAATGACTAAAATGTAAACTAAGTTAAGACTTAACAAAACACTAGGACTATTCATACAAGCATAAAATTATATTGGTCCAAATTTTTCTGAACTCTCTCCAGAATGCTTTGAGTTTACTGGACAGATTTCAGGTTGCCATCACAAAAGTGCAAAACCAGACTGAACCTTCTCAAAGCTCAGCTATCAAAGCTACCAGTGCCATTTCTCCAATCAAAATCCGCTTGCTGCCAAGCTTGGACACAGGATGAACAACAGCGATGGTCACAGTACAATCTCACCTTTCGAATCTAAGCAAACCTTTACTCCAAGTCAGTAATATCAATAATAGACTTTCAACTGATTTCAGTGGGAATTTGCCCTCATATACACAGACGAGAAGTGCTTATATCAGCAGATATCCCCTTAACTGTGATAGCTGACATGCATTGACTCAGCAGAGGTGTTTGCCCCAGTAGGAAAGCTGTGCCAACAGGTGCAATCTAGGTGGAAAGGCTTAAGCAGAGCTATATTAGAGAGATAAAGAAACACAGAAGAGTTGCACATGAGATATGGACCTCAACTTCAGTTCTGAACTCCACCACAGACTCCATGGTGATACTGGGCAACCTGCTTAGTCTTTCCCCAGATTGTCCATCAAAATGGAAATCTTCCTCACATTTTCCTAAGAGGAGAGCCATAGGACCCAGCCTTTTCTCACTGTGGCTTTCTTGATTGTGGTAATAGCAGTAATTGATTTCAGCATCTTTGTTTCTGAGATAATTTGTCAGCTTTTTTTTTTTAAATTTTTTACTTGTTTGGACACAAAACTTTCCAGGAAATGGACTGCTTTTTACCAAGTGAGATGACAGCAAAGACCCCTCACTCACGTCTCATTTCCACCTGGAAGGAAGGGGGTACACAACTCCTGAGGTGGTAAAAAAGTAGGGAAAAATACCAGTGAAAGCATTTTGGGTGTGGAAAGATGGCTGGAAACCAGACAGTGCCCGTGAACTCCATTCACAGACAGTCAGAACTGGCCTTGTGTCCTCACACACAAGTGATCATGCTACTGGTAACAGCTGCACTTTGGGGGTACCATACATTGAACAGTGAATCAAAACCATTCACCGCTGCACAGACCTGCACAAGTTTGGCTGTGCTTCCCAACACACTCAAAATAAGAACAACTTGCTATAAACTTGTTATAAGAACCTGGAAAAGGACTTAACAAACCTAAGAATGTGTTTTAAGATAGTAGTATTTCATTTTCCCGTTAGCTGAAAAAAAATTCTCTGCTGCCCCTCACCTTGTGAAATAGCCTACCTTAAAGGCTCATGCTAATTTTGCACCGGTGTAAACAACGGCAGAGAGTAATGAAATAAAAAATTCACACTGTACCAGGCTGAAAACAGACAAAACTCCATCCTTCCATTAAACAGCCATGACTGTAAGAGGGGACTCAAATAACCTCCCCAGGCCAGTAAAGTGCTGCATGGAGTGAGTACTCGTGTTTAGGCTGAAAGTCTTTGTCTCTACTAGAGATAACAGATGCTGCTAATAACCTCCAGGAGATCAACTGGTGCTGAGCTAGCTATGTTTTCTGAATGCAGGATTTGAAGGATTTAAGCAATTATATTTAAAAAATCCCACTTTCCTTTGTAAGCTGCACAGTTACATACTATCGCAACCCACTCTGAAACTATTAAGCTAAAGGCAAGAAATAGGAAAACATGAGGACTTTTGAATAGTGAGAATTTGCACAGGGAATCAAAGAGGTTTCAAGTTCACTTAGTGCAGATGTTTCTATAATTGAGACACACTAGAAAAATGCATTAATGCACAAATCAGTCCTGCCTACAGTTATCTGAACCATAAAAAAATGTCCGTAGTCAGGATATAATTCCCTATTAAATCCTATAGGATACTTTAAAAAAATAACATAGGTTCTTTTTTTCCTATTAAACTCTTCAGGACTTTTTCAGTAGAGAAGTCCACAGGGAGCACAAACAAACCTAAAATCTGTTGACCAATTCACCCCGTAACCCCTTTTCATACACTTGCCCACAGATATTAAGGGCCTGAATTTTAATGAGGCCAGCTAAGTGCAGCTGGTGACCTGAAAGATTTATTACTCCCATTTAAACCAGTAAAACTTCCTTTGGAACTGGCTCAAGCTCCCTTTACTGTATGTGCCCAGCCATCCATCCAACCCAAGCACAAACTGATGCATGCAAAGGCAGGAACTTGCACCTACACATTTGCTGCTGTTGCAAAACGTGCAAACCCACAGGTAGAGGGAGAACATGGAGTCTCACAGGCTTTTGACTTCTTAGAACTGTAATGCTTGGTGCATTCAAAGGAAAGAAGACGTCTAGGACAGATCCAGGGCAACCTGAAAAGCATCATTTTTCTGATCTTTCTAAGTATGACATAATTGTCTACTTTTAGTGTCCAACACATATAAATAGAACTGGCATGTTCTTCTCAGCAATAAACTGTAGCTCCCTATCCGAAATTGGCAGGGACCAGCTGTGCCCTGCTGTAACATCCTTCAGGAAATTTGTCCTTGATGGAAGTCCAAACCCCCAGGAGTGACTCCTACCTGCAGGTTGCACATCTGTTTGCTGCCCGAGAACCTCCCAGGCACACAGCCTCCTGCTGCTATGCTAAATTTTAACAAGGATTCCCAACCTGAAATCCAGAGGTCAATTATCAGGTGCTGGTTCCCAAATATACCTGTTTGCCCTGCAATGCTCCTCTAAAAGAAGAGCAAACACTACTTTTTTTCTTTTCCATCCAGACTTGCCTTGATGGATAAAAATAATGATACAAACAAGAAGGAAATTGTGCATCTCTTTATCTCAGCCCAGCACGAGGCAGATGGATAAGTATGAATAACAAATTACCTTGCAGTGGATTCCACTAATCAGCCTCAGGGCTGGGGTGGTTTAGTGTGAAACAATTCTTAGCCTTTTTTGACAGTGCTGGTTCAGGCGTTGGGCAAAGGACCCTACCCCCTAATTAAGAACCTGAAACAAATTGAAAACAGCTGTGAATAATTAGACAATTTAAGTGCTGTTAAGAAGGAATAATTTTTGTAGCCATCGTAATAAATCTTATGCTGTCCGAACCCATACGTTTTACGTGAACTTTTTTCTGCTGGTGGGTTAGTGCATTACTCATAAAAGAAACAGTATCCCTTTTGTTTTGATTGGGCCTGCTTAATAACAAAAGAGCATATCACTGTAAGTGGAAATGTGATGACAAAGAGAATAGCCTTTACTTTCCTTAATTTTCAATCGTTGTGGTTCAGATCCTATGCCAGATTCCTGGCATGTAAGTTTGGTGAAAAATAAAGAATTCTTGATTTGCACTGTAAATAATACCTGAACCCAAGCTACTTAACATTTTTTAGATTTCTCTGGAAAAATACATGTCAGGAAAATACTTAAAAATCCAACAACTGGCCTGTTAGCTTTATGTAGCAGATAAGTTCTTGAAGTATTGACTAAGACTTCGGGAAATCTATTTTTCTCTGAAATTTTCCACCTTTTTTTTTAATCTTCCAGCTTGTCTGGAATTCAGTTAAAGTGTTTCACAGAAAATAATTTACAGAAGGAGAGCTTTCACCATGTACTGCCAAACCATTCAGGGCCTGATTCGGCAACACATAACTGGCTTTATTATAAATTAGTTCTGCRAATACATAAATGTATATTTAATTTTACATTATGTATAACTTTCGTGAAGGCAATGTATCTGCTCACTCACTTAATGGTAATGCCATTCTTAAGTCTTTGTCAGATCCAGCCTTTGCTTGAATAATGGCATTACTTCCAAACAGGATATGGAAGGAACTAGGTTATCTAGAAGCATGCTTTGGCTTCATTGCTATCTTAGAATAGCATACATTCCTCTGTCATTTTGATGGACTTATATCACTTAATTCCAATCTGGACACAGATTCCGAACATCCAGTTTTTTCAGGATTCATGAGGTGCTGCTTTGTTTTTCTTACATTTCCAGAGAAAAGAAAACAGAGCTCACTGTGCCAGCCATGTGTTCACAGTACTGCAAACCAGCCAGCAGAAATGAAGCTGTGAGGAAATACCTGATGCAAAGTACTTGGTTCTGCACTCCAATGGCCTAGATTTGAGTACAAAGAAAGGAAACAAAGCATTGTGAAAATGAACCTTACAAAAGTGGTGTGAGTGGGAGTAAGAGTTGAGATTTTTCCCTAGCTGATAAGGTGGCAGGCAGCTCAGCCCCTGCTGCTCACCTTCCTGCTCTAGGTCCTATGACACCTCTCACTGTTCTGCATCTGCCTGCACGTGAGATCTGTGGCAGTGGCTCCTGTACTTGAAGCTCTCCTCATCCTTGACGCTATTTAGCCAAGGCCCCGTGGGGCATTTCCTCAACTCCGAATTACCCTTTTTGTGGCTTGTGCCCAAAGTAGTATGACCTCATCAAGATGTTGCTGTGGGGTGACTTCTCACCAAGATTTCCCTGACCCTACTTCTGTCCTTACACTGGCATTTGGGTATTCTGCACATGGAATTAGTGGCCCCGCTGGGTATGAGGAGCTGAGATTTAAATTTCAGGTGTTGTATCACCTGATTACATATAGGAATTATGAATCTGCTTTGTACTAAAATGTATTTTCAGAAGTTGTTTTGAAAGAGCCAAGATGACACAAAATCAAGGAAACAGTTCTTCCCTATGCTTTCTGTGAGGAACCAGGGCAAGTATTTCCATCACTCAAGTTATTTAAAACATTTAAATTCCTTTAGAAAAAAAAGAGAAATAATGATTTATGTTCTAATGGTACTTTAAAAATAGTAGCACTATAAATACACTATCCCCACTTTTCCACCCTTCACTTTTCATTCACCTACTTGCAAATGCATGTATGAATTTTTTTCGAAAACAAAGATTGAATGTCTTCCCCAGAAAAGAGATGCAGCACTGATGAGAAGGGACTTAATACATTGCCCCCACATCCAGCAGGAGCAGAGGAAATGTCAGCAGAGATATTCCTATCTATTCCTAGGTGCTTCTCCTCTTTTCTCTCTGACTGCTGCTCTCTTTGGAGAACTCGTGACTAATGAAGATCCCATGAAGATGAGATTTCCAAATTTCAGCCTAGCATGCAGCAGCAGTTTACAGTGGCCAAAAGAACAATTTTATTTTTCAATGATACACCTTTGGCAATGCTGAGTTCAAGAAGTGTTTGGACAATGCTGTCAGGCACATGGTGGGCTTCTTGGCGTGTCCTGTGCAGGGACAGGAGTTGGATTTGATGATGCTAATGGGTCCTTTCCAACCCAGCACGTTCTATGATTCTATGATAATAAGTTTAGGCACAGTCCTCAGTCACATCCATGCTTGGGGCTTGCTGTTAACCTCAGGGACAGCTTCTGGATGGGTCAGTGAAAGTCTTTGGGGGCAAACGGGCTGATAGAGGGAAGCAGATGCAAATTAAAACCAGCTCCTTTCATTGTTGTTGGCCTTGATGGAGTTGTGGCAGGGAGGGAGCAGTTTCGGTCACCAAAGGAAACGCCTGCGTGTGTCCCACCAGCAGCTCCTCTGGTCCTCAGCTTCTTGTTCCATAAAATGGGACTAATAGTTCCTTACCCTGTGTATGGCTGCAAGGCTTAATCGACTGAGGTTTATAAGGTGCTTTAGGAGCCTTGACTGCAAGTTGCTGTAGACTTGCTAACTACATTATTTCAAAATAAAATAAACACATTTTATACAATCGAAAGGAAAAGGGAAAAAAAATTCACCAGCCCTTTCTTCCCTCCAAGTCAGCTCCTCAGAACTTCTCCAGCATGAGTTAGACTGCGCTCCTTGCTCAAGGTTTCACAAATAGACATAGTGGGTTGGCCAAGAGATTTTTTTACCCTGGTGTTTATAATTCCAATTGGTGTAAAATTTCCTGATGGTTAACACATCCCGTTACAGACACTTTTGAATGAATGACTCATTCCCAAATAATTGACTAGCTTTGTAATTTGGGAAGTAAAAATCACATTTATGAGTCCCTGGGGGGAAGGCCTATAATGTTGTGCATAAAAAGTAGATAAATCATAAAACCTGATTTTTTTTTCATTTGTAAAAGCTTCCATTAGCCTTTGTGTGCACATTAAAGCAATGCCCTCTAAATGTGTGCAGCTGCTTTAAATCACTGGTGCACTTTAAAATCAAGTCTTTTTATATCGTGATGTTAAAATTACATGTTGGTTACTGTAATTCTGTCTTGTTTTTTGTGGGACATCCTTGGATCAGATCTGCTTCTGGGAAGACTTCTCCCTTTGCACTAAGTTTTCTAACCCCTGTAAGCAGAAGCCTAAGCGTTTTGCAGCCGGTGTAAATGGTGTTTATCAGGTAAACAAGGGAAACAAACAGAAATGACCAGTCAGTGCCAGTGCAAATAGGCCCCCATCCTCACTTAGCAAATGCGTGCATTTTAGACTGAGGTTTCAAATAAATGTGCAAAGTGATTCTAATGGCATTTGACAAGGGTATTTGGTGGCTGCAAGGCAAATCTATTATTATCTACAGAATATCTAGTTACAAATATAACCCCCCAAAAGGTGGTACTGAAACTGCATAATATTTAGACTCCTGAATGAAATGGCCATGCCACTTGCCTTGCCTTTGCAGTCAAAAAGTCCCATATACCTTTATGCTAGCAAGGCCTTTTCCCACATTTTCAGAGTACTGTAAATTAGTTTAGTATGCTTGAAAGAACCTGTAATTGTAACTGCTCTTGTTGACACATCAGCTTGATGCCACACAGAGCACGACTGGGACCATATCCTTTGGTTTTGCAGCTACAGTGCATTTCAAGTGCTTGACAGGTCCAGCACTAAGATGTTCTGAATTAGATTTGAATTACAACCGCTAAATGCCCTTGTCAAAGCTTGTTATGCCTGAAACTAGCCATATACATTTAACTGACTATTCCTATGGAAGATATACTGCTTAAACAAAGACATACTCCAAAGTTTCATACAGAATTGTCAAAATATAATTGAGTTAAAAAAACAACTAAAGCATAAGAAGAGCAATCTTTACTGCCTTTTTCCCCCTTTTCCTTCTTTGAAATAAATCCAAAGGACAATTTAGTGGAATCTTAGTATGAAATAAAAAGAGCACATGCAGTTCCCACAGAGACATTGAAATTTATACAAATACCAGATTCATCTATACATTGATCCTCGTGTCAGGAAAGGCCATAGCAGAACTTTAGGATCTTACCCCGTGAAAAACGTTTCATATCACGTTGTTGGCATTGGAGAGCATCTGGTGCTTCAGGAAAAAAATGAACTAAAGCTAGCACATCAATGAGAATCAGGATCAAGTCTTGAATTCTAGAGGACCCCAAATTCATGCTCCATCAACTAAGGGAAGCACAATATTTATACATATAGACATGGGTATGGAAGCATATACCTCAATGCCCATATGCAATATACAATGCACATATATAATGTTTATACAATTTAGTCACACATAATAGAARCTTGCAGACACATTCATGATCACACACTGATTGTACAAGGCCATAATAATACCTTCCTAGGCTAGAAAGTAGCAAGCAAAGAGGACAAATCTGATTTTGACAGTGTTTGAATCTCAGTCCGTGCCATGGACAGTTCAGTAGCCCACTAGGGCTGCATCGTGCTGCTCCTTGTTAAGCCCTGGGCTGCTGCCACTGGCTATGTGATTGCTGGAGTGCTCTGCTAAGGCTGACCCGGCTGGAAAAGCAAGGATTGCTGGTTGTAAGCACTGCTGTGGGCAAAGGAGATGGCCCAAAGCTGAAAGCCGAGAGAAAAGCGTGAGGACTTCCTGCAGCCTAGCTGACTGTCTCAAACTCTCTTTGAGCACAAGAAGCAAGACAGATTTGCTTTTCCTAAACCCACAAAAGCTTAGGCAGCATAGAAGAGGAGTAGCAGGCAATTGCATCTGTTGAAGACAAGACAACCACAGGCATACTTGTGTACACGAGCTGGCATCATCAGCTTCTCTTCCAAATTCTCCTGCATGAATGAAACAAAACATCTTGCGAAAATATCTGTTGCTTCATCGTAGATTTCCTGGTTGAATTTTAAAGTCACATAACTCTGGAAGTTCTCTAGACTGGAGGGCAGGTCTACACTATGATGTGCTCCCAGGTTTGCATTTGCTGACCTAACTGGAGACACAGCCCATGGTGCCCTGGTTTACCTTCTCCCTTTCCTACAATGGGCCCTGTGGGCACAGGACATTTCAGAGGGGGTTTGTTGGCATCCTCCAGTAGGAAGCCAGCACATGGCAGAAGCACAGGTTCTGAAGGACCCCATGCCTGTCCACCCACAGTAGATGTGAATGTAGACTCAACATCAGTCCTTTGTTTCCAGAATAAGGATAAAGGATGTTCCTTTGTGTGCCTTGGCTTGTAGATTGTAGCTTCTCTGGGAGGAGACAATTCATCCCTGGGAAGTACATAAAACACCCAGCACAACAGTGTGCCATTTCACCCGGGGCCTCTAGAAGGTACTGTAAGACAAACAGAGAATAATCCTGCCTTACAAAGGACAAGGGCTAAACAAAGACCAGGGCACTGCAGCAGGGCTGCGTTCCCATCCCCGGCGGTGCCGCGGTGCAAGCAGATTGGGAGCCCGTAACCAGCATTTCTCCCATATGAAGCTGCCCTAGGCATTACCTCAAAAGATGAATTCTCCAGCAGCAACAACAACAAAAAGACTTCTAACCCCATTCCAAGAGCAAAATGTGGCCTGGACTGGTCAAAACCTGCTGACAGCCTTAAGCAGCATGAGAAACCTGTTTCATGATGGCAGTTGGTTATTTTAAAACTGAGCTGAAAGATTAATGGTGAGATTTTCAAAAAATGTAGGCTCTCAATGACAGGAACCGACAATTTGCTCATGCAATTTCCCATCGCTGTGTGCGCAATAGGGAGAAACGGGTGGGCAAAATGACACACGGCCGTTCTGTGTCTACACTTTTCTGGAAACCTTAGCCCTGAAAAGGCAATAAGCAAATAAGCAAAGCGTTTATATGAAAGGCAGAAAGACTTAGGCTGAGAGATACATTGATATTCTCTGTTAATTTTTTATTCAATTAAAAAGCACATGCTGATTATTTTTAGCAGTGTCCCCCTGATACAATTCAGATGTAAATCACATTTCTGTAGTCAGCTGCTGCTGTTTAAGCAGAAATATTTTGACACTATAATTATAGGGTTGAAACTATGCTTTACATTAGTGTATAAAACACTCATTAAATTAAAATTCTTCCATGAAATCATGAAAATAAACAGTCTGTCTGAACTAGCATCAACAAATTCACAGGATGCTTCTGCGTTTTCTCAGGGCTGGCCTTCAAGTGACTGTGTTACAAGGCCCTTATTTAACCGTGAAGTGTTAAAGGTTCACATTCTTTTGAAGGTCCCATTCTGCTTATTTTTAAAATTATTGCTTTAATTGTTTTTACAACTTGTAAGATTTTAAGGCTATTAAGCCTCAAAGTTGTGGGAAAAATTAAAATGGTGATTATTATAACTTGTATAAGTCTGTGAGATGGCAGTGGCACCACGTTTTTTTTCAAGTGTGGATTAAATAAAAGGGGTCCATGGCACCATATGTGGCATGTCACGTTGGTCTTTATGGTTGAGAAGCAACATACACAGTGTATGCACAGCACCTTGTGGGATAGAAAAGAAACCAAACACTCAGGGTGGTTGGTAATGTGTTAGGAGATCACATTAGGAGGAGATCTTGTCTTCTCCTTTGCTCCCCACTGTCTTCTTGCCTTTCATTTCTCTCCCATCCATCATGAACCTCATAATCCTGCAGACAGTGGGTCCAACTGCCTGTGCTTTGAAGCAGGTAGAAGTTTCTGGCAGGAGGTGCCAGAACAAGAGCATCCCAGTGAGGTCCACCCACATTGTAGGAGTGGGAAAGAGGGCAAATGTCTTAGCCCTGCCCTACTAACAAAGGGATTCATTTGTTAGTCTGTTTGCATTTGCTTTGCCCCCTAACAATGAGAAGTCCCAAACAGAGGTCACTGACCGTGGAAAGAGGCAGTCTCCTCTGGCCTGATGGTCTCATTAGAGAGACCCACTGATGGGCTATGGCATCAGTCCTGCTTCCTCACCACCCACCATGGGCAAAACTTGCTGGGTGGGACCACGGTCAAGACCCCTGAGCCTCACCCGGCATTGCCTGGGAATGTTAGAAAATCTGCATATGCTGGCACACTAATCCCTCTAAGCCCTGACTGGGTTTTGTTTGTTTTCTCTT
The DNA here is from genome assembly GCA_018881555.1 of Amblyornis subalaris. NCBI lineage: Eukaryota > Metazoa > Chordata > Aves > Passeriformes > Ptilonorhynchidae > Amblyornis > Amblyornis subalaris. The sequence goes on from JACAXG010000042.1 coordinate 187,288, forward strand.
CATCTGTACAGTATCACTGGTCTTTACAATGCGCCGACCAAGCTGTGGCTGTGCTGGGCTTGGAAGTGAATGGCACGGGATGCTCAAGATGCAGATGATGTAATCACAGTGGTCTGAAACATTTTTGCTACATCTATATTCCACTGAAATCCACAATTATGGTTGACTTTTCTTTGATTGAAGATATTCCAGAAAGATGGACTGCAACGATAATTGCACCATTTTATCTTAAGATACGAATCTGAGACTGATCCCTCTGTTCTTATGAAATTGCAGTCAACATGTTATTTTCTCCATTTGTGCATGAAATATATATGCAACAGCGGTTGCTGCAATGTATATTTAGCCTTAACTTGTCAGAGCCATCAGTTAAAAATATTCAAACCCTTCAACCATTTTATTAATAGGGATTATGCACAAGAAAGTCTATTTCAGAGTGTAAGTTTTAGTACACATTGTAATTCAACGGTAAAGATTTTTTTTTTTTAATGCTAGAGTTGTTTTCTTTCAGCAGCCACATGGATGATTTTTATTTTGTCCAGTACTACTAGCATTATGGTTAGCCCGCCTCTACCACAGGATGACATTTTCCACACTGGATAGGAATAACCTTCTTTTCAGAGCCTGGATACTATAGCCCAGTGAATTCAATTAAAGAAAGAAACAAGTTTTATCACTGGAAAACATTAATATTTTATTCTACCTTCACATTATCATGAAACCTGTGGGGTATGTTCAGTGTGGTTTTGATAAATCCCACTAATAATTGAGCAGAAGTTACCCTTTCATTTTTTTCCAGATTGTTCCACAAAATACTTTTAGTTCTCAAATCAGTTAACTAACAAATAAAATTTTTTTACTTAATATGTTAATTCAGGTGAATTATTGTAACTCTTGGTCACTAGATTTTCAGATCCTAAACATAATCTCATGAGAATTCCTTCAGATTCTTAAGCACTTCATACAGTTTAGTTGTTGAACTAGGAAAGAAAGCCCAGAATAGGGAACCATTTCTTGGTTCATATAGGCTCCTTCAGAAGAAGGAGAAAGAATTTTTTAAAATCTAAATCTAAATCTTTTTTCTATTGAAAAAAATTCAGTGCCAAAAATATTTCTAGTAAGCTATCAAAATATCCAACATTAAATTTCTTGAACACGTTACTTTTACTGCCTCTGTTTGGATTACCACAGGATAGGTGTTAATGAACCCTTCCATGTAGTTATAGTTTACTTTCTGTTGATATTCTCTAGCGTCTGCTCACCACTCACTTTTCCTAAAAACATCACCGTTAGCAAAGTTGCTCTCTACAATAGTCACGGAAGGCAAACACAGCTGAAATGAACTCAGGACTTGTTTTAAGAAAAATATTTTTCTAGAAATTCTTTGCTGGGACTATCTCGTATTAAAGACGTTACATACATAAGTTTAGTGACAAGTAAGCGATGACACATTGGCGTAAGGGTGAGTGTAAACTCTGAGGGCAGAGTGACTTAAAACAGTACCTAGTGATGGCAACACAAACAGACATTAGTAAACACTTGCCATGACCAATGCCCAAATAAATCAGATTACTCTGCACTATATATGTTTACAGAAATAGTCATTTTGGTGAATTTAAGGCACTTCAGATATTAACCTTACATTTCAGAGCTGCGTGATCGCCCATTGATGTCAGCGAATTTAACTGTCTGGTCCTACCTCTTCTGGCACAACTTTTGGAATATTTTTGAGTAACTCCACAAACACAACTCCATAATCCTAATTTTCCAACAGCTATTCTACCATCCCATTTTCCCCCTGTGACTGGAGCAGCTCTAGGGATACTCAGGAAACACAGAGCTACTGATGATTGAAGAGCAGTCACTGACCACCAGAACTAAATATCCAGCCCTGCATGTTTCAAGAAAGGCAGTTTGACACACATTCTGCGTTCAGTTTCATCTAACTCTTGTAGCTTCCTCTCTCTCAGGAACAACTCCATTTCTCCTACCCTATGGTAGCAGAAATGGTCCATTTGTGGCCCCTTACTTGAACAATGATGATGGAGATATTTGAATTCCTCAGTGTCCAAGATCAACAGCTGACACAACCATGACTACAGACTTCACCTTCCTGCCCATACCTACCTCACCTATGGAAGTCCAGGAGCTTGTGACTTCCTTAGATTTCCCATGTCCAGGAAACACAGACATAGTCCAAATCGTTGGGAAATATTCTCTCTTCCCCTACCTTCTACACATCATCCCACATTTCCTTATATTCTCCAGGAAGAAGTTTGTTCTCCTCTACCTTCTTACATACTAAAGTTGAAAGAGTAAAGTAGGGACTAGGTCCCTGTCCTTCTTAACATCCCAAATGATGACTTGTGCTATGAGGTGGCTCAGGCATCTGGGTCAGCACCATCTGCTGGCTCTGCCAGCAGCCAGCTCAAGGAACACATAGCCGAAGTAGGCAGGAAGGGGAGTTATGACCAATGAACTGCTCATCCTTTCAGTAAAGCATATTTCTGTAGGGAATAGGGTTTTACATTTTTTTAAGTTGAGGAAGCTGCAGCCTAAGCCCTCCAGTGGTACAGCCTTCATCCCAGCCAGAAGTGGGAGGCAGAAGCGGAGGTGGCAGATGGACAATCTTTGGAAAATGTGAATGTATCACACCCACACACACTCCCCACCACGGTGACAAAGACTGTTTGTTAAAAGAGGACCAGATCACTGTCTGTCAGTTCTATAAATGGTAGCAGACACCAAGTTAACGCTCATATATTTCCTGAAATCTGGAAAGGTGCCTCAGGCTCCTCTTCTTCAGAGACTCAGGAAATATTTGGAGGGTAAAGAGAGGGATCAGGCCCCTTTTAGTGCCTGGCACTTCTCCTGGGTGGCTTGAAGGCCAATTTCCATTCTAGACCTCTGCCCGAGCAAAGTGCACGAGTCTCCTGCAGCGCCCAGTGGAGAGCAAAGCTTGAGCCAGAGCTGCAGTGTTGTACTGCTTCTCCTCCCTCTTGATAACCACCTGTGAGACAGCAATAAACAAATGTTGGCTAATGCACTCTGAAGTGCCCCTGTGCACCCAGGGGGTTTGGAAGGCGCTGGTTGCAGGGAAGGTGCTAGACAGTCACTCCTGAGCATGAGGGATGAAGCCTCCTGGGCAGCACCCACAAAGGGGCACCTGGCTGCCCTTCAGGCATTTGGCAACTGGGCGTTAATGGCCATTGTCACCCCAGCTGACTGTCCAATGATGAGGATAGAGCATTCACACTCAGACTGACAAAGAAAAAATTACATTGAAACATTACTTGGCCTTGCTGGCAGCTAGAACCCCTTCTCTCCATCAGCTCCACCTCCCTCACTCACATGTCCCCAGGCACACTTGAAGCCTCTGATCACTTTATTGGTTCCAGGGGGAGAACATTACTTGTTCTTTGCACAGATCTCTCTGCCTTCCCCCACCTCTCTCTTTCTTCCCATCCCCAATTCCTGAATATGTTAGTAGTACTAAAAAAGCAGCACATCAAATGGTTTTGAAGCTTCCTCTGGCAAAACCATAAAATCTGCACTGGTAAAATATATATATATTTCTGTCCCAGATTCCCAATCTGTTTCCTTTAAATCCAATAAAATTTATATCATAGGGCTTAAGGGCAGAGAGCTTCATACGATTGAAACTGATTCAGTAAATGCAAAACATAAAAATAAAGTATTGGTATTTGGTATTCCTATGTTTCAATATTGCTTTGATATTCCACTATGAAACTTAAACTGGGCTGGGGTTTTATGCATTCTTTTTCCCCCTCTTTTGTTCCCCCACTTTTTCCTTTGAATTTCATCTCTTTAATCACTGGACCATGGATCAGAAATTCTTGCAACTTGTTTGTGGATGGCCAGAGTCTAAAGCAACAGCTTGTTTAGGAGTTATTTCACCATCTGTTCTTGCTTTTTCCATTAGATGGCTGGTTTTACATAGAGATCCATTTTATCGTTCTCTCTGTAGTGCATCATCTTGTTTCATTCACATACTCACACAATTGCTCACTTATCTTCCTGTTTGTGCACAGTACCTATTTGTACAGGGATACACTGGGAGTGCACATACCTCAACAGGCAATATTCTCCACTGACTTTCACTGGGACCACATGTAACTCATTGGAGCCAGGGTAGGGATTTCCTAAAATTGTATAATAGATCCGAAGTTCTGGTGGCTGAAAGGGGCTGTTATGATTATCTAGTCTGACTTTTGATATAACAAAGGCTATAAAACAACAAAGGCCAAGAAGCAATTCCTGAATCAAACAAAAATCCTTTGGTTGAGCTGGAAAATGTTAACAGAGATCTCCAGTTCGGGTAATCCACTACAGCTTTGGAGAAGTTGTTCCAGCAGTCAGAGGTRGCTGGCCTCTTTCTGTGAAGAAAACGTCACTGCCTTCTAAAGTTTCCCTTTGCAGCCACTGATTTGTATTCCCTTTGCACTGATAAAATCAAGACCTATCTGATATCCAAAATCTCCCCATAATGGATTTTGAGTGTGCAGGTGGCCCCCAGAGGAGAGGGTAGGCACCCGGGCTATCCTGAGCAGCAGTGAGCTGTTGGAGTTGTTCTTCTTTCATCTGCAACCATGCCCAGTTTCTGTCTGACAAAATAGATAGGTTACATTGCTTTCAATTTTTGCTATAAAGCAGGTTTTGAAGACCTTATCAGCTCATACATTTCTGAACATTTCTCAGTCACAGTCCTGTAACAGACCTGCAAATGGTGTTGCAAAGTACTCTCGATGCTGGGCTGAGGAAGCTTTTTCATCATCAATGTGAATCACTTGATTGCTGCCTACATCACAGTAACACATGAGCTCTGCTGTCTGAAAGCAAGGACAGATGACCAYGTGCATAGGTCACACACCTCTGATCACTTCAAACCCTTCACCTAGATAGGAAGATGCAGATTAGAGTCTGCACAACACATAAAGTTTATCATAACTCAGCAGAGAAAGCTGACACAACTAACCTTTTGAATGTCTTTCCAGCCCTGTTTCCCATGAATCAAAACCACATTTAATTCACAAGACTGTGTAATTAATGTTTATTTTCCTACCGTCACCGGCATTCAGTGAGTTAAGCATCTCCYTAAGGCTTCCTCAAGCAATTTCAAACAGCCATTTTAACTACATATATAAATATATTAGAAAAATCTTTTCTTTCCTTCAAAACCTAAGATTCTATACCAATATGATAATTTCTTGACATCTACTCCTTTCAACATTTAGTGTGATATAGTGACACCATTTCCATATGTAAAACTACCATAAGCTGAGAGGCTGACAATTCACAGCCTGAAAAGTGAGATATTGGAGTCTTGCACTGCTGGGRGGATGAACGGAGCTGGAGCATGGCAGGGTCAGCCAGCACTTGCCCCAGCCCTGGGCTAACCAAGTGATTAGACATAGAAATCTGAATGATTTTAGCTTTAGAAAAACTATTTTTTGATACAACTATTTATTTATTACTTAGTAAAATTTTCCRCCCAAAAAGTGGTATTTGTCAATGAGCTTTTTTCAGAACATCTAGTCTTCACCTTCTCAAGAAGGTCTTTGTAAGGGGAAGAATTGTATTGTTCACTGCTAAAGGAGAAAAAAAGACCAGGAAACTTTATCACCCTTTTTATTTTATTTTTTTTTCCTTCTCTGGTTTCTGGCTAATTCTTATTTCAGGATAATCCCTTTAAATTCCTGGCTTATTTAATGCTATGAACTATTCTTGAAGTTACCAAGAACCACACCTGGACTATGATCTCCTCTCCTGTGAAGGCGAAAGGACGTGTGTTACCTTTCTTGTCATACTTGGTGGCTGACAGAATTTTTCAGGGTTTTATCTGATAAACAGTTAATCCCAGAAATTCACATTTTCGTGTGGGGGTCTGAAAGAGATAGAATTCATCTGGAGTATCACAAATTCTGAAGCACCCTTTTAATGGCCAAATAGCTGACATCTGACTATTGGGAAGATGCCCTGTATACTTCAGCCTGTTCTGTGGGGCCACTGCCATTTTAAGTCATAYCTTGCCTGTTTGTGCAAATTGCTTAACATATCCACCTATTTTAAGACAGCAAGAAATCAGTTTGACAAGCATTCATTATTCTGAAATCACATATTAAAGGGAGTAACATTTGCAAAAGTACCGCAACTATTACGGGAGAAGAACTTATATGAGGTATAACCTTACTRTGCAGCGGGTAACAGAAGCATTAATAGGAAAAACCTAAGTGGAAACACTTGACAAAATAAATTAAAGCACAGCTYTCCCCTGAAAAGTGACTAAAAATGGCATCCTAGGGTCCCATGTTTATTATGTGTTACCAAGTCCAGATCAGATTTGCTCAGTGTACAAATAAGGGGTGAAATTCTAGCTGGGCTGAATTCAGCTAGAGCTTTGCAGATTACTTCAATGGGGCCACGATTTCATTTTAGGAAACTTTTTTTTCCCCTTTTGAGCAGCCTGTGGAGATTTGACTTGGAAGATCACAAGACTGGTTGAAATGTGAAACAGAAAAATCCTAAAAAATTTAAAAATTGTTTCCATTTTGTAGAGCTGAAAACAGGCCAGTGTTTCACTTCTGTGTTTTATAGCTGAAGATTTTGTATATGATGTTTTTAATCAATCYTCTTATCAAGGATATCACTGACATGTTTATTAGCATTCTTTTCTGCCAGAAACACAGAATTTGGAAAAAATGAAAAATCTAAATTATCATGCTGGCATTGATCTTGATATGCTTGTCAGTAAAAATGTCAACAGAAAAAAGAAGCCAAATCATGATGTGAAAAAGTCCACTTCTCTCTAATGATCTTTGTCTGGAGAAAGAGTCAGCATTTCAAAGAGGGGAGGAGAGAACAGCTTTCCCAAAACACAGACTTGCTTTCCCCAGTGGTTTGTGTACCTGGATGGGTTTTATGGCTGCCTTGGGTGACTTCTTAACCTGCAGCCCATGAAGGCTGGTGGCTGTTTCCCCTGGGTGCTTTAAGACATTGGAGAAGCCTGTGGAGAAGGGTATCCCACTGTGCTTTCCTCCTCTCTGGCACTGACGGGGTTGCAGAGTGGGCTGGGGAAGGAAGTCTGTTTTGCCATTTCCCGTGCTGTGCTCTTTCTGTGGTAAAAAGGAGGCTCCAGACTCCAGAGCTGTCAATCTGGCACTTTTCACTAGCACTTAAAAACAATTTCAAAATCTATTAAAAAAATGAGATCCCAAACCTGCTGTATGTGAACAGACAACAGCAAGAGCCGTATCAAGGGCTTTGATTGCAGYGAGGCTGGCTGGAGACAGTCAGTGCTGTGCGGATATTGCATTTTATTCTTGATAGCACAGGACCTTGCTGTGCTTCTGTCATGTTTAAGCTGTCTGTTTCCATCAGGGAAAGGTCTTACAACCACAAAACACATGGGCAGCCTTTCAGCCCTGTTTCAAATTTCTGCAACACAATAAATCCGTTTGTTTTTATTTCTTCTTTCTGTAAACATTTCTCCATCTAACATAGTAACTGCTGTTTATACAGTGCAGTAAAAGCACAGGTCAGAGCACAATAAGATTATAGTCTTACCTCAATATGTCCAATCCACAATAAAATAAAACCTTACAAAATATCCAGAGGAACAGTTTGGGGTTCTCTTCATATTAATGTATGTCGTATGGGAGGGTTGTATTGGGGCATAATATTTTCCACAGCTGTCAGGACTTATTTAAAAGGCAATATCCTTTTTCTGGGATTTTATTTAGGTTCTGTTTATACCATGTGCAGGATTGTTAATCCCATGATGTATGACTCAGTGGTGTATGATTACTTGAAGGTAATATGTACAAAATGAGCTAAATATTTTGGGATAGATCCTTGGGATTGAACACGCTGGGCTCACAACAGAGAGGGGGTGTGATAAGGAGGGGACAGAAAGGTAACTGCAGACTGCATTTGTGTCATGTGCTTGGCCCAAAGGCAAACGACATTGGTCCTGCTCCAGTGCATTCCCCATTCTCCGTGGCCCCTGCGCTCCCTTCCACAGGGAGGGACAGGATGGAGGCTCAGGTGCTTTGAAGGCCTTGCATGCTTTTTCACAACTCTCTGTGCTGTACCCCTCTTGGAAGGAAGGTGCATTTATCCCCCTGCCCTGGCTCTGTTCCATTCACTGGGGCATGCCTGGAGAGGCAGCAATCCTAAAAGGCCAGCTATGTCAACTTTCATGGGTGGGTTAACCATGAAGGTTGATACAGCATTCTGGGGGCTATTTGACGAGAAACATGAAACATATAGTATGTCTTCAGATTTAAACAACATGAAACATGGGTTCATTTCATGGAYGGCGTGAGTGTACTAAGATGTGTTTTCTATCAGCTGTGAGTTCTTTGACATGGAAAACAGAGGCATTCCTAAATCCAYGGAGCTAAACTTGTCCCAAATGTAACTTCATTGGCCTTACATCAGGAATGTGTTTGGCCCCATGACGCCACAGGTACTTATTTTTGCCATTTAGTCAGGTCCTTTCCAAGTGAATGGAAACGAAAGGACACATTCAAAGGCCATAAAGGAGCTGTACTATTAGGTTGCTAATTTTCTCGTAGTTGTTCAGTATGTTTGGTAACCAGTTGTTTGGTTAGAGAATTTGCAGAGACACCAACTTCAGTACTCCCAAACTCTGGGTGCCCCTGGAAGCAGATGAAATATGAAGAGATTTAGCTTGTTAAGGTGCCAACAGGCCAGAGTCTCATAAGTATTTAAGTGCCTGGAAAAGCAGATAGACTCCCAGGGGGATTGTTTTAGGGTGCCCATATGCCTAACTCCCCTAAGTCATGTGAAGGCGATTGAGAAGGGAGGGAAGAGCTCAAACATCTGAATAAGATGCCAGGCCAAGAAGATTTAACAGCTGAGATCCAGCTAAGTGGTTTTGCCATTCTAATGTGTAATGTAGTCAGCTTTTGAAGGGTATAAAGTAGTACAAGTTTCTTGAAGGACAGGACCTGAAAAGGACTTCTTAATTGCTGAGTGAATCACCAGGAGGCATCAATGTGAAACTTTGAACTCTGTGAGACCTTGGATCATCCCAGCCCTGCAGTTACCTTGAATGATATTTTTGAGCTCTGGGCACACTTCTGTTCTTACACAGCTCACAACTGCATGAGGAACAACATGCGTTGCAGTGCAGTTTTCAAGGTCTCCTACAAACAAGCACAGCAGGAGAGGGGCCCCCAGTGCAAGGCTGCCCAGGAGGCTGGGAGGAGGCTCCAGCCCCAGCCACGGGCAGGCAACGGACAAAGAGGCAACAGCAAAATAGGAGAGRAGATGACTCCGGTGGCAGAACAGTCCTGCTTCACTTGTGATTTAGGCAACCACACGGAGAGATGCCGTCTGTGGGGCTGGACGGTGCAGTTCCCTGCACTGCTGCTCATCCTCCCTGCTGGGCTTGATGCGCAGAGCAACCCAGGGGCAGAGGGAGAGTGCAGTTGGGAAGGGCTCATGAACCTTGTGAAACACTGGAGGAGCACCTTCATAGGACAGCATGGGAACAGGATACTCAGCTGTGTTACCTCAGCATGCAGGAGTCAGGAAGAACATGGCCTTTTTCAGAGAAAATAGGTGGTTTTGAGGCACTTTCATCACCTAAAGCCAGATTCAGAAGTATTTATGTATCCCCAGGTACCTCTGAAACCTGATTAGAGGGAAAGATTGGAAGACACTCAGTGCAGCACAGCTGTGGTAGGCTGTATTTGTACACTCCCCAGATGGAAACTTGTGTTCTAACTTTGTTCTTATCATGGAATTATATATTAGTTTGGGTTGGAAGGGGTCTTTGAGATCATCTATTTCCAACCTCCCTGCCATGGGCAGGGACACTTTCCACTAGAGTAGGTTGCTCCTGTCCAGCTCCTCCCTGTCCATCCTGGCCTTGACCACTTCCAGGGATGGGGCATCCCCAGCTTCTCTGGGTAACTTGTTCCAGTGTCCCACCACCCTCATAGTGAAGAATTTCTTCCCAATATCTGAATTAAATCTATTATTTTCCAGGTTTCCTCATCCATGAACTCTGTTCAAGCTCAAAGAAGCCTACAGGCAGCCTTGGCACCATAGTTGAGGGCAGGAACTGCGGGGAGACTGTGGACAACTGTGGGGAGAAGAGGGGAGATGACTAGGACGGTGGGTAGGGTGGTGAAAGTACTCACTAGGCTGAACTTCAGTGGCAGAGTCAGTCATTTCACTGCACACACCCACAGGCAGTGTTCCACCAGCAATGCAAACAGCAGCCTTGGCTACAGCTGAGCATTGACTGCTTTGATGGAAAACAGCTCTGAGTGGAATGAATTGGGTAACTGCAATTTTCCTCAAAACTGTCAGTATGAGACTTACTCAGCAGGGAAAAGGCTCTTAAGAAGAGTGGCAGAGCTTTTCTCACACAGAATACTGAACAATGCAGGAAGCTACATGGGATATTACTGAAGTGTCTGTAGGTGAGATTCCAACCAGCGCACATTGTGCTGGGACTGGCAATCCAGGGGGCATCTGCTAGCTCCTGACACAACCTCTTCTCCCCTCTTATTCCCAGATGCTATGCTGCATTAAAAAAAAAAAAAAAAAARAAGAAGAAGAAGAAGTGAAATAGGGAAGAAAATTACTTTCCTCATGTCAAAGTGTGTGCTGGAAAATCACAGGAAGACAATGTGATTCCAGAGAGAGGGGAACAGGCAGTGGGATGCATCTTTCCTGTGCAGGAACAGCAATGAATTCTCACAAAATCAGGACAGTGACTTGAACATAATCCCTGTGTTTTTTGCTTAAAAATGCAGGGCAACTGCTGCCTGCTCTCCTGCTCTGCAACCCTGAATAGTGAGCTTGCTTCCAGTTCTAAAGCTTTTTGTGTCACCATGACATCTAAAAATTTACATTTCTTCATTCAGAGGTTAAGAAATATTGTTTGTTTAGGCTTCCTTTTTTTTTTCCCCTACCAACACAGTAGGGCATTATGCAATATACTGGATATCGTGATATGGGGTAGTTTTTGACATAGTGTCTCCATTAATGTACAGCCACAGTTAGGAAAAAAATTGAGAAATCTTATGTACACTTCATAATCTGACAGACCTATCCCATTTATCACTTCTATGGGCCAAATCCTGCAGATATTTATTAGCTATGGATAAGATTCTTGTTTATTTTTCAGTGCAGATAAAAGACCTTGTCTCAGTGCAGGACCTTCTGCTGGATGCTGTACAAGTCTTCCTTTTAGTTTGGGGAAAAGAACATTTACACAGTGTTTTCCAGGCAAACATTGCCTTGCTCTGCCCATGCTCAGAGCAGGCTGAAAGCAATGGGGTTGTGTTAGCACAGTGTGGTATCTGTGTTAATCCACATTTCAAATAATTAATAGAGCTGCACTAACCATAACTTCTGGTCAGGACAGGCCATAGCAGAGAAAGATTATGTTTGTTCAGAGAGAGGTTAAACCACTTCAGAACATGGGCAGAACAGGTTCAGACACAGACAAGCTCTACAAGTGGCTTGCAGAAGATGTTAGTTTAAGTTGGTGAAGGATGGAGGATTTTGTGCTGCAATTTAATATTTTTTAGACATAAAAGAGGCTGAAGACGTTCTGAAGCCATAAATGTCTCTGGTGAAATCTACAGAAATCAATGGAAGTTTTGTCTAACCTTCCTTAAGCACTATCTGATGGTGAAGGCAAGACCAGGATAGTATCTGGTGTTGCTAACTCTTGTGGTTACCTCTTTGGAGTTCCCTCGCCACCCAAAACACATGGTTTCTACAAAAAAACCCAACACTCCCTCATGCCCCATATTCCCCTTCCCACTTTACTCTGGAGCTGACTGACCTCTGAAGAGGAACTTGCCTGCAGAGCTGGAATTTGGAGGCTGATGCTGTGACCGTGTTTTAGGCCCAGTCCGAAGATGTCGTTTCCAATTTTCTGCGTTGTGCAGCACAGAAAGAAAATTAAACTCCCACGATGATGTTCTTGAGGCAAAGAGGTTCCATGGTGTGCCTGGCATCCACGGGCAGGGGCTTTCCTCTAATTCTCATTATTTGTGACAAGCTCTGGTTGCATGTAAATAACTCCTGCACACCATAATGCTATTATCCAGTAGTGTCTTTTTCTTGCCTTTCAATATCATTGTCAAGTCTATTTACATGGCCCCTTGCTCTTCAGTTAACACCCTTCCAGACATAATATTTTCTTGCTCTATAATTATCTAGCCATTGTAAAGCTGAATTGGCAGACACTATAGTGTAATTCTGGCACTTTTAGCCTAATTGGGGATAACCACATCAAGAGAAGATGGTCAGTGACAAATGAGCACTTTTTTCCCCTGAAAAATAATAGTTAGCTGCTGCTTCAATCACTTTTTTGACAGCTCAACATTTTTATATCTTTTCGAACATATATTTCTACAAGGAGAAAGCTATTACCAACGCACCATACAAACATATCCTGTCTATAAATCTGTATTTTTTTTTATTATGGGAGAGTTTTACAACTCGAGACACTGTAGGCAACTTTCTGCAAGTTTCAGTAGGCACATCCAGCAAGACCTACAGCCTCTCCACCTGGTGAAGCATGACCAAGAACTGCTAGACAGCCTGTGGGCCACTAAAGGCGTCATGGAAGAGCTTAATGGACAAACCAGAGAAATCACAGACTCGTTCTGGGCTCAGGAGAAACATATGATAGCAGCAGTGTGAAAATCCGGGGCTGCTGTCCCTGGGATTAAAGGGGTTTTTCTACACTTTGAAAAATATTTCATCTCATTCATGACATACGAGCCTTGGAAGTCATACAAGTCTTGTGAGATATTAAATATGCAATGCCTTTGGTGACAAATGTACACTGCTGAATGGAGGGTAGCAGGGGCCATATCCCCTGATAGATCTGTTCAGGCACACGTGTGGCATCTCAGGGGAGAGGCTGTCACCATGCAGACTGCCCACACCACACTGGTCATTTGGTCTGCCTTCCCTGTGTCTTTCTTATTAACTCCCTTAGCCAAAGAGAAAAGCTTTGGTGAGAAGCAGCTTATTTTATGGTCTTTTTGTGGGGGTTGATGTCGGTACAGAGGTCGGTGCTTGGAGATGCCAGTGCAAACATTCCCCGTGACCTATCCAGCATCCCAGCCAACACAGATCCCCATGGGCTGTCAGAAGAGACTTCAGATTCTCCAGAAACTTCTCATGACACCACAAGGGCCACTGGGATGCGAGGGACCTCCTACCCCTCAAAAGTCTCCCTTCTCATCTCAGGTCAACTTCTAAATCCCTTTGGTCTGTGGGAACCCAAAGTGCTCTCAATGAAATACTTTTTCATTTCACTCTTGTGTTGGTATCTAGGGCAGTACAAGAACAAAATTTCTCGAATCTTTCATAGACCTTTAATCTAAGTGTTTCAACCTACACATTTGTACCTCTCTTAAATATGTCGCTTATACCACCTCTAAATTTCTGCATAATCCATCCATCCAATCCACCCTACACCAAATATTTTGCCTTGTCATCTCCTTGTAAATAGAGGGTGTCAAATACACGGTCAGCTCATTGGGCACAGCTAGGGAAATAGTTTAGTCTTCCCAGTGGAGTAATTAAAGAAATCATCCCAACTAGCCGGTCAACTCTAGCCACACACCTAATCAGCCAGGCTGGAAGCAGGAGGCTTGTGATACACATGCACTGGAAGGGGAAGGACGTGCAGCACATGTAGCCATACATGGAGAATTCATGTTTTTGGCACCTGTGTTCTCAAGGATCCAACAGCGGGACTCAGCCTGAGAAAAGTGACCCTAAATACTGGAAAGCTGTTAAAAGGCCTGTGATGGGCTCTCCTGGTAACTCCTCCAGGGAAGGCAAATCTGTGAGTTCATATGTGATTGTGTACATTTGTGTCTCCAGTTGATAAAATTATCATACTCTGGGCAGTGACACTCCAGCTGCAGTCACAAGCAAGGAGTCTTGCCCACCCAAACAAGAAGAAAATTATCCATGAAACTTCTTTTTGGCAAGTATTTGTATAGTATTGTTCAAAAAGTACTGTACCACATTATATTCCACCACATGCCCGTTACAAACTGAGCAAAAGGGATCTGATAACCCAGAACCTGGAGATTCCTCTTTTCCTCATTTTCCTGAAGTTGCTTTTTGCCCTACTTAGATTTGTGCTGCATGTTAAACAACCCAAACAAAATAGTCTGTTGTGACAATACTCTAACTCAATAACAAGTCTGGAATTTAATTAAAATCCCTTATTTCAGCCCTTCTATGTACAAGCTAGTAATCCTTGACCTTTTCATGAACTAAAAGTCTTTTTCGAGGAGTCCAGCAGTTTGGCAGAGGAAAGAATGGAGATCAGTAAACATGAGCAGTGCATTGGCATCATGGTTCTTGTTGCTTCTTCAATTCTTGAAGGGGAGACAAGAAAAGGAACTTGACCAACGTTGACAGACAACATCCATTTTTGCTGTGTCCCCTGATGGCAATGCAGGAATTGTTTCTTGTCTTTTTTATTTAGTACTAGGATTGTAGTGGGTTTTCTTATTTTTCTTCTTCAACTCCATAGGGAAGAGTATGTATTTTCCTTTCCATTTCATTTCCATTTGCCTCACAAAAGGAACACTTCATAGAAAAAAGAGGAAATTGCAACTAAACAGTCCATCCTCATGTGTTTCTAGCATGGTTCCACCTTTATAGATGAGACGGCTGTGCTTCTGTTACACACTTTAATTAAGTCAAAGTGCAAAATCCCACCATACACAATAGAAACCTTTGGCTTGGAAGTGTGACTGAAACCATCACGGGAAACGAGGAATTCAGAGGTAGTCAGGGCACTAATTAGTGTCCAACAGCTGCATCAGAAGTTTGAAAAATGTGATTTTGAGCCTGCATCTGAAAGGACATGAAACGTTCTTTCCTTTGTGCGCAGCCACATATACCTGTCCCTCGTTGTGGTCACAGCAGGACTCAAGGGAGGGAGGCTAATTGGATGAGGGAACAGATCTGACTGATGGCTAACCCTAAGGAAAAAGACAGGAAAATCCAATACAACCAGTATGTCTCTAGGAGGATGAGGAGGGGATGGCTGGCTGTAACGCTACACCCAGGTATATGGAAAATAACGTTTAAAACATGGGATCTAGGATTATTTAACACTGTGTATCAGCAGAATATCCTGCTAGCATAGAATAAATTCACTCCAGAGTTCTGCTTCAGCTCACCAGAAAATTAGTATGTTTAAGTTCTCAAACTCAAACACAAACACATTTGT
The DNA here is from genome assembly GCA_018881555.1 of Amblyornis subalaris. Classification (NCBI taxonomy): domain Eukaryota; kingdom Metazoa; phylum Chordata; class Aves; order Passeriformes; family Ptilonorhynchidae; genus Amblyornis; species Amblyornis subalaris. The sequence goes on from JACAXG010000042.1 coordinate 202,574, forward strand.
TTGAAGAGTGAATTTTGCTTGGAATTCATAAAAAGTGTTCTTATATTATGGGTTTTAATATTTATTTCAACGTTCTGAAGAACCAGAAGGAAAGGTTCATTTATCAGATGATTTGGTGCATTTCAGCAGTAGAAAGCTGCTTCCGTAGGGGTGTCTGTCTGCTGCTGTTAGGAGGAGAAAGGCAGCAGGTTTCAAAAGTTTTATACCAGAGGTCTCAATTAGGTCAGTGTACCCTGTTTGCCAAAACAGGCTGCAATGAGATTTCCAAGCTGACATTACTAAAATGCTGTAACAGAAAGAAAAACTATCTGACTTGTGAACTGAAATGAGGCTTTTGATAACTGCAGAACTAGAATGCATCCTATTCATCAGTAATGTTCAGATAGGCCACAGCGTAAAACACATTTCAGCATCACTGATTAGACATCTGCCGGAGAAAGGCAAGCAAACCTCATAGGAGAAGACATTTTTCAGTCAGCGGGGCTCATAACACTCCCCATAGAAGCTGATCCATTACAAACAGTTCTGTTTCCTCTGCTGAAGGTATAGTGGAAACATCTCATTTTTATTTAGCTGATCAGACAACCATTTCTTTGCAAAGTGAAGTGTGGCATAAAACATGCAGAATGAGGTCTTTAAGAAGTTATACATTTTCTTGGACAGTTTTTAATTTTAGACCTCTGAGTCTTATTACTGTCCAGTCAGAGCTTGCTAGCACTTTGGGAATGCCAGTTCCCTTAGTGTTTGAAGTGACAGCTACATGAACTGTGACATTTTAAAAGCATGATGTCTTCTGGGCATGTCTCAAAAGTTGTATGTGTTTGTTAAGTTCGTAAATCTGCACGTCCACTTGTTGCATCACAGTTTTAAATTCAGATTCCAACTTTTGCTTCTTTTTGCCAAAAAAAATGTACATGCCAGTGTTTAATATTTCACTGCAAATTTATTAAAACTGGAAGAACTCATGTAGTGTAACACTCTCAGACAGAGGGGGTGTCTATGCTGCAGCCTAGAGGTGTGACTGCAACTTGAGCAGACAGCAGAGGTAGCTTTCATCTGGGTTGCTGGGTACTGATAGCAGTGCAGTCATGGCAGCAGAAGGCTGAATAATCCACGGACTGTGCGCTTCCCCGCCATCTCCAAGCACTCCAGTTTCAAGCTGGGTTGGAGAGTTTTCGTGAGCTGCAATCCCCTTCAGTTTATACACATGGACAGACAAAAGGAAAAGATACTTTTCAAAGTATATGAGAAGATAATTTTTATAATAGCCAATGGCTACCATGGCTGCTAGGTGAATGAGTCCGGAGTTTCAAAAAAAGGTCAGAAACCAAGAGCTCTTACTACTTTTCCTTACATCAAGGGTCTTCATGGATAAGGACACATTCCTTTTGCAGGTTAATAAATGGATGAAATAAAAGATATTAAAAAATCTGTGTGAATGTGAACAGAGGAAAGGTCCCCCAGGGACTGTGAGAATGAAAACAAATGCAACCTCCTGGCCAAGAAGTTCCCAAGCCAGAGACATGGAAAATATGTACAGAAAATATCACAGTATAACACCTTGTTCTTTCCCTAAGCCTCCACAAGCCCTGTCAGAGAGCCAGGGCTTTAGCCAAGTTGCATTTCTGGTCTGATTCAGTATGGCCATGGTTTCATTCTTATGAAAATTTTAGAAGAAACATTTTTCATTTGTGCAGTGGTGAAAAAATACCCACAAGGAGTTGTCTCCAGGAGTTGTTCCTTGAGTTGTGCTCCTTAAGCAGGCTCGAAAACTACTTAGGAAATAGAACTGGGACTCATTGTGGTTTGTTCTCTGAAAGTATCAGCTCTGGGTTTCACAGTGGTCTAAAGAGCAAACATGAACCTGGGACCAGGAGAACATGACCAGAGTGCTCATTGCCCCACTGTGTACCTGCACAGTGTCCCTACATTGTGAATCCCTGATGCTGTTTCGGCTATCGTCTCTAGCAGGATGCATCACAATTAAAAAGCGAAAGACAACAAGAATATTGGAGAAAAGTACATGGAGGGCAGTGAAAGATAAGGATGTTTGGAACTTTCATACATGGAAGCAATCAGTGGAAAAGGTATTTTGAAAAGAAATTACTTTTGAGGAGACAAAAGATGAGCAGATACAGTGTGTAAAGTCACAAATGCTACAGAGAAAGCAGATAGCAAAAACTTAGATCTCTTGCAAGTTCGAGGAGAAAAGGAAGTTCAAACCTACTGCCTTGGGGATAGGGTGGAAACCAATAAATATTTGCAAGCCTTGCCCCTTTACTCAGCCCTGGCGAGGCTGCATCTGGAGTGCTGTGTCCAATTCTGGGCTCCTCAGTACAAGGGGAATATGGAACTCCTGGAGCGGGTCCAGCGGAGGGCGATGAAGGTCATTAAGGGGCTGGAGCATCTCGCTTATGAGGAAAGGCTGAAGGAGCTGGGCCTGTTTAACCTCGAGAACAGATGACTGAGAGGGGACCTCATCAACGTCTATCAGTGTCTGAAGGGAGTGTGTCAAGAAGATGGATCCAGGCTCTTCTTGGAGGTGCTGAGCAATAGGCAATGGCCAGAAACTGATGCACAGGAAGTTCCACCTGAACATAAGGAAGAACTTCTTTACTGTGCAGTGACTGCACACTGCAACAGATTGTCCAGAGAGGGTGTGGAGTCTCCCTCACTGCAGGTATTCAAGAACCGTCTGGACACAATCGTGTGCCATGTGCTCTAGGACGGCCCTGCTTGAGCAGAGACGTTGGACCAGGTGACCCACTGTGGTGCCTTTCAACCTGGCCCGTTCTGGAATTCTGGGATTCTGTGTCTCTTGCTGAGTCCATCTGAGTAGAAGTGCTTCAGCTCTTCTTTGGAAGTGGGAAGYAAGGGAGAACCAGAGGCTCTGGGAAGTGTCGGGATCTACTGGGTGATAAGTTGGGAGGAGGCAGGAAGAAGAAGGTACAAGAGATGCCCCATGGGCTATAATAACTTGTAGGAATGACTGTTCACTCTTGTCCATCCTATGGGACTGGGCCAAGCAAGCTCAGAACAACCTTCTCACCCAGAGTGTGACTACAACATGGGATGTCACTGCTACTGTGACATAGTGAAGGCCAAAATATAAAAAGGTTTCCAGAAGGAATAAAAATTTAAGTGTCTATTGAGCCCTCTGGTGGGGACATAACCTCAAGCTCCAGATATGAAGTGCCACAACCAGAAGGTTTACCAGGAAGGATAAACTCTTCACTTGCTCCATTGCTTATATTCTTTCCTCAGACACCTACAGAGCACTGCAAAGGTCCGTCCTGGGCAGGGTGGCCTTTCAGTCTGTTCCGTTCTGGCGGTTCTGTGTAGTTCAGTCCCTAAACAGTCTGGCTTTCCACATATATTTTTTTCATTTCTAATGAACAACTTGCCAGCGAGATTAAGTGATAAGGAACCATTCAGATAATGGCAACTTACAAGAGTGACAGATCTGGGATACAATAAGAAAGATTTTTTTACATTGTTTGAACAAGCAGTTGTTTTCTGGAGGACAGTAAGAACCAGGGTGAGCGCTGCTGTAATAGCTCTAGAGTACCTCTGCAATACTGTATATTTAATAGGAAACATGCTTGACAGAGTGGATCAGATGAGTGCTCTACTGTCTTCATCTGTAGCTATTCCCAGAGACTTCACATAATAAGGTGAGAGATATCCCATAATAGACCACTAGGAAATAATTTATTCATAAGAAAACCGTCTCCTTGACTCACTTTTGTTAATGATGTCCTCCCTACTTTGAGGGCTGATACCTTTTCCACTTTGGACCTCCTATTATTAATATAAATTCCTAACCCTGCCGAGCGGTTGGCCTCAGTAATACTTCCTGGCAGAAAGTTCCACAGGTTAATTATGTGTTAATTATTTCCCATGTTCCCTCTAAAATACCTGCATCCAAGTCAAAGAAAAAGCTCACCTCCCTTTGGTTTCAGTAGACTCAGGGGCTCTCAGGCCTTGGCAGCTGGGGGTGGCACTGACAAGGTGGTAAGGAATCCAGCCATACGTGCAGTTTACATTAAATGGAGCGTACTCCAGCTGCCCTCATTTTTGATAGAGATCTGAGCGCTGCAGAGATTTAAGGTTCCCCACAGTGATCCATCACGACTCTAGACGCAAACAGAGCTGCATTCTGGGATGTGCAGCTCCCCGTGGAGCATTTTTCCCCGCCAACAAAGAAGGCATTGTGTGTGTGTTTGTGCGCGCGTGTGCGTAGCGGATGGGGAGGGCGGGGAGCGGGGAGCCAGCCACAGCACACGGACTGATACTCGCAGAAGTATAAAGTAAACTGTTCTATGCCACCCCCAAGGGAAATTGTTAAATGCTTGCTTGTGTCTGACAGGAGGATGCTGAGCTGGTGCTTTGACCGGTGCCTCCCTGCAGGTTCAGTTTCACACTGCACCTATTCTGACCTGCCATCAACCTGAGAGAAACGGCCCAGCTCTTCCTCACCTCTCCACTCTCAGCCATTTCTGATGTGCTCTTTGTGCTGGGACCGCAAGTCTGCATACAGACACATCAGCTCACTGAGTAACCTGAGCACCAGGTCAGGAGCTGGTCCTGGTGACACCACCATGGCTGGTGTGAAGGGAGATGTGGGTTGGGAGCACACGGCCGGAGGTCTCACAGGAGCTCACAACCAGGGGCAGGGGAGACTGGTGTCAGCTGGTGCTTTCCATGCCTCCAGCAGCCCTGACTTCTCCCTGCTGTTGGTGCTCCTGAAGTTATGCAGTAGGTCAGATGAGGAACCTGATCCAGCTTAAAGCTAACATGACCTTAAAACAAAAAAATACCTAAAGACAGGCTGTGATAAGAATAGTTCCCTTGCCCAGCTCAGTGTGCAGGCTGCAAACGCTGCTGCTGGGGTGGCAGGGGCAGGAACACAGTGCTGGTAGGGCAGGAAAGCAAGATTGGATGTCAATCTACACAGTGATTAGATTACAGGGATTGAAAAATGATAATTTTTTTCACCTTTTAGTCCTTACATTTGGGGAACTCTAAACACACTACCGGCACAGCCAGCAGCCTTGGGTTTGCACAGCATGTTGTGAACAGATGCCGGCCCGTCAGTGAGGCTGAGTGCTCCCAGCTCAGGCTGCAGTGATCCCATGTGCCCTCCCTGGCACAGGGACAGGATGTGAACGGGAACATGAGATCCAGCAGGAGTCCAGATAAGGAGAGCCTTGCAAAGAAAATGAAAACAAGCAGCACAAGGGAGTTCAGGGACATGAAATCAGAAGAGAACGAGGTGAGCAAGCAGAGTACACGAGCTTTATCACAAGAGCTCTGAAACGTCATATGTTCACTTGGTCCCTCCCTCTGGGGACAGTAGCTGCGAACACATGGTGGGAGGTGACATCTGATAGACTGGAGCCTCTCACCCAGGTCTGAGAGACCAGACCGACACAATGACCCTGCTAGACAGGATGGACATTTTTTTGCAGACCTGAACACCAACGCTATTACAGTCGTGCTTAATGTCCCCAGCCTTTCAGTCTTATCTTAATGGATAGGAAGGCACTATTTTTAGAATCAGTCAAGAATCTAAGAAGATCAGCTCAAACAACAGTTTCCTCCAGCATTCATATTACATTGCTCTGACTTTGAGGAAAGAAAATAAGCCCAGAGACCACAATTTCAAAATAGAAACACATGAACAGGGATATTTTAGGATATAATTTTCACAGGTCACGGAGTGCTTGATGGATGTGCCTGAATGTGTGCTAACATCAGAACTGCCGGCTCCTGATCCAGTAGCCATTTCCTTTCATATTTCCAGACGCAGAATATTTTTTTCCATAGTCTCAGTGCTACATTAAGGAGGGCAGCACAGGGACAAGGACCGTTGGCTGTGCACTTACTGGAGCTTTCCTAGGGAAAGATGCAATGATAAATTTACCTATTCCAGCCTTAAAGACAAAATCTGAAAACCTGGCCTTCATTCTTTCCCCTCTGTAAATGCCGGGTTTTCCTAGCAAGCTAAAAATTATGGCACCTAAATACTTGCGAGAAAACAGCACTTCTGCTACACCTTGGCATTAGCAGTGACTGCACTGTTTTCTTTAGAAGCTTCTGAGTGGCAGGAAAGTGGATATAAAAAAGAAGAAATAGTTAGAAATTATACAATATTCAAGCAGACTGTAATAATGTTAAATACCATTTTAAAGCCCCTAAACTACTTTAAAAACAACAAAAAAAGGGACTGATTTACAACCTGCTTCACAGCTGAAGGGTGGAGTCCACTAGGAATATTTGCCTTTGGATATGCTAGTAAAATAACAAACCTATATTAATCCAGTCTTGAACATAACTGCCAACATTTTGAGTGTATCCGTCTGTTAACAGTATAGCAAAACAGTCAAAACAGACTTTATTTTAAAAAGGAATAAAAAGATGAAGGCACCACTAAGACAGAAGTCAGTTATTCATTATAATACTTTTTGCAGCAGCGCTTCACTTCAGAAGCTGGAGACCTGGTGGTTTTCTTTTCTTTGTTGTCAGATGTTTGCCATGTAAGTCATAGATGAACAAGTCATGTACACACAGAGACATATATGTGTGTGTATATATGTGTATATAGACAGATATATATGTACTAAAGATTAAATTAGTAAACTTTTTTACTTGGGGAAGAAGCATGAGGTATAGACACATGCTCCAATGCACAAATAAAATCATATTTGATCTTGGTTCACGGACACCCTGGTAGAATAAGGTCACCAATTATGCACCCTCTTGCAACCAGCTTACCCCAGTATCATTACCTAATGGGCATTAAGCAGGAGAGCAACTACCTTCAAAGCCATTGAACTGAATAGGCACGTTTGAATTGAAATAGTACATGGTGGGGCACAATCATGACTGGCCAGCAAAAGGGGGAAGAGTTATCTAATACGAGCAGCTCCTGCATTACGCTGCCCTGTAGGAAAAGATGAACTGGCAGAGCAATGTGACTGTGAGAGGCAGAATAGCTCAGCAACATCTCTGCAAAGCTCAGCTGATCAGCTCATGGTGCTAACAGGCTTGCTCAAAATTGCTAGCAGATTGACGATTATTCACACCACACAGACTATTACAGGGACTGAGCTGAGATRTGTCTTATGGAAACCATTACAGAGCAAACCACTGGGCCCTATCTTCTCTGTGTAAATGAACAGAGCTTGACTGAGTCAGCAGAGGTTCCCCTTTTAACATGAGCAAAGAATGTGGCCCCCCTGCTTCAAGCGCTCAAAACATGCCAGAACTGTCACCTTTGAGGCTTGAGTGATCAAGGTTTGGTCTTTTCATCCCAAACGATTCTTTTGGCAAGTCCCTCGACATAGGTAAAGCAAAATAAATTGAAATATTCCAATCCATACTTGAAAGAAAATTAAATAATAAAAAAGACAGACTTACAGCAAAAGAACAGATTGTGCTTGATTCTTGATACCAAACTCTTCTGCAGCAAGAAGTCTAAATTTGTCTGTTTGGCAGGTGGTTGCAGACAACGTGGTGGAGATGCAGGCCTGCCCCAGCACCAGTGCCTGGCAGATCACACAAGACATGTGACAGGAGGAAAACACCCTTCTGTGGCATGCTGGGATCTTGAAGAACCACACTGCTCATTGCCCTCACCATCGCCAGTAGTTTGTGATTAAATAACAGCACAGAAATATGTCAATAATAGCTTTTCACTGTGCAGGTTACTCTAAAAATGAGTGAAGAAACCTTCTCTTCACAACGTAACTTTGGCCACAAAAAGCAGAAGTCGAAGGGCATAAGCACAGGCAACTATCAAATAAAACAATTTTTATAGCAAACAGCTGACCTACATACCTGTTCCAAAAAGCACTTTTTGGGCATCCTTCATTGTCCATGGCAGAATAGGCACATTTTGGTTTGAAGTGCTAYCACCATGCTTTTATTCTGCCTCATTGTACAGAAAAGCAGCCCCTCTGCCTCAGCACCATTTTCCAGTTACCTTTCTTCTGGTACATCCGTGTTAAACTCAAGATGACACTGACACCCCAGCTATTTAGGTCAGTCATCTTCAAAATGACAGCTCTCATTTTAATGACAAACATTTATTATTATGTGATAATTATCTGTGACTTGGGCTTCTGTGTACTGTCCTCATGTAAAGCAAAAAAAGTGATGGTGAGCTCCTGAGTACTGAAGTACTGAGTACTGAAGCCAACGGGTCTGACGGATTGACGGAGCGAGGCCAATGGTACGAGGTTCAAGGTCAACTGATGCATTTGGTCACAACAGACCCAASTAATCCTTCAGGCTTGGGGCAGAGTGGCTGGAAAGCTGCCCAGCAGAAAAGGACCTGGGAGTGCTGATGGGCAGCAGCTGAACAYGAGCCGGTGTGTGCTCAGGTGGCCAAGAAGGCCAACGGCATCCTGGCCTGTATCAGCAATAGTGTGGCCAGCAGGACCAGAGCAGTGATTGCCCCCCTGTACTCAGCACTGGTGAGGCCACACTCCAAATCCTGTGTTCAGTTCTGGGCTCCTCAGGACAAGAAAGACATGAAGGTGCTGGAGATTTTCCAGAGAAGGACAACAGAGCTGGTGAARGGGCTGGAGCACAAGTCAAATAAGGAGCAGCTGAGGGAGCTGGGGGCGTTTAGCCTGGTGAAAGGGAGGCTTAGGAAAGACCTTATCATTCTCTACAACTACATGAAAAGAGGGTGTAGCCAGGTGGGGGTCAGCCTCTTCTCCCAGGCAACAAGTGATGGACAAGAGGACACTGTCTCAAGCTGTGCCAGGGGAGGTTTAGTTTGGACATCAGGAAGAATTTGTTCTTTGAGAGTTGTCAAGCATTGGATTGGGTTGCCCAGGGTGGAATCACCATTCCTGGAGGTGTACAAGAAATGACTGGACGTGACACTTAGTGCTGTGGTGTAGTTGATAGGGTGGTGGTTGGTCAATGGTTGAACTTGGTGATCTTGGAGATCTTTTCCAACCTAAATCATTTTGAGGTTCTGCAATTCTCTGACTTTCACCATCAGCATCAAAGGATCAGGATTTCAATCAATACTCCAGCTCAGTCTATACACTTGGCCGGGCAAATTACTTAACGAACCATTTAACAATTTATTGCTTTTGRGAGAGTTACTTATTTCCCTCTGCCTTTGTTTTCTCCTCTGATAGGGATAACACTCAGAGCTTTATAAACCATAATTAGCAAGTTTTGAAAGCACCTAGAGATCTTGAGATAACAGCATGCTACAGGTGAACAGTGTATTTATTCTTAACACTTCAGGCCAGCGGTCCCTGACCTAGGAGCTGCAAAGCCATAGTTTACAGAGTTGGGTGGCAAGTTCATTGGACATACAAATGGCTCACAAGTAGAAATGACGACATGAACCTAGAAGTGGTATTGGGAGCGAGGTCATGAACCTAGTGGTGAAACCAGAAGAGAGGTCCATCAGCTTTGCTAGTTCCAGAAGAGCTTAAAATAGCAGGCTTTGTGCGGATAAATATGTTTCCACTCAAGGCTACAATGCAAAGTCTCACAGATGTGCTTTTCTGTTGAGCTCTCCCTGAAGAACAACAACAGAAAGTTCTGCCTACGCCAGTGATCTACTCAATTAGAYTTTACTTCAATATGTGTTAAGAGATTGGAACAAGATTTTAAACAAATGTTCACCCCCAAAAAGAGCCTTAACAGACTCAAACCTATATTTCCCATGTGTATACATCATCTGAATAATAATAATAATAAAAAGTCTCTGGGACATACTGTGAATATCAGTTTGGCTACCAGCTTTACTGCATGGAAGACTTCCCAGCAGGTGGTTGTAATCCTTCTAGAAAGGAACAGGGCGGAATCAGCAGCACCTTGGGGTGTTAGGTGCCCATCTCTTATTGGATTTACACTGTGATAATCTAAGCACAAAACCATTGCTTCTTGGGTTACTTCATTAAAAAGGTGGCATTTTTTTTCATGAAGCCATGTCTAATCTAAGCTCTTGGCTTGCATTTGGTTTATCAATGGTAAATGATTGTTGTCTTCAGCTTTTACAAAGCTTACTGGTTCTTCCTGGGCAGTGGACTCTCTCTTTGTCCTAAAAGCATATTTAATTCTTCAGGAACATTATGTCCTGTAAAATGCTTTTCATAGGGCAAAAAACAATAAATAAATCCCCCTCCAAAGGATTTTCCTTGGTCAAATATAATTTATGCCCACATAAGATTAATTCCTTAAAATAAATACTGAAGCCACAGAGAAAGCCCTTGTTCAGGTCTGCGAAGGGGAAAAGCGCYGTGTAAATGGGAGTGGCGGTTCGGCGCAGCCCGAGCCCCACCGGTACCCTCAGAGAGCAGAGCAGCAGACCGGGGTTTTTACTGGCCTCTGTTGTGTCTGTTGAACTGTTGCTCMGTCTTTAGTGAAATCTCAAGCAACAGAAATCCTCTATTAAAACCACCTGCGCAGCTTTGTCAGCCGAGCTCCGTGCTGTCAAATGACTTAGCTTCTTAAGCCAATACAAGTCATTAAGAAGAAGGTGAATTAGAGATTTAGACGTTGCCGATAGTAACTATCTCTGATCAATTGATATCTTCCTCTGATAAAGCGGCGCTCCCCGGCCGACCCCCTTCTCTGCCTCATCCGCRCAGACCCCGACCACTGGATCTAATTATGGGTGAGGAACACCAGGCCCTCGTCAGCGCTGAAAGGCCATCAGTAGGCCTATCCATTAATAACTCTCCTGTGCGCTGTACATTGTAATTGTCAGACTGCAATTTACAGTAATCCTCCAATGCAAAAACTTAAATAGCTGCAGCTGATTTGAAATTCATACAACCAGTTGAAAGAGAGAAAAACAAGATGCACGGGTTAAAAGGCCAAATTGTGCAAGTGTGTGCGCTGAGTGACAGACATTTTAGTACTAGCCTGGGACCATATTTTAAAAGGTCACTGAAAACTTTTGGCTTGGGCCCTCTGACAAACAATGAACTTTCCATATATTTATTTGCCATCTCTTTGTTTTTACAGCAAGCAGAATAAATGAGTTAAATGACGTTGTGTGGGTCTGCACATTGTCAGCACAGGTTATAAGTCATTATTAAACTCCATCAAATCAGACCAAACCCGGTCTAGGCAATGAGACTAAAAGTTATTTGCATTCCTTCTGTCATAAAAAATCATATCCCCTTACCCAAGACTTTCGTTTCTTTATTAAATGCAGCCACAAGAGTATTTCAGGTCTGGCAATGTGAGCTCAGGAAAACCTACTCTGTATAACTCAGTGTAACAGCTTAGAACCGATTCCACTAAAATGTCCCAGTTGAGTGTATCTGGGCACTCAATCAAGACACACATATTACTTTTAAATAAGATTAGCCTTTATATTTTGCTGCTTAAGTTAAAACTTTTCATGTCATTCTCTCMTTTTATGTAAACTCCAACATAATTCTGTTTTAGAGAATACTTCAAACAAATTAAAATCCTCAACTTGAACGTGTCTAGCAAAACTTGCCTAATGGCATAGCAAGCTGTTTGGTGACACTAAAACACTTTTAAATAAGATGAATTTTCCCTGCGTTGCCCTGGCTTTGTAATTACTGCTGCTGAACAGCAGACGCCTTTGGTTACAATGGCAAAAGCAGCGGCTTGCGCTCTGAAACTTATTTGACAAATAACTTACAAGTGACCTGCAACATCTGTTTAAAAAATCGTCCCTTCGTATCTGCCTCAAGTCAAGTTCAGCATCAATTATGAAATGCAAACATATCATCTGGGGCCAAGGGCAGCTTTTACACATACACGAGGCACGTCGTGGGGAGGGGGTCAGGCTGCAGGCGCCTTCCTTACGCCAGTCAAGGGGAAAGAAAATGTTTAAGTAAGACTTCATCCRAGCTACCAGCTTGTAGCATCACACTAGTGAGATCCAGTGACACCCAATGAGGGGCCTGATCCCAGCGGTGCTGAGCTCCCGGGCACTCAGGAAGGCATGAGCCATGGTGGGATGGGACTTGGAGAGGTGGGCAGTGATGACCAGGACTTTCAGACACCCTGGACATCAGCTGGAGCAGTGGGACCACAGAACCTCTGCAACCCAGCCATGAGCTTTGCTCACCTGGAGGGTGCCAGCAATGGCTACAGAGGTGTGTAAGTCATGTCAACCCCTCTGGAGCTGCAAACACCTACTTAGCAAGCAAAGGACTCCACACTCCAAAGAACACCAGCAAAAGGCTTTCAAAAAACTAATGACAGTCCTATTTACACTCAAAAAATCCTATAGTGATGGAGATGATTCTCTTCAGTCTCTAAGTTTAAAGCTCTCCTCAGCCCTACCACTCAATAGTTTACTACTGTGCTGCTTGGTGTAACTTCAGCTCAGGATAAGATCTAGTTCATGGTACAAAAGCAGATGGAAGAGTGAAATAGAGCACTTCTCTCTTCTTCAGAGATGGGAAAATTTCTTTCAACGTCTTATGAGTCTTTTTATGTGGAAGTCAGTAAAAAGAAAAAAATAAATTCTTACCGTATGTAATCCTGAATTACATTATTTTGGATCTGATTTAAAAGCTATACGACTAGGTTTGATTCAAATAACATGTGCAGTACAGATATCCCTTCACATCAATAAATATAAATAGTTTAACTATTGAATATAAACTTTTAGAGAACTATTTCTTTATTGCAATCAAAATAGTCTGCTTCTAACCTATGTGGAAGCACATGTAAAATACAGGTTTAACAATACTGAAAATATTGATTTCTGCAGCTTAAAAAGATATTTGCTTGTAAGAGATCAAAGGCAGATCTAAAAGTTTACTTGTGCAGGTCTCTTTTTCTCTCTGCTGCTTTTTTCATTTACGTTCTTATACATGAATTTAATCAGCAACCAAGCTCAGCCATCAAGTGATAACATTTCTGCAGCTAATTGTGTTGTATTGGAGTTCAGTAAGGAATATTATTAAACTGTCCTATAACTCACRTTTTGTGTGAAAAACTGAGACTTGAAAAACACCTGCCCAAACAATTCATAAACACACTGCACAGCAAATACCTATGGTAATTCACTGGATTTACAACCGTCATATTATATTAAACATACAGTATCAAAATTTATCACCTATTACACAGATTCCTGTTTTAATAATATCTTGTTCTTGTACAATTGCACCTTCTCTCCCAAAGGGTCCCAAAGCACTYTAAAATCATACATACAGGAATTGCTTCATTCACTGTGGAAATACAGCTGCCTCTGGGGTGGAGTGGGGGTTAGTGGAGGGGAGGAATTGTGCACAGCTATTATAAACACTGACAGTCGAGAGAGATGGTTGGGGACGGGCAGCGGAGAAAATTATACCAGAGTCTCGGGAGCATCATATAAAAAGCATAATCACAGTTGCAGGTGAGGGAGGTGCACAGGCAGCTGTGGCAGAACTGAGCAGAGTTCGAGGCTTTCTTGCCCTAACAGTCACTGGAGAGCAGTCCCGACTGTAGGGCCAGCCAGCAGCCTTCAGCTCCAACCCTCAGGCACTGGGTCATGGAAGGGGATTAGCCTCCCCATGGTGCAGCTCCTGGCTGGTGAGGGAGTTGAGCTGAAGGCTTGAAGGCTCCATGTCCAGTATCACCACACTGCATTGCCCAGATTCCCCAAAGATAACCCCAGCTGTGTCTCCAGGAAACCACAGGAAAATGGCATAGATATCTGATAGATAGATATCTCTAATAGATATCTCTGTGGTGGGCAACTGGGTGAAATTGTACAAAAACAATACAATATTAGAAAAGATCAGGCACATGCATGGATTTTTTCTAGGCTGTTGACTCAGTTAGAACTTGTCTGTCAACGACTGCTATTACCTACATCACTGAAAAATGTTTGTGCTCCTTGGCTGGCTCCAACTGCAGCTTCATCTCCTTCTTCATACTTGCCATAATTGCCAAAGTAGTCTCCTGTACCTTCATGTCAGCCCCAAATCTCTCCAGCCTGGTCTCATTCAGGACCTTCTCTGACCCTCTTTGATCATGCCAAGGAATCAGCTTCTGAATTAGGTTACATTTAGCTTTAAAAGGAAATAAGTCAGAAGCTTAAAACTGGCCTCTAAAAATCACTACCAGTGGATTTACTCCTGCCTATTAGACTTCAACCAGAGAACTGACCTAAGCTGTTTCTCTTTAGTTTAAGACATATCCTGGTGAAGACTCAGGGCAGAGATGTTTTTTCAAAAAAGAGAGAAGACTCTGCCAATGTGGGGATGACATAAAGTACCTCTGAATGTTAGCAATCACAACAAGGTGAAAAACAAGAGGGGATTTTAAGCCGAGTGATGCCAGAAGGTCACAACTACAGTCTTACCTCCAAGAGCAAAACCAGTTTCCCACCTACAAAACACAACTCTGCCATGCCTGCTGCCTGTGGTGTGTCTGGCACAGAAACTGTACCTTTAATGTTGGCACAGTGAATAGACCATGGCTATTCTCATCACAAGCTTGCTTTGGATGCAAGGCAGAGTTTTCACTATTGCAAGTAAGACATGRAGCCCTCACAGGGGTGACATCCAGAGTCATGAACTCTACAGGGCTTGTTTGAGACGTCAGAGGAATAAGTTCAAAGATGCTTGAGGCTTAAAGTTTGTTTGGAAGCGGCAAAAACTGCTCAGTGACTTCTGCAGTACCCAGTGGCCAAGGTCAATCACTGCTTCTTGCACGGCTGTACTGCATTTGGTCTCTTCCCTATCCCTTCCTCAAGTCTCACTCCCACCATAAAACTTGATGTTGGAATAAGCAGACTCTGGTTCTGCCTGTTTCTACCACTGCCCAGCCCTTCCCCATGATGCTTACCCCTTTCTGGAGAACTGATTTATGTGCTGGGTTGCCCAGGTCTGTTCCCTTTCCTTTGTATATTTGAAGTGTCTCTGAATCTTGGCATTTCTTCCAAAATGTTTCCAGTCTACAACTTTCTCTATTTGTTGATACATTTCAGGCGTTTATGCAGGTTCCCCATCACTCCTTGCCTCAGTCACTGCAGTTTCTGGGATTTCCTGACACACATCAACGCCCCATATCCTACACAAAAAGCAGCTGCTATATATCTGGCATAGACTACATACTCAATGTCTAGTTTAGTTCCTACAGCCTATGTGCCATAAGGCTCTGCTGCAATTTATTTAGCTGCTGCATTAAGTAACCCTTCACCTTAGCTAACCTGCCAATAAACCAACATTGCTTTTCAAGAAACCTTCCACAGAGGTTGCTGTATGGTTATTTTACACTAATTCAGCTGCTTGCAATTAAATATTAAGTAACATAAGGATTTCCCTTGCAATGTGCATGCACAAGAATGTGTGTTTGATTCAGCCCTGAAAGGCGGATGGGGAAGGTCTGATTTGCCCTTCTCTGCCTTGCTGTACCTGCTGAAAAGAGTGGCATTCTTTGGGAATTCAGCCCTCCATGGCTGGCAGTGGTCAGTGCTCTATGGAAGAACCCTTTTAGCTGACAGATTCCACAGAAAGGGCAACTCTTTAAAGCCCAACCAAGGCATTTAGTCCAGCAAAAACTGGTTACTAAATCTTTCACAGATCCCTTCCCATCTCCACCAGCAGCAACTTCAACAGCATTGTCGAGGCAGAGTCCCAGGAACTTTTACCCTTGTTTTATGCAAGGTTTTTGCTGGCACAGCCCTCCACAGCAGCCAGTTGGCCAGACAGGGAGTACAGCTGCCTATGCCATGCTTGTTTGTATAATGAGATCTCTTTTGCCTAGAGCACATGTACTATGTAAAGCTGGGAAAAAGGTGGTGAGTGTTGCTGGCAGGAACATAATGCCCTGCTATTCGAGCTAGAATCACCCTGAAAGCAATAATTTCTTAACTTGAAATTGGTGCTGCAAAATAGTATTAATTGCTATCGTTGTGTGAGAACAGGGCAGACCTTCGAATAGGCAGAGAAGTTGTGGATGCCCAGTCCCTGTAAGTGTTGAAAGCCAGTCTGGATGGAGCTTTGAGCAACCTGGTCTAGCGGAAGGTGCCCCTGACCATGGTGGGGCAGGGTAGAACTACACCTTAAGATCCCTTTCATTCCAGACCATCCTATGACTCTATAATCTTAACTATCACGATACTGAGGCTCTACTGAATTCGGGGAGGGTTTCATTCAGACACCTGGGTCTTGTCTWAAGTCAGACGGTGACTGAGAATGAATACACAAAAGCAAAAATGACTCACCTAAGTGGCTGTAGTATCAGAACATGGAAGCAGATGTCTGCTTAACAAGATCTCTGTTGACTGCTGCTTTTTTACTAATGATAGCAGTTGTGAGACAGGCAATGCATACAACCATAGTGCTGCTCTTCTGTGTTGCTGTATAGATGAGAAACTAAGTCAAGTTAAAAACCTTACCCTAAAAGTGATGCCAAAGTGCCACTCATGTACTTCTGTGATCACTGCTTTYTTAAAGGGATATATAGTTGAGGACCAGAGTGGCGATCCTGCAGTCCCCTCCTGGAAATCAGTGCTTCAGTTAGGTAAGTGAAGTCTGCAACTTAGCACCAGTTTATTACAAATGCTGGAACAGCTGCAGCAGTTCATACTCCCCTGCTTCAGGCCAAGTGGCAGTAAAGAGGGGATCATCCTCACCTTGGCAAGAGATGAGAGTGACCCTGGAATAATGAGTGATTCTCTGGCCATGCTGCAGCCTGATGAAATCTCCTTTTCTCCTGTTCCCTGGAAGAACATTTCCAGCTTCAGGCTACTGTGTAGGATCCATGTCATCAGCTGAGTGCCATCCCAAGGCTGGGGAGGAAGGGGCCTCTTTCTCATTCAACTCACCTCATTTCGAAAGGGTGATCTAAGGGCAAGAAAACCAAACAGTGCCCTGCAGCTCCACTGACAGCAGAGAAATGGGTGGGAGTTAGCCCTGATAGTGCTGTCTGCAGAGGGCACGCCTGAAGTAGAATCATCACAGAACCATTGAGTTGTTTAGGGTAGAAAACTCAGCACCACTGTGTTCACGACAAAACTGTATCCCCAACTGCCACATCCGCATGCCTTTTGAACACTTTCAGGGATGGTGATTCCACCACTTCCCTGAGCAGCCTGTTCCAGTGCCTGACCACTTTCTGTAAAGAAATTTTTCATAATATCCAATCTAAGCCTCCTTTTGCAGAACACAAGGCCATTTCCCCTAGTTCTGTCACTTGTCACTTGGGAGAACAGACTGGGTTATCTCAGATTTAGGCAGCTGGTCAATGTGCCACATTTTATTTAAAAGCCTGAAAAAACAGAAGAAGAACAGCAGAGGCTGCCTTTGCACATCGCTGTGTTTCTCACCTTTTGCTTGACATCTGGAATTTACACTTATCATGTCTGAAGGACTTTTGTGTTAAATTCAAATGCACACAAGTTACAGAGCCCAAGTGGATGTCTTCCCAGTGACTTCAGTGAGAGCCAGACAGGAACTCAAAACTACAGGAAATTTTCAAGCTAACAGAAGAAAATTGCTTCAATTTAAAAGCTAGCATGAGACTTCCAATAAAATATACATAAAAAGTAACATTAAAAGTATAGTACAAGCCAGGTAAGTGGAGATGGTTAAGCAGCAAAGTAAATGACACTTTCTGTAAAACTGGGAAGGTTCTTGGTTATTTTGCTCACCAAAATGAAAATATTGTTCACATTCTACAAAAATGGAAGGCCTAATCACAGCTATGAGAAAAATAAAACCTGCTTACATGTCAGTACTGCCTGTGTCCACTGACATGGAGATTTCCCCTACGGAACAGATCCTGCACCTGGACTCTAGCAGCAGCATTAAGGGAAGTCCAGACAGACACCAAACCTGCTTCTCTGTGTTTCTGGACTTGAAGTTCTGATTAGCTTTGTTACTACTTCTTTTCAACACAAGCATCGTCAAGAACTTATTTCCCTCGCTTTTCAAACTCCACTTTGTGTATGAATTTACTGAAAGAGTAAGAATAGCCAAATACATCTTAGCTCAACTGATGCAATTATGAAACAATTTTGTTCTTGTAATAAGGAGATGAAAAACCAGTACCTGTAGACTTTTTCTCAGATAGACAGGGGTATTCTGTCTTCAATTCCTATGGGGTGAGCACTGAGGTTTGTCAGAAGGACAAATGGCAGAGCTTTAAACTAGCTTGGAAGGGGGAAAGAGGCAAAACCAGGCTTGCCAGTGATGAACGATGGGATGGTGTGCCAAAACTTGAGGAAACGAGCACTAATGGGATCCCTCAATCTGCTTCATGAGGTGTTGGCTAAAATGCACTACACCTGAAATATTTCTACGCTAATGCATACACCATGAGGAACAAACAAGAGGAGCTCAAGGCTTTGGCCCAGTCCCRGAGATTTAACATCATTGGTATAAGTGAAACCTGGTGGGATGAGTCCTGTGACTGGAGTGCCCTGTTGGATGGTTCCAGGCTCTTCAGGAGGGACAGGCAGGGCAGAAGAGGCAGCAGGGTGGCATTGTATGTAATAGGGTTCGAGTACATGGAGCTCACAGCTGGCAATGGCACAGCTGAGAGTCTCTGGGTGAGAATCAAGGGGCAAGCAAATAATGCAGATGTCATTGTGGGAGTCTGCTATGGACCTCCCAGCCAGGACAATGACACCGATGAATTACTCTCTGAGGAACTAAGGGACGCTTTCAAGTCAACTGCCCTTGTCCTTATGGGGGACTTCACCTTGCCAGAAATTACCTGGAAGCATCACACAGCTGGTAAAATCCAGGCTAGAGGATTCCTAAAACATCTAGATGACAACTTTATGGAACAGGTCCTAAGACTTGGAAAGATGCCCTTCTCAATCAACAGAGTGGATCTCATGACCCAAATGGAGATTGGCAACCACAAAGCAATCAAGTTTAAAATCTCTTTGGACAGGAAGAAAAGTGCCAGCAAAACATCAGCTCTGGACATGAGGAGAGCAGACTTCAGGATGCTCATGGAATTAACAAGTAAAGTCCTCTGGAAAAATGTTTTTGCAGGTGGTGGGGTCCATCAGTGCTGGTCACTTTTTAAACATCACCTCCTAAAGGCACAGGAACAGGCAATTCCTAAATGCTGGAAGTCAAACCCGCAAGGCAGAAGGCCAGCTTGGCTGAACAGGAATCTTGTCTCGAAAACAAGACAAAAAATGAAGGTGTATGCCCAGTGGAAGCAAGGTCGGCTGACACAGGAAAAATACAGAGATGTTGCTTGCCACTGTAGGAAGAAAATTCATGTTCCCAAAGCTCAACTGGAGTTGAAGCTGCCAGAAATGTGGGGGACAATTTTTAAAAGAGCTTTTTCCAAATATATTAATGGCAATAGAGAGTGTAAAAAAACATTGGCCCATTACAGGACGAGGACGATCACCTCCCAGACAGGGACATGGACAAGGCAGAGGTGTTTAACACATTCTTTGTCTCTGCCTTCAACACGGATGACAGAACAAGGGGGCCTCAATGCCCTGAGCTGGAGAGCCATGACTGAGAGAATGATCAACTCCCAGTTGCCCCCGAACTTGTGTGGAATCTGCTGCTCCAGCTGCATCCCTATAAATCTATGGGGACTAATGGGATTCATCCAAGAATCCTCAAAGAGCTGGCTGATGTCATTGTAAAATATCTCTTGATGATTTTTGAGCACTCTTGGGAATCTAGAGAAGTCCCAGCTGACTGGAAGCTGGCGAACGTTGTACCAATTTTCATGAAGGGCAAGAAGGAGGACCCTGGAAACTACAGGCCTGTCAGTCTCACTTCAGTGCCTGCTATAGTTATGGAGAAGATTATTCTGGGAGGTACTGAAAAACACCGAAATACAATGCAGTCACTGGTCACAGCCAGCATGGCTTCATGAGAGGAAAGTCCTCCTTGGCAAACCTGATTTTAATCTACAAAAGGTTAACCCACCTAGCTGATACAGGAAAGGCAGTAGATGTAATCTTTTTGTACTTCAGTAAAGCTTTTGATACTGTCTCTCACAGGGTTCTCCTGGACAAAATGTGCAGCACACAGCTGGGTAAACACACCATGGGATGGGTGAGCAACTGGCTCATGGGATGGGCACACAGGGTTGTAGTGAATGGGGTGACATCAGACTGGTGACCTGTCACTAGTGCGGTTTCACAGGGCTCCATCCTCAGCCCTGTGCTCTTCAATATCTTCATAAATGTTGTGGATGCAGGCCTGGAAGGGATATCAAGCAAGTCTGCAGACAAAAAAATGTGGCCACCTGCCTTTGAAGCAGAACCTCTACTGATTTTACACTTTGACTTTCTGG
Source organism: Amblyornis subalaris (assembly GCA_018881555.1). Classification (NCBI taxonomy): domain Eukaryota; kingdom Metazoa; phylum Chordata; class Aves; order Passeriformes; family Ptilonorhynchidae; genus Amblyornis; species Amblyornis subalaris. Next base: position 222,824 of record JACAXG010000042.1, read on the forward strand.
AGAAATCTCGCTGCTTCACAGTACCACCTGGCAAGGGATGGACCACTTTCTTGCAGACTTGAGTTGAGAAGGCCATCCCTCACCTCATTTTGCCACAATTAACAGGATATGATGGCATCTTCAGCTAATTTTTATTATTTTCAGACCAATTTTCTTGCAGAAACTTTGGAGAAAGTTTTCTGATTTGATGCACTTGCTAGAACTGGGGAGGTGGGGGCTGTGTTGTCACCCTTACTAGCCTACACAGTAGAGCTTAAAGGGCCTTACCCTTACAGGGCCCCCCTCCAAGTCCCAGGAAAGGGTATCACCGTGCCTACCAACAGCTCAGCAAGCTTTTCTCTATAACTTAAAGCAAAATGCAAAGTAGAAGTTGTCCATTGCASATGCCAAAGAAGTGACTGCTGCATTGCGAAGTTTCCAGAAAGGAAGACTCCTGATCTTTTTCTGGCAGGTCAACCTTGTCTCCATAAGATAAATGACACTACTGTGCCAGTCAGAACACTCTACGAACACACTTTCAATATTCAGGATAAGCAAAATACTGCCAGAAAACAAATAGAAAAATAATAAAATTGATGTTCCTAGTGCTGGGACTATTAGTTCACATCTACATACTGTTCTAAAAACGTGCCAATTGTGCAAACCTGTGTTACACAGCCCTTGTGCTCTGGGGCCTCCCAGTTCCAACAGACACTTTGCAGGTATAATGGTCAACACAGAGATCAAATTGTACCAYGTACACCATCATTTTTAACCCGAGTGTCCCTTAAGAGTCTTCACAYAGCTATGAAGACAGTTCATTCATCAGAGGAAGGAGACTAGCAGACTTGTCTTTAAACAAGGTCAAGAAATATTGTCTTCACAAATGTTTTCACAATTTTTTTTTTATTTAGACTGAATAGCAATTTTTTTGTAAACTCCAGCAGATTTACGGAGAGATTAAGAGGAATTAAAAAAAAGGCAAAACAACAATACAAGGTGAACAGACCATAACTTTATTGGAGATATACTCAGCTACAATTATTACAAAAAACTATTAAAGGTAATTGTGATCCATAAGGTGCAGATTGCAAACTTCTGCAGCATGATTACAGTATGAATGAATTACATTTTATGTCCCTTAAAGACAGCTGCAGCATGTGATGGTAAATATTTTATTGTCCATCAAATTATATTTGTTATTCATTCTACTTGATTTTAACCATCTTTTCAGTCACACTATTTACAATAAAAATGCCTGCAATTTCCAATTATTGTTCACAAACATTTTTCTCCCCAGCTTGCTGCTGCAGTAAATTCTGAGTGCATCTACAAAGCAATTAAAGTAGTCTGTGGTTGCCATTTAAATAAAAGAGTGAAAACCCCAAGGACTTTATTGGATAAAATTTATTTTTAAGAAACGTAGTTAGCTTTGATCAAAGTTAATTTTAACTGCTAGTGGAGTATACTACAATGACCTCTAGATATTTGMTAACATAATTCATACTGAGTTACAGTTGATATTTAGATTTCATGGTCATGAACTGTAGTGTTTTAAGTTTAAAATCTAATATGAAAGTAAAGAAATTAATTTTAACTTCTTGAATATTAGAGCAATTGAAAAAGGATCAATGTCAGTAATTAAGTACCAAAAATCAAAATGCTTCTTGCTTCACTCATATAATAAATACAGAGATTTCACGAGAATGTTTTCATGGGGAACCCCATCCAAAACAAACCCAGAATACTGTCAGAGTCAAGTGCAGTATCACAGCAGACCATGATGCTATTTGTCATTTTCAGATTGCGTGTGCTGCTGTGACTGGGATACAAAGAATTCATTTTCTGTACAGATAAATGCATAGAAGATGTTGCATATGTTATGTCATATGCAGTAACATAAACCCCCCACATTTTCCAGTTGATGGTTCTGTATTTGCTCACAAGGAGAAAAACTGAAACTCTGCAACACACATACAAGCACAAGATCTTCAGGTATGTAAATGAATGCAGTTCCATTGATTAAAATGATACCACATCGATTTGAACTAGCTGAGGATCCAGCACCTCATCCCTGGGCCACCACTATATTCCTYCCCAGAACTGAAACTAGTTCTTGTTCGGCAGTTGCAACAAGCTATTGTGTAATGAGACTTAAAAATACTAGGTCTTTTTTCTGTATGGACTTTAGCAGCATCAAGCTGAACAAACACTTCAGAAGTCACTACTGGGCACTCAATATTCAGACTGAACAGAGATTTAGTTGAGGTTGACCAAATTACTAGGGGCCGTCTTCTCCCAAAAACTACATTATATGTGTAATATGTTGGTTTGTTCAGAGATAATTACTGGAGTGTCAGTCAGAGGTCATTCTAATTTTAATTACTTCACATAACAGTAAAATGATGTAGTAGAAAAATAATAGCTTTAAAATACAATCAAGAGTTGTTACACATCTTTGTTGTATTTTTCTACATACAGTAAAAATGCCACAGACGTTACAAATGACCTATTTAAGTTGTGCAAGTAAATGACACATTGCAGGCATTAAAAACTATCTTTTTCAAATTCATTAAATCAGAACAGCAGCAAGGCCAAACCACATTTTTCCTCTCTGTTAAGCATTTTTTCCTTGAAATGAGGTAAAGCATGGTACCAAGTGCAATGCTTATTTGTGCTACATGAACAGAACAGCGCAAAAAAAAGCCATAAAAATAAAAACGCAGCATAGTTAGGAGGACTGTTTAAAGTACAGTATAACAGGACTTAGATAAAAACCCCCAAGGTTCATGCCAATTAACCCCCACACTATTTATGATAAGCTTGTGTGGTTGCTTTTGAAGATGGGCTGCAACAGTCCGCTTACACTTGTGCTTATAGCATGTCAAGTGATTTCTATCCCAACCTTCAAATGATCAGATTTAGGTCTTTAATAACATACACTGTCCAGTATCAAAATCGTATCAACTGTAGGGTAAAACACACAGATGTATAACATGGAAACTAATATGGATTTTCTGTCTCAAAGGATAAAAGTATTTCAATGAGGTCACACTGGAAAAAATTGCGGCATTTAAAACGCATTTAAAAATGCATCAGCAGCAGAAACTACTTTATAGTCAGCTACTACACATTTCAGATTTCCAATTCATGCGCTTTATCTAGTAACAAAGTGATCATTAAACTGTTCTGAAACACAGAGTAAGTTCAGCTGATTTTCTCTGCATCCAAATACTCTGTAAGCACTTCACTAATAATTACCTGAAACCCCTGAGAATCTATAACCTAGTAACAATCAGTAAGAAATTTTAGGCATTCAAAGAGGAACTGAAATTTTAGTTTTTGAAAATGCAATTAAAACTGCTTAAGACTTTCTAGATGGTCTGATTTAATCTGCTGATTGATGTCTGGCCAGAAATACAGAATTGTTAACATCAATAATAATGTATTTTCACTCAGAAACTTCAGTCCTACCACAAAGAGCAAGCTATAGCATAAATCAGTGACTTTTTTATTTTTTAAACAGCTAATGCAAAGCAATTTACATTTCAAAATTTAGACTGCGTGATTTTATTGTTCCATATAACCATATCAATCATTTACACTTGCAGTTCTTATACCTCCTTGTTATATTTTCATGACTGAAGTACCAAACAAATACTAGACTTTTTTATAAGCTAGTATTTTAATTCTTGGTCTGACTACTGTAACAAGCAGCYTTCAAATACAAGAATGGTCCTTTTCACAGAATGAAAAGTGACTGAGATAGCAAATATATGAACTTTTGAAAACTGTATTTCAGAAAAGCTTAATGTCTGCCCCTTGTCACTAAGGCATTTACTTTATTTTTTTGTTAAGAAAGCAAGAGCTGACAGTTTTTGTTTTGTTTTAGTGTGCATTTGTGAGGAAAGGAATAGGGTTTAAAAGCAGGAAATACAGTATTTGTTTGTAATTTAATTCGTAAGACACAGCATCAACTTCAAACTATTGTGCTGGAAAACGTTAAAACACCTTGCTCTGCTTTCTCAAACTTCAAGCATAATTAACAGGGCAAAATTGCAGCAAACCTCTACTGATACTGGTGGGAATACGAGACCCACAGCTTTTTTAAAAGGTAAATTAAGAGGTATTATAGTTACAGTGCAAAAAATTAAAATTTCAAGCATAATATATAAACATAGCACCAAAACAGAAAAAAACCCAATGCATGCAAAAACAAAAAGGAAAAGAAAAGAAAAAAAGAACTGAGGTATTTAAGTGAAGAGTGCCTACAAAAATCTAATTAAAGAAGTATAGGCAAAGCCTAAAAAATAAAAGTATGATTTCCCTCCACGCTACCAGTAGACCAAAACACCAATGAGCTAGTTTCTCTAAATTAAGGACCTAAATCACAGATGTATCAAAAGTACGGCAGTTATATCTCAAACATCAACTTTCATGTTATTTAACAGCACAGCTTTGGTAGATGAAATATGCATGCAACTCTGAAAAGTACAGTAAGAAATTTACGTGGAAATATCTCTAAGTGTAAAGGTGCTCTGTTTGTTAAATACGTAACCAATTGACTATAAAATCTGCAGCATATCTTAGGTGTGATATGTCTAAGGTTATTTTGTTAGTGACAGTTTGCACTGTGCAATTATTCATTGCTGTTTCCAGTATTGGAACTATCTAGCTTGCAGGTTTGTGTAAAATTGGAATTTTAGCCAAAGACCATATTTCGTTTATGGTATAAAAAAAACTGTAGACTAACCACCTCCTCAGAATTGTTAAAAATAACCTAATTACATATATATGAATATAATTTCTATTATAATCCTGTAATAAGTCACAGCTATAGTAATGAGTTGTACTGTAAATATAGAGCTGTATCATTGTAAAATGCATAACAAAATGAAGGGAATGTAAAACAGTTTGTTCCAAAAAAGATCAGAAATTAAAAGATTATTAATGAGGGTTTATTTATTTTTAAGGCAAGAACCTTTTTTTATGCAAGACTGTGTGGCATAAGGAAACCGAAGTTTCACTCTACCAGTATGCCAGTCATTTCAATTAAAATCTGTCCCTAACAAATAAGTGCAATAATGATTGGGAATGCCATCTTAATGTAAAAAGATGACTTGGAGAGAAAAAAAAAGGAAAATAAAAAGGAGAATACTGGCACACTTAATCTTTCTTATACCCAATCATCCAGTACAGTTTATCAACTGCTTTATGACTGGCACTAGTGCACAGATTGAAGAATTTCAAGATTAYTATATATAAATCTAGCAACTGCATTAGGCATAAGCTCCCTGGCCTTCTAATACTAAGCAAAGCTGTACTGACAATAAAAGTAAACCAAAAAGACCTGACAACAATTATTCTGAACACTTGCTAAATGTCATCATTAAAGCACTCTCGTGATTAAACAAAGCAGAAGTGAGGAAAGAAGACAAGATTGTGTTTGCGCAAAAAACTATAACTACAATTAGTTCCAAAATTTTATACATGTTAAATGTTTTGTTATCTATTCTGTTATCAAACAAACTTTAAATTCTGTCTTCCAATTTGTTCCTCTCAACATCAACTTTTTTTTTTAAATTTGCTTTATTTGTATGTTATTTTTTYCCCCATTTCATTTATTTTTAAGAGGAGTCTCAGCTGTTTGGGACCTGAGGTTGATTTGCTTTGAGGCTTCGTAGTGCTCTTCTTGCAGCTGCAGATTTGGCAATCCTGTAGCTTCTGCCAACACCTTTAAACTTTCCCTTTCCTACAACTTCCACTGTAACTCTGACCTTTCCATCGTAAGTTCTTTCTGCAGGACTGCAAAAATATACATAAGAATTACTTACTGCCTAGGCAAGTTAATGTGAAATAAGAGACCTACATTCTTTTTTCTACAGAAGCTAAAGCAGTAAAGTTAAACAGAAATCATTGCATTTCTCAGAAAGCYATGCAAGGAAAAAAAAAAAATAACAGTGGACACGATGATGTTAGCTGCTTAGTGCAAAAGAAATTACAAGTACTTTGTGACATTTAAAAATTCTCAGTAGTTTATGGAGCACAGCTTAGAAACGTTTCCTGTCAGTGTGTACTGAAGAAAGTATATTCTTACCTAAATTTGGCTGTCTCCGGCTCCATCTCCAGCAGCTCTCGCACTGGGGAACGGGGCACATTAGCAGAGAATTTTTCTATTTGGAAAAAAAGTGAAAAACAAAAATTAGCTTTGTTCTTTTCATAGCAGATGGCACTTAATTATTAGGAATTTTCTGAAAGCTGGCAATACCTATTAGTGGCCTCATCATTGGATAGTACACCTGCCAAACCATTTCCAAAGACATTCCACTATCCATATAAATGGCACCAGCAAGGGACTCAAATATATCCCCCATGGCCTTTGGTACTTCAATGTCTTCCTCTTTTTCTTCATCTTCCTCAGATCTTCTGAGCTGTTTGCAATTAAAAAAAGACAAGGGTGGGGAGGGAGAGAGAAGGGGAGGGGAAAAGAGAGAAACAATTGCTTCACTTAGAGCAAAACAAAGATATTCAGAAATGTAAGCTCTCTTACTTATCCTATATCCTGCTTCCTTTAAGTTTTTAATTGACAACTTTCCACAGAGAAATTGTTCTTTTATTCCCCAGTGAAACCAAGCTGCTGGTTACATAATTCTTCAAATGTGAAAAAAAAAAAAATCCCAAACACCATTGTGTACAGGGAACTTTTATGCTTTGTGAATTCCTTCTGTGATAATTCTGTAGGATTTCACATGGGTCTGTTTTTTCCAATTAGAACCAGACTTGTCTCTATCAGTTAATACTAGAAAGCTACCCAAAACAAAGGAAGAGTTCACACATTATACATCCCCTAGAAAGAGACTTTTAAAATCTCTAAGTCCTATCTCTGGGTGAAAGTTGCATGTACCTTTCCTCACCTTATTTACCCTGAAAAAAAGCATGAAACAAGCACTAGGTAAAATAAGCCATTAATAACTGATACCAACACCACCAGACTGAGCTAACAGGCACACTTAGATGTTTAAACGTAGCTGGCAGCGTTTTCTTCTATGCTACCAATTTAAGACAATAGTCTATTCTCATTATCAAAAATTAACTTTCAGTGTACATCTTAAAGGTCTTGAGCTAATCTAATCCTTTGCTAAAATACCTCAAAAACATGTAATATACATTTGCCTAACTCCAAACAAAGTCACTTGAAAACAAAGTTTTTGACCATTATGCTACTCTACCTAAAGAGAATTAAGTTTCTGTCAGTCTTCTCCCTCAGCAGCTACCCTCTCACTCCATTTGGGGTTTAAAATCCGATTCAGTCCTCTTAAGAGTGACCATAATACTTCATAAATGTGTTCCACCCAATATTTCTACCTAAAATAAATCAAACAAGTGGTCAGACCTGACGTGTACAACAATCCAAACGGGAATTTTGATGTTAAAAACCAAGTTCAACTGTTCTGAATAGAGTATTTCGTACCAAGTGCAAACTGAAGCACTTCTGCATTACACTGAAATAACACAAGAAGACAGAAACGAAGAGYTATAAGGCAAGGGACAGATGTTTCACAAGTGAGATTTGAAAAAACAGAAAAGCAGATGATGTGGAGACACACATGGAAACCAGTCTAGCTGGCATGAACTGCAGAAACAAAGGCTCTTACATTAACTGATGAAATAAGAGTTTCAGTAATTCAGTGCCAGACCAAGATAGGGAGCAGGCATAGGGAGAGTGAAACAAGGATTTTATTTGAAACAGCTATCACAAAATTTGGTTGCAACTTCGGTGCAATTTTCTTTTTGCATACTAGCAAAAACTGAACAAAGCAAAAATTACTACTATAAGCTTTTAAAATGAAAGTTCTTAGCCTTTTCACTCATATTGTTAAGAAAATGAGAGATGAGAGTTTGATCCCCTAATGTAAAGTAATTTATATTATCTAAATTTCAGTGACAAATTTCTTATTCAATGTTTAATTAATCTTTCCCATAAAACATGGTTTCACTCTGCAACAGAGTGTAAGGGCTGTGAACACATATATGTGACTGAAGTATTTTGATTCCCAAACTTTTAAATAGTCTATCAGAAAAAAAAATTACTAAATACAAAGATAACATGCTTATTTTGTGCTGCAGTATTGTCAGACAGAATATTTTTTAAGAGATTGGTCAGTTTTTCAGAAGACAACCTATTACRGATATCTACTGGATAACACTCTTAAAGAAATGATAATGAGAAAGTCCATATCTTGCAGATCGTGATTAGCATTTGACTCACGAGGCCCTTGCTGTCATACGTTTCCCTAGCAGCTGATCTAAATGAATTACTTTTACTACATTCTACAGAAGAGAGAGGTTCATTATCATCAGCTTTACTTCCCAGCACAAGCTATGACCTGTGTTTGCACGTCTTCAGTGTAACTATTTTTCAAATGGCTTACTTGAAAGATTCACTTGTTTACCTGGCTGGGAGATATAAAGGCTTTAGGAGTGTATCAGACATACTTGAGTATACTGCAGTAACACCTCCTTCAGTAGAAATCATAACAAAAAAAGCAGAAATCCCCTGTCAGTGCACTACATTTAATAATCCCAGCATTGTGCCAAGGTAGCATTGTTCATGGTGTTGCATGGATTCCCTACCCTGAGTCAGAATTATGTGACTTAGCAACTCTTCATCACAATTGTGCATTGTAGTAGTGCTTCCAGTCAGTTCGTGAAAGCAGCAAGCTAGGAGTGTGTGTGTGTGTGTGTATATCACATTGTTCTAAAAACACAAGAGCAAAACAATGACTAACATCATGTGCCACAGAAAAGCCTAAAGGCAAATGGTTTTCAAATTAATTAATTTCTGGAAGTTCTAATTGATTTTATACATTCTGAAGGCTGTATTTTACTTTGCATATTGCATCCTTTATTATTAGGAGCCTGCTTCTTTGGCTGCTGTGTGCAAAAACATTACAAAAATGCCAAGAAATCTGGTGACATGCTTCAAATCAGATACTGAACAGATTTCTTCTACTTCCACTAACCTCAGAATCCATTCCTTGCATTTCATTCTTTTCCATTTGAAACTGCACAAAGTCATCAATAACATGAAACAGTTCAGGAGAGACAGCTTTGAAGTACTTGTGGTAGTCATACTTTACAGCTAATGATGCAAAAATGGTATTATTGACTAGAGCAGATCGTAGGTCAGTAAGAACTCCAGGAGAGTGTTGCCGTGGGTCTTCATAAAGGTGCTTGGTTATGAGGTAGTCCAAAATTGCATCTCCCAGGAATTCTAAGCGCTGGTAACAATCTTAAAGCATTGGAAATAAAAGAATGTACAACACCACAATTAAGTTTAACAGACACATTCTTTCCAGGCTTTCTGGATAAGAAGTTTGGTACACTGCCATGTAAATTCCACAAACTAACCAAAGCTCAGAGAAGACAATCTATTTTTTAAAAGAAGTATCTTTGTGTTTAAAGACATTGCTAATGAATTACTAAAAATAAAGAAATCAGAAAAAACAGAAGTGATCTCTAATAATAAAGCCAATTTTGAACAAGATGTTAATTTGCCAGGCTAGAAAAACAGCTGTGTTTATAATCACTTAATGTTTTTGCTCAAGATTGTCACATTGTGCTGAGAAACATCAAAAAGTAAAATGAAGAGATTCTGGCACCAGGCTGATCTKAAAACTATAACAATTAGAACTAAAAAAAAAAAATWAAAAATTTCTAAAAATTAATACAAAAATCAATGTTTTAAGGGCAGGGGAACATAAAATCTGAGGATTTTTGTCTAACTTGCCACACATTARACACCTTCAACGAAGTCTCCTATTTAGAATATGGCTTTTAAACTGTTAATTAAAATTGTCAAACCTCTGCTTTTTTGACAGCTGAAAGGTGCCACAGGAACAGAGAGCTATGGTATTCTATTTTTAGAATACAAACAAAAGCAAAAACCCTCTTGAATGCAAATAGGGGGAGGCAGGTTGAGAAGGAAGACAAAACTACTACAGAAGTTACCAAGAGAGTGAAATGACTAGTACTAAGTTACTTTTATAGCAGCTGAACCGAACACACTGCCAGATCTCAACTGCTAGCTACTCCTTAAAGAGAAAAAGCTATAGGTAACAGCTATTCACAGTTGCCTTACTTGGTAAATAGAAATGAAATCAAAAGTTTTAGTACACTTTCAACAATGTAATTTCAACTGGACACTACGCCTCAAGGTTTCTGGTAGTGTGTACAGATGTTTATGYATGTAAAAAATAAAGGAACATCTACCTTCAATATGTTTTGTGAAATATTTGTAAAAAGTAAGTATGTATGTGGGTAATATCACCTATGAAAACCTAATGAAAAACCAAAGRAGTGCTTCAGTGTTTTGTCAGGACTGTTTCTAAATGTAGCAACATTTCAAAATGACTTTAATGAAAGCAGAGCTTTCTCACTCCTTGGAATAAGGGACCAATTCACTATGGGGAAGAATTCAGACTGCTGACTGCAGCGAAATGTGCCAATCACTACAAATAGGGTTGGAATTTTACCATGGTTTGCTTTTGGTTGCATATTATTGTAGGAAAATATGTGAAGTTTTAGAATGAACAAATATTGTATTAATTAGTATAAGCAAAAGCAATTAAAGATCAGAGAAATAAAAATTTCTACTGCTGTAAAATCTTTCATGAGATCATGTACAGACACATTAAGCGTTAATCTGAAACTAATATTTAGTCTGATTTAGTCAATTACTTCAAACTTTGACTTTGAATACTTACTCAATAAAATGCCTAGACTTAAATTAAGACTTTGAATCACAACTTCAAAGGGAAGTCTCCATATTCTGCAATCCTATAGATTATTCAACTAATAAAATCTGTATAGTCTACAGTTCATCTTCAGAAGTACAAAGAAAGTATAATATTCTTGGGATTTGATTATGGAACAAATTTGCTAAACATATTTGCAAAATATGACTGCTATTTCCTGAAGTACATGGCAATTTTCCAGAGTTCTACAAGAACTTATTTCCATTAAATGAGGGTCTAATGTCAGTCATATGCAGTTAGTAATAGAGCATTTATCACTGATGCTGTTTCTCAAAACTTGGTAAGGCCTCAGTACATATATTCTATCTGCATCAAGTCAAAATATGAATAATCACTGAGATACAAATTGAGCAAGTATGCCCCTCCAAATATCGAGCAAAATACTATTTTCTAAGATATTGCATTCCAAGACTATTGGCTTCTTAAAGTAACGGGATGTCTAAAAAAAGACTATAATGGGGAAAAAACTACAGAGCTTTTTGAAGACAACTTACCAGTAATGGTATTATAATGGTAAGAGGCATGAGTAAATGCCTGAAGAAGATAAGCCTTGTTCTTAAAACTGTAATTTATTTTCTTCTCAAAGTTTTCAAAACCAGAAATAAGGTGATTTAGGGTTTTTTCAGCATCTGGGTGATCAAACATACACCTTGGTGGAATCTTCAAACAGCCATACTCCAGGTCTTTACACAGAGAAGGCTCTGAATTAGCTACAGAAGCAGAAATAGARTTTGATGAAGGATTGTTCTGCTCACTGTTACAGTTCTCTCTGGTAGCACACAAAGTGCCTTCCCAATCAGTCTTTTTAATTACAGGGAGCACCTTCAGCCCCAATGAACACAGGAAAAGCTGAGCAGCTCTTTCACCACAGCTGGTCAGATAGCAGCCCAACAGGGCTTCCACACAGTCTGCAATGCTCTTGTCAGCAATACACTGCTCCGTATGCAAGTCATATGAGATCGACTGTTTTCCTGCATCAACACCACAGTTTTCTTCTGACGGATTCCAGAAGCCTACTACAAAATCATCTTCTTCAACAGCCTTGCTAGGATCCAGATAGCACATAGCATCCCAAGAGCTATAGTCAAAATCATCAAAATCTGATGAACACTGAACATTACCCATGGATGACTTTTTGGGTGCTTTCCATTCATAGTTTGAATCAGTGGTTGAGAAGTGTGAGAGTGAAATTTTCTTCACAAAAGCCCCTGATCCCATTAACATATTATCAATGAATTTGATATGCTCCTGATCATACTCCAGAAAATCATCTTCAAAGTCTGTTTCTTCCTTGGGCAACCTCCACATCAGGTCTTCATTCTCTTCATCATCATTATAATCATCGAGTTTACCATTAGCCAACATGTTTTCCTTTGTCTATGAAAGAACAAAAAAAAAATGGTGCTGAAGAGGGAAATGAGACATTTTTATTTCAGAAAGATCAGAAGAGCAGGATTTGAGAAGTGTCTGCTCATAACAAGACTGATTTTTTCATGTTTCTAATGACATTGTCTGGTCAGATGCACAACACAAYCTCAACTTACACTAGCGTTCTAAGACTAGAATAATTTGTCCTGGAATACAAACTCTTTGTTATCAACCTACAATAGCTTGTGTTCTACACGTAACACATGCTGTATTTCATAGGAACCTGTACTTGTACTTGAATGTGATGCATGTACAATGACGTTTATATCCACTAAACATTATATACTTGCACACCAAAGTAAACAAAAGAAAATTTCTGAATTAACATATTTTAGAGAAATACAAGAAAGAGTTCTGGGTGCATCCTTCTCTCTAGCTGCTATTAAAGGCTGTTAAAAATGTTGAATCAATGCAATTGTGAAGATTCTTTCTACATCTTTCTACATGGAAAATGCATTTAGTGGAGCCTTTTCCAGTCTTTTTTTTTTTTTTTCAGGCTATACTTCTAGCCCCAACTAATAAATGTAAAGGCAAAATTGTCACCAATTTTCTAATACTTACATACACACCCACAACAGCAAAACTAACAATGTCTTATGTCTTTTCCCTGCTCATATTGAACAAATTGGTATGGACTGACATAAATTATAAACTGAACACAAACATTTCCAAGCTATATAATGCCTTACAATTTGCCGTGGCCCCTATCCAGGAAAGCACTTAAACATATTAGCTAAATGCACTGGTAGTCTTCCTAACATCAAAAGAACTTTTAACAGGCTCAACACAGCAACACCGATGTCAGTGGGAATTCTGGCACTGAATTTGATAGGAGCAAGATCAGATTCAAAGCACTTTCCCGGACTGGGTTCTGCAAGCCAACACCATTTTGAATCAAGTGAAACAGTCTGTATCTGCCCTGAACCTACGTATGTCATATTGTATGGCTCAGTCACTAAATCCTTCGAATCTGTGAACCAGATGCTACCACTGGGGATGCTTCCCTTTGGGCAAAATGCACACCCATCCAGAGGTGTGGATGGGTGGCAGCTCTAAGGGGCACTAGGCAGCACTTARAACTCTCTAAGGATCGATTAGATCACAGTGTTCCTCATTGGGATGGATAAGGCTTAGTCAAGTTTTGTAATGAGACGAGACGAAAAAAAAGTCAGAAGTTCTATAGAAGTTCTTAGTTTAGACATTCTGCTGAAAGAATTTTTGCTCCTGTAACTACCCATCTCAAGAAGGGACTTCTGTAACTTAAGCTGATCAGAAAGAGAGACTGAAATTGGATTTAAGATAATTATTTTGAATACTTGTAGTAATATAATACTCCAAATAAGATTAATTTAACCAGTCCCAACRAGGGCAAGTGCAGCTTTTTTCTTGTTACACACCACCTGTTACATTTGCCACCGAAATAAAAATATTCTCTGAATGAAATGTCTATATGGATGCTCCAAAACAGATTTTGGCATCTGTTTTTGCAAAGATCTAACAAATTATAAATTTAAATCTTGACTGTAATTTCATTCACAAGTTTCTTAAAATAAAATTGTAACTAGCAGGACAGCTACATGAACTATGCTAACACTCTCTGTACATTACTTCTTGTATATAAGAAAAAAATTTTAAGTGATGAGAATGAGCAGCGGCTAAAGGAGACAGAAAGCAATTCTGATCGTTGATTTTTTTGTCATCAGCATTTACCAAATAAATCCACAATGAACCCCAGAAGAAAGGGTTTTTTCTTAAATAATACCTGACTAGTTTTCAAGAAGTTATTGCCTATTAAAAGGTGAAGAAAAATACATGTTAAGTGCTTTTTTCACGCTCTTTTGGAAATCAGCCATTTGATAAAATGAATGAAGAAAGATCCTCTCCTTAATAAAGCTTGATAACACTAAAAATACTAACACTTGACTATGATGTTTTAGTAATTTGTCGTAATGGTATGAGATCTCTATTTTCAGTTATAGCCCATCAGCCCACAGATGGAGAGTGAAATTTACRTCCAAGAAAATAAAATATCAACTTGGCACGAAAAACTCCCACTACTTAGTTGCATCACTCTCTGCATTTTGGTCTGAAATTGTGTGTTTTATTTACAAATAAACAGTGAGAAAGAGGAAGAGGCCACTGAAAAGTTGTAGAAAACTGAAACCTTTTAAAAATCAACAATTAGCTCTAGTCCCAAATGCACTCTCTCATTTACCAGAAAGGTATAACACAAAGTCTCTTTGAAATGAAATCTTGGCACAGTACAGAACCACAATAATCAGGTTGTTTTATTCTGCAATAAACATTTATTTGCACAGTACATCTACCTAACAGTCCTCTCATGTGCCCTCTGGTGGTTCTACAGCTTGAGTGTGGTCTTCGGAACGGGGAGAAACATCCCTCCATCTCCTTCCCCTGGACTCCAAACCAGTCTCAAACACTTCAAGGTCACATTACTGACTGCTGTGATCGCTGGTATTTCTGAACATGCACTTCTACTCGCAGCATGCCAGAAAATTAGTGTGAACCTTTCCTCATTAAGATTTGTCATCGTGAAGCTTTTGCTGATAAGATGTGAGGGTGTCAGACAGAGACAGTGCCTAAGCCAGCACTGTATTTTACATGAGAAGCAGCTCTCAAGTCATACCGATGGTGTAGCTACCAGCCATCAATATCGAACATTTTCTCAAGCCCATTCTACTCTTCACTCTGCCTCAGCACTATGAAAAACACCAACTCCTTTTCATATAAAGCTGAACTCATTATTTATTAAAAAACACACAGTGTTCTGCCTGAACATAGTACAGCTAAAGCAGTGATGATAATACCACTTAAGATTTCCAAGAGAAACTTCAGAAAAACTCCCGGGAGCAGGTGAACTATAAGCAGAAAAATTTTTCTGCTCTGCTTCTCCATTAGTATCTACACTCATTACTGGATAATGTACAATATATTTCCTTACTTCATGTTCTGGTTAGAATCAATTTTCCTCTCATTTTCCGTAACTTACAGAAAAGTTTTAGAAAGAAAAAAAAGATACAGATTTACCTTTTTTTTTGCTGAAAAAAGCAAAATACCTGGGAGTGGGATCAGGTAGGAGTGAAAGATTACAGACATACGAATAACTACTCGTCAACATAGTTCAATAAATTCATACCATTTCATCTTTCTCCCACTTGTCAGTGTTGCTCTTGTCCTGATTTACTATGTAACCAGGAGGAAGCCAGTTGACTGGGGGATCAAAAATCGATACCACCATGCGACTTGGCAGTCCTTTCTTTTTTCCAAGGCGATACAAGTTACAGTTGCTGACCTTTAAGAAGAACATTATGATAAACCTCTGGACATACATTTACATAAAAATAGGCTAAAATGCAAAAGGAGAAAAAAAAAATTTATGTGTCAAGCTGGATCTTGTATTGTTATGCATTTTCTCTAGTTCTCAAATGGAGTTCAGCCTTTTTAATACAGTAGAACCAACTCAAAGAAAGAKACACTTTTTTTTTGAGGCTAAGCATATTAGGTGTGACACTTTCAGTTAAAGAAATCTAATATACTATACTCTCATCACAAAACAAACTGATCCCTACTTTTAAAATAATAGCAAATAGAACCTGTACAAGTGTCATCTATCAGCAGTATAAATAACCATTATTCAGACTACATTTGGAATAAAAAATTGTTATTTATAGGTAGAAGGACCTAAACCTTGGCAGCAGAAAGTGTTAAAACAGTTCTATATAACACTTACTAAGTCATAATCCAGATGTTATTTTGATAGCCTCTAAAGTGATTTTAAGTATTTTAAAGGGAAGGAGAAAAAGCATTCTCAGATAAAAATGTATTTCCTTTTCCTTTTTAACTTTCAACTACTGATCTTTTTTTCTCCTTTTAAACACACTTTGCATGTTTTAAAGTCTTGAAATTTGAACTTGAATTTGAATATTCAATCGCTTCTTTTATTTGAACACTGCAACTTATTTACCCCTCCTTATTTTCCAAGATTAAACTACATAATCATTTTATTTTCAGAGGGACRCATTTTATTAGAGGTAGATAATCAATGCCCTGGCATTTAATTCAAGTTATCACATCATGTGGGGCAAAAAAACAAAACAAAAAAAAGCTTTCACATGATTGATTATTCCAGCAGCATTAGAACTGAAGACTCTGCTCCCTACTCTTTACATTTACTCTTAAAATACTTTCCCAAGTTTTGATGCAACAGTTCTGTAAGATTTTTTTGTTGTTTCATTTTTAAGTGTATCTGTAAGGTGCTAAAAATTTCAAGGAAAGTAACTTCTTGAGGACACAAAGGAAAGGTCAAGTAAAGGTACAACCTCAGGCTCTGTGCTGCTACTCAATCCTTCATTTAAGCATTCCCGTTAAAGAGTTTCTACTCAATACAGCTCTGGAAATCACTGCACCAAATGTTCCCACTAACCCAGAACTTTTAGTTCTATTCAATCCTGTCCTT
The DNA here is from genome assembly GCA_018881555.1 of Amblyornis subalaris. Taxonomy (NCBI): domain Eukaryota; kingdom Metazoa; phylum Chordata; class Aves; order Passeriformes; family Ptilonorhynchidae; genus Amblyornis; species Amblyornis subalaris. The sequence goes on from JACAXG010000042.1 coordinate 239,525, forward strand.
TCTTAGGTTTGTAATCAGCTGGTTTAGATTTCAAATTGAACTGCAGGAAACAGTTTCAATCAATCAATCACAGTTATGGCAACATTAAGCCCACAGTTCCATACTTTTATTGCTAATATGCATGATACTCAATGTATAATCAACAAAGCTGTGGAATTAAATCAACCTGTTCCCTTTCAACCTTCTGGCAAAAATTTCATATATATGGCTTGTTACAGCATGCCTTTTACATAGTATCATTGGATTGTTACTACTCACTTTTTTGCTTCTCATATATGACAGCCGTCCCTCGTGAGCATCAGGGTAAGTGCAAAACAAGTATGTAGTGATGGCATGCTTTAAAAATGAATCACCAAGCATTTCCAGCCGCTCCAGGTTAAATCCATCACTAGCATTTGAAAGAGTCAAAGCTTGAAGAATCAGACCAGGATTAGGACCAAGAGTTTTTGAGGAGTACCCACTGCAAGGGCTCTTTTCAGAATCTGCTCTGTCTTTTGAAAGATTAATAGCTTTTGAAGTACTGGTGGTCACTGCCATTTTGGGGCATCCATCTGAGGTAGATCTGTTAGCATTTCCATCAAGGTATTTATTACTCGGTAGAGTACATTCATTGCTGGGCTTGGGCTGGTTCTCACTGTTGTATAAATTCTGAATGGGATATGAGGTAGTTGGTTGTACAGGTATTTCCTGCCTGCAATAATTCAGCTGATTTCCTTGGCAAAAGTCTCTGTTAACTAAATCACAATTGCCATTGGCAAGGTTTTTATTGTAAGAAACACCATTAATTGCTGCAAGTTCTACCGAGACATCAATTTGGAGTTTACTGGGTGACTCATTGAGCAATGTTCTGTAATTCACAGACATTTGGTCATGGTTTTCTGCAGAAGAGGTTCTATTAGCACCTTGATGTGCAGCATTTTCAGGGACTACAATTGTGCTGTGCTTACAGTAATTTTCATTCTCTACTACAGAGGAGWTAGGAAGAGAGATGAAGGACTTGCTGTCAATAGACTTTTTCCATCCAAAGTCCAAGTTAGGATATCTGTAAAGATATACATAAGGTTTGTTAACAAAAAATATTAGCACAAGACAAGACGACGCTACATGCACATGTACGTTTAAAAGGCGCCACAGTCTTCTGAAAAGAACAGTGACTGCAACATGTAACTTCACCACTCATAATCAAGTATTTTTAAACTATATTTCACTGAGAAGTGACATGAGTTAAACAAGAATTACTAGTTTTATAATTATAGCAATAATAGTTAAGTTTGCACCTTGTTTTGCAATKAAGTCAGATATATTGAAAAGTACCTATTGAAAAAATACATGCCTGAAATCTGCAGGAAGTGATTTAACCCCTACACCAGCATCAGTGGCTGTTTGAGCTCTTAGTTCCTCTGCTGTCAAAAGGCAGTGCAGGCGGTAAAGTATGCTGGGGAGGCAAACTGCTTTTCTCCACAATGATGCTGGAATAGGATGTATAGCACAGAGCTCAGGAACCAGTATCTGGGAGAGGAGAGGGGAAGAAAAGAATTTTCCTTGTAAAGGTATCCACCAGATCACTATTAACAGAGTCCACTTGAATTGGGTACTTCTATTTTACCTGTTTATTCTGCAAACTTTCCCACTTTGCTTTCCTCTTCTCAGCACTGCTTAGTGGAAGTGCTTTTCCCTTCTGATTCAAATGGCGAGGAGTCAAAAGATTAAGTCTAAAAACCATGTGAAAATACTGTCATGTAAGTACATAACTAATGAATAGAACTTACTAGCTTAAACTTCCTGAAGTTTTTTAGTATTCAACTTCAATGCACTGTGACGCAACAGCACAATTACCTCTGGGAAAAAAACAGACTCAATTTATAGCTCTTGCTATAAGTTAAGTACCTCTCAAGAAAAAAAATCAGTCATTATTTTGGAAGACACAAGGCTTCATCCCGTATTTTAAAGACTTTACTGTCCAACTACAAACGTCAGACATAAATATGACTGTTGTTACCTTGAAGATGTGTGGTCCACATCCAGCAGTGGCTGGTTAAGATTGGTAAGGTCAAGATTATACTTCGTTTTATAATATTCAGCAAAAGTTTCATATTCAGGGGAAGGGAATTTACTGAGTGGAGTAAGATCAGTGTATACATCAGCTACGTAGAATCGATGAGGCTGATCAAAATTTCGATACCTAAAAAAGAAATAGTGTTTTGGCATTACAGTAAAGCTTTTGTTAAGTTCTTCATGTTCTAACACAGTCAGGAGACAAACAGTTAAATAGCGCACTTGAGATTTTTGGTTGATGGGGGTTTTTTGTTGTAGAAATCATGTGTCTAGCTAACTTAAATACTAAATGAGAAATGTGCTCTAAGATAAAGACAAATCAAGTCAATCTATAATCTGTGAAATTCCATCTACAGACAAAAATTTACATCAAATGGAGGATTTATGTCTTCAATATGTAACACACAATCAAGCTCCGGACAACAGTAATGCTACAAATGATAATTTCTTAATTCCAAACACCTAAAAAGTCAGTTTGATAATTTGACTTTTTAACATCTAGTCTCCTATGTGGTATTCTGTAACAGTAGAAACTGAGTACCTCTTCGTACAAAGACTGTACTACCTCACATTTTAACCAAGTCACCCTCCAAATAAAGTTAAAATACAAAACTTCAAAATATGTAGCAAGGTAAATTCGTAAGCCTTTCAAGGACAATGCAGTTCTTGTAATASAGGCAGAATATTAAAATTAAAGCCAGACTGCTGCAACATCTTTATTGTGGCTACCAATGTTCATTGGAAACTACGGTGATAAACATGCACAGAAAATAATAATAATGATAAAAACATCATAAAAGCAACATTCAATAATTAGACTTACATATTCAATTATTTCATACTTTGGCCTGCATCTACCATTTTAAGTTTCTATTCCAATATTTAAATAGGTAYCTCTAAACAAAATTTACATACTATTAATGAGCCTTTTCAGCCTCTTTCCAAAGGGAAAACAAAACAAAACAAGCCTGAGACAGATGAGGCCAAAACAAAGTTTAAACTTACATTTATCCTCTCTAGATATTCAGCCTGTTAGTCCATAGGGAATAATTAAGCCTCCACAAGGCCTACCAGTTCTGGAGAACCTTTGCATATCCAGTACATAAAATGAATATCACTCAATATAAAGATTCTGTTAACTCGTCTTTATCACTTATAATTTTCCCGTCTACCAACAAGATACCTTCCTTTAGCAGTAACCAGAGAACAGGACTAGCATGCAACCTTTCAAACTAAAACTGGTGTCAGTAGGCCATTTCTTGATGAAGTTGCAGGGTTTTATCAGAAAACTACATAAGTTTTGTGGTGAGCCCTACTATTCCTAATAAAAAGGTACTGAATCTTGGGATGCCTAAACACTTAAATCCTACTATATAAGATTAACTATTGATTTAAAAAAATCTTTAAATTATTTGAAACGCAACCAGATACCTTCAGACTAACAGCATACAATTCTTAAAAAGCAATTCTGTTGCAGATACTAACATGCCCTTATTACAAGTGTTTGTATAAATACAATAGGTACATAGCTAAACTATGTAGAGTACTCACCGTGGAATGATAACTGCATCCTGGTAATCTTCTAACTTGAAAATGAAAGGCATTTCTTTTGTATACTGTGTACTGGGAATGCCTGTACGTGCCTCAGATTTCTCAATGTCTTCCATAAACTTAAAGTCAATGTCCAAAGTGCTGGAGTCATCAACTTAAAAAGGGAAAATGCATAACTCAGTTTTCCAGGCTGAACTTTTCTGAGAAGTTGAAAATTACAAAATTTTTGTTCTTACCAACATTAAGAGGTAGAACACAATAGGCTGAATCAGCTTCTGTGGGTTTGAACTCTAGTGCAGGTTTCTCAAGACGAAGAATATGTGAAAAAATGTACTGGTGGAGTCGTGTTATCAGCTCAAGCATTTGCAGAGACAGAGTAAAACCAGACTTCTTAAGCTCAATGGATATTGTAACCTCTCCAGAGCGAGTATACACAGGAAAGTGAGGAATCTAAACAAGAACAAAACCAAAAGAAATCACAAAAGGAAACTGAAAGTAGGATTCCTCTACAGAGCACTGGCTGTTTACTTCAGGTGCTCAGGTAATGCTTGCCTGACCTCAGAGCAAACTGGATCAAACAGGACCAGAATTTTGAAATCCTGTGATGATGCTCAATTAAAGGTGAGACTTTGAAAGTCAAAGAATGAYGGATTTGGCTTTTTTAATAGTTCTCCTTGTGCTTTACAGCTTGTCTCTTTATAAAAGCTAAGTAGAAAAGGAAATATTTTCTATTATGAAGGAAGAAATGTGAAAACCAGCAATATTCCTGAAATGTTTTCTTATGTGGACAACAGAAAATACAATTTGAAAGAATCTTCCTCAGCTGAGTCTCACCAAGCAAGAGGTGCCAATTTCAATTAACATGGCCTACTTTTTCTGCTGCTGCTGCAGACTAGGAATGCTGAGAGGAGTTGTTACCATAGCTTTTGTATAGATAAGGTAGTGGAGTGAAGGCCATCTCTATCTGATACATCAAGTCCTATCACACCTCATACAAAAAAGGAGGGACACCTTGAATTTGCCTGCACAAAATACTAAAAAATAAATTTCTAAACCAAAAGTTTGGCAAAAATAGAACTGATTGTTCCATTTCTAGAAAATGAAGTGGTGACCTGACTGGATGGATACTGTTGCTTATTTTCTGGAGGTTACTGGATAGAAGCATCATTTATGGTCATTTCCAACTCTTCAGTCTGGGGGTGGGGAGCAAGTGGAAAATAACAGGTTGTAAGGCATGCAGAATAAGGAAAGGAAATAGACTCCTTACTTGAGGTATAGGTTTGGCTGTCAGTATGCCAAAACATCTTGTTGTATCCTCAGGAGGATATAGCTTTCGTCTCCTGAAGTTGAGCTCATCAGGTAGAGGAGTCGTTAACACCATTCCTATTACATACAGGTAACAGGGCTGATCAGGTTTGGGATAACTATCCCTCAAACACTCTGGAATCTAAACAAAATTTAAAAGAAAGAAAAAACATTAACATGATAAAAATCAGCAAAGTTCACCTAATTACTATTCTTTGAACAAGGCCTCATGTTTATTTGGAAATACACTGCTAAAAATTTTTCATGTAATGTAAGGACCTTCCAAAAATCTTCCTGTACAGGAAGAACCTAAATAACACAACCAACTCTCTACCCCCTGTAATTCAGGTTGCCCCCACCATACTCAGAACAACTGCAAAATGCATGGTTCACTGATGCATCAGCAAGACGAGAAGGTAAAGTTTGCAAGTATCGTGCCGTAGCTTTSCAAATAAATTCAGGAGATAAGGTAATAACAGATGAAGAGGGCAGTGCACAAGTGGGAGAACTGATAGCAGTGTGCAGTGCATTTAAACATGAATTTGAAACCTCTGATCCCGTATACATCTATACTGATTCCTTTGCAGTGTTCAAGGGATGCACTGAGTGACTCTCCTTCTGGGACAAAAACCGGTGGGAAGTCAATAGAGTACCTGTTTGGCAAAAGGAAAAATGGCAGAAAAATTCTTGCCATAGTAAAAGAAAAGACTTTCTTAGACAGGTGGGTCACTTCTCATCAAGCAGATGGAACCCCAACTAGCCACTGGAATAAGAAAGCTGATGAACTGGCTTGGCTAGCCCCACTAGACATGAAAACCACAACTGAAAATTGGGATCAGTTGCTTGAATGGTTGCACTCAAACCAAGAGCGCACCAGGGTACATGACCTGTACAAAGAAGCAGTATGTAGAGGACRGCCAGAGATGTGCAAAATGTGCTGTACTTGCATGTCCTCCTGCGAACAACGCAGAGTCCGACCAAAGTGTCGCCGCTTAGAGCAACCTCCCCTACACGTAAGGGACAGAAAAGGAATGTGGGACATGTGGCAGTTGGACTACACTGGACCTTTTTGTAAATCTGAAAGAAAACAGTACATGTTGGTGGGAGTGGAAGTGAAATCAGGATTGGTACAAGCAGAGACCTTCCCTTGAGCAACATCGTGGAGGCCCTCAAAATGTGGTTCAGTTCTTTYCCTAAGCCAGTGTCAATTCAATTGGATAACAGATCACATTTCACAGCTGCTATGGTCCAAAATTGGGCAAAAGAAGATGGAATATCCATTCATTGGATATTCCACACTCCCTATTATCCACAAGCAAATGGCATCATTGAGAGGACAAATGCTCTGCTTAAATGATTCCTAAAGCCCCAAAATTCAAATCAGACTGGATGACTATGGGGTGCTGTAAAAATAGTAGATGACCACTGAGGAGTGAATGGATGTCACAGACTCACAGCCTCTTACCCTAATCCTTCTTCTTTAACACCAGCAACAACAAAACCTGAAGGTAATCAAGGACATTCTCACTTCCCTGACAGCCTGTATTAGTGGAACTGCCTACTGTAGGAGCCGTGGCATTGGTACTCACTGCTCCACTGAACAGAAAAAGATGCTTATGGCAAAGGGAGTAAAATAAGCACCCAGTGGATTATACCTTCCTTTTAAAATCAGTGCTAGTAGGGACCGAACAGACCTTTTCTTCTCCTTTACAGGTGACTGTTTAAACAGGAAAACTGCTTGGAACTGTGAATGGAAAGTCTCTGGCTTGGACTATGGCTCACCATTCTGACATTAAGTTTGTTGGTAAATGTAGTCATGATATGTTATGTTTGTATGGTTATTTACCTTGTGCACATGCTCAGCCGGGCAGGCTGCTAGCGGTGAGATTCATCAGAACCTTGCCTGGAAACTGATCAAAGGGTTCATGAAAGTATGAAATCATGTGTTGCCCTGCCTGAGTCTACTGAACAAGTCCGCAATTTTTTGTGATACGGGTGAATTTATCCTTTATTTTTACTATGACCAATGAAACCTCTCCCGTGTATTTAGCTACATATTGGGCTGATGAAAAGAAGGGAGTTTGGATAGATTGGGAAGCCACTCCCATGGTGCATGGAGCATACCAAACCCATGGACCTTCCCCTAATGCACCCGTAACTTGTCTTTATATCAGAAGCCCTGTAACTTTACATGTCCAAAGACAGACATGACAATTTTGACACGCACCAAGCCCTCTTATCCTGCCATCAATGATAGTGAAGGTGAACTCGGACCCAGGAATTTGAGGAGTCCAGTGGCACCAAGCCATGTTATTTTCATCCATGGGGTCCACTTTTCGATCCACTATATACACCAAATCAATATGAAGCCAATTATGCTACAGTATTCAGTCCCCATTGGTGTGTACAACTGCCTAATGTAACAAACGTAAGCTAATTGCCAGAAGTAATTTAATGTGGGCGTGGTCTGGAGAAACATTATTTGCAGAACCTAAATTTACAGAGCCCAAGTTTATAGTATCTCAGCCAAAGAACAGCCCTTTATTTAACTGCTCAAAGGTTATAACATGTAAAGAAGGGCCAGGAGATCCTCTAGAAACAAGTTTTTTATCTGGAACATAAACATTGTTAAAAGACGTATACTTGTTGGGGACATCCCTCAAAAGGCTGGAAAAATCAAGATGAGCACCGTAATACTACCAGCTCATGCCTTGCTAGCCGATGTGGGATCTCCATTACCCATTTCCCAGTCCAAGGTATCCCATAGATACTAAGCCAAAAATCACTGCTTCTCATTTTAGAGACAAAACCGATTGTAAAAATGCCAGGTATTTAGCTCCCCTAGGAATGGCCCGGGGCTGCTCCAACAGGGAATTTTATTCACACTTGTCACTGGAACAGCATGCTGGACTGAGGAGTGAAGTTGGAATCCCTTCCCTTTGCCCCCCATCTTCAATTTTACTAGAATGTCCAAAAGACACCAATACCATAGCGTCCTCATCTCCGAAGAAATGCAAAGACCAGAATGGCAAATTAGTGGGATTAAAGTTCCCAATTACTATACCACTGGACAAGCAATATCACTGATGCTCGAAAACATCTTTAGCCCTTACATTACTTTAAAAAGGCATCAGTTTGTATTGGAAAATATCACTTGGCAATTGAATTTATTGAGTAATTGGATGCAACATGCATTTGGGGAACACACAAGTACAGCAAGCTTCCAGAATGACTTTACAAAACAGGTTAGCCCTAGACATGTTATTGTTGAAAGAACAAGGAGTATGCATAGTACTGAATTTATCTGAGTGTTGAATTACAATCCATAATGCCTCATTCTCCATCAAGGAGGCACAAGCTAAGATGAAAGAAACAATATGGATGGATTAGAGCCTAGGTCACGTGCTACTACCCTCCTAAAGTCTTTAGGGCTTGCAGGATGGGGAAAATGGTTAGCATAAATTGGAGCTGCAATTGTCACTGGATTTGTACTTTTGATTGTTGGCATTAGCTTAGCTAAGTGCATGACAACACACTTATTCATCTCGCTCTCCCCCTCTGGTCACTATACTCAGATCACCACAATGGCAGAAGACTACATCCATGTTCCTCGAGGCATTGTAAAACCACAGCGTGGATGGAATGTAGTGAACGAGTAAGAAGTAAGGAATGTTTCTCCACTGCCTCTTGTAACATTAAGCTTTGAAAATTAAAGTGTTAAATTGTCTCTACCAAAAACTTTAGAAACTGCTCTATTTTAGAAAATGAGGCACCGTGTTTGAAAGTTATTAAAAGAGCTTGCAGTTGATACATCCAAGTGAACAAGCAGCAGACTACTGATTAGGCAAGCAAGCAGCAGACTTTTGATCCAGCAAGAAAGCAGCCAATGAACTTTATCGGGTGGACACGCGGTTGCCACTCTCAAAACCTTCTATAAGCAAGTGCCCAACCTGCCACAGCTGCTGCCAAATCTACATAGTGCCAGAATCTTTGCTGTCTGTGCTGTCCTGGCTGCTCCTGTGAGGCTGCTTGTGCTTCCTCCTCCCCCCTTGCTGGTCCTGCTGCCTAGCTCTGCTCCCTCAAGGGCTCGCTTGACTGCTCTGGGAGGGACTTCACTGGGGAAAGACCCATCACACCGAACACTGACCTAACTCCACTGCACTCTGTAAGTGCTGGACCCATGGTGCTGGTAACCCCTTTCCTGTGCTGCTCATAATTATTCTGGGCATTTTCCTACTCTTCTGTTTTCTCTTYTTCCATCCTCTTTTACAAAAAATAAAGATGTATTATTGCTTTGGATCCCAATATTTAACCTTGCTCATGTTTTAATCTCGCTTTTGGGTATGTTTAGAACCTTCCTTTCCACAGTTGTGGATCAAGGTAAAACTTGCCTCTCTTCACTTTAAGTGCATCAGAACAAGCTTTGATGCAAATGTCTGTATTTAACCAGTAACTCTGGGGCACATTTTATGTCCAAGCTCTTTGGAACTTAACAGCAGAAAAGGAAAAAAAATAAGGTAAAAAGGAAAATGTGCACACTCAGAGAAAAAACAGAAAGCTTGACTGAACTTACAGTTTCATTAACACAGATTCTTTTCCCAGCAGAACTGTTTAAAAGTAACAAAAATGTTTTTGTACACTTGGGACAAACACATAAACAATATTCAATACACTGCCCCTTTGCCCAGCCACTACACTATATGGGTTTTCTCATAACAATTCCAGCTTGGAGATGTGAGTACTCAGAATAGCCACAAGCACTTTTAATTCTGCTGCTCATATTTGTCATAGATATTAGGAAACCATGCTTTATGTTTGGTAGGAGTTCATTACTTTGCAGGTCTCAAAAATGATCCTCCTGTTTATCTAAAACTAAATTGCAATACATGTAGTCCTGGATTTTAAAGTTACACTGTAGTAAAACGATGGCCTTGGCTTAATGGAAAATTACTCACAAGTTTAATAACTACATTAAGCCCAAGAGGATCATGCAGACCTTAAATGTYTGCCAAAGCTTCTTTTCCAGATGTGAAAAGTTGGGACAAAGGCAAGGGAAAGTATTCTTAGATTCCCTATTAAAAAAAAAATAACTGAGAAAGAATGATGCATCACTTGACAAATCAACTCCCCAAAATGAGATACCATAATCTTGCATTTTATGAGTCACCCCTATTCCAGCAACCATTAGTGAGGTAAGAGGACAGAGAAAAGCACTTGTAACAAGCAACACCAAGAAACACTGTGCAAAGACGCAAACTGTTCAAGAAGTCCTGCAAGAAAAAGGTCTTCTCATCTGTCATTCCCTCTGTGATGCCATGGTATCCTTTCCAAAACTTTCCCAATAACCAATTATTTGAACTACTAATAAAATTGAGGCATGTGGAGGATGGCAAGAATGGAGTTACTGAAGGGCTACCACCATCACTTTGGCTTCACATGAATGTACAACACAGCACTGTAGACTACTACTGTGAGTGTACATGCTGACATTCCTACATGTGACCAAAGGCTATCAGTTTCTCTGTGAAATTCAAAGATTATCAGATTCTGAATGAGTTACCTGTCCTATTCAAAGTACCTTTGACAGAACAGTAGCAACTGCAGGGGGAAAAGTAAGGTTCCAGAGTAGGTGCAAAATACTCTGACAAAGCTTCTTTTCTCTATTTTCTCCTAACGTATTTGAAATTCCCCCACAAACATCATTTAAGAAATCCGATTTTAGAAGCTGATGTGGTTGAAGCCTGTTGTAACAGACTGTGAATACATTACATAATGCAGACCCGTAGTATCTCAAGTGATCCTTCTAACATATCAAGTATAATATTAAGTATTGTATTTAGAACTACTTTAAAAGTAAAAGAAAATTAAAAGCATATTTATTTGATATTCTAAGATTTAAACCAGAAATTATGAAATTCTGTGTTCAATCAGTAAACTTGCCAAACTAAACCAAGCAGCTAAAAAAACCCCACAACATATTTCTGTGTTTAGCCCCAGGCATATCCTTTAGTGTTCAATTATTTGTCCAGAAAGGCAGGAATCCTTCCTTTGCTTCAGTATATTTATCAGAGAAGGTAAAGATTTTACAGATTATTAATGCAGGTCAATTTTCGTCACAGTTATTTTCATACTAGGCAGACACAGCCAACAAACCCTGCATAAAGCATATATTCTTTGAGCTCACAGGCATGTTTCCAAAGCATGTGGTACCATAAACTCAGGTAACACTGCAAGCTTCTACAGAATTAGAACCATAAAGTATTTCCACTGTAAATGCAAGACTTGCAAAAAATTCTTATCAGATAAGATTAAGAGTTGGCACTTCTGTCTTATYAGTACATAAAGCATTTGATCAGAGATCTGGACAGCAGTGAGTGAGATACTAACAGCTTTAGGGTAGCACTGTCTTCGTTTTGTGGAGCCTGGCCTTCCTGGAACACTGGTTTCCTCTTCATCATGTAAATCAAGTTCCTCCTCATATTTAACCGTTTCTTTGCCAACTGGCATCAAATGATCATCCAGTTCACCTGAATATTATGAAATAGTACAAAGAAATAGCATTATGAAAAATGAAATCTTGGTTCCTTCAGATCCTACACAGTAGATGAGATTGCTTGTGAAAACACCTCACGTGTAAGCTTTTAAAATACAGGACTACTGTAAGGCTCCAAAAGTGCAACTTTGGGGAAAGAGTGATAAAGACTGAATTTTGGGCAAAAATGCTTATTCATAGTAAAAAGCTTCTTGAATTTGATTTTAAATTGAATTCTATAATGAAAATATCCAAGAATTCTTTCTGCCCATAAAAAGCAATCTTTGACTGAAACACTTACTTTAAAATCACTCACATGGAGATATACCAAGGAAGAAGGAACAGTTATATTTCTCTATCATTCTAAAAAGAGAATTACTGCTGTTGAACATGCATTTTCAACACTGGTTTGAGCCATCAGGGTGTCATTCTTGGATACATTTGCTGGTATGAATTCAGTGTTCAAAAGGATTAACTCAGGAAAAAAAAATACAAACCCCAGACCTACAATTTTTTTTGCTTAAAAGATACATAAATACTTCTGTACTTCATCAAAAAACCTGTAACATGGAATTATCTTTAAAATGTTCCACAATGAAGAACATGCTCCATTATACTTACTAGAAACAAGAGCTGAATAGTCCTGCAATGTTGTATTTTTGGAACATGACTTATGATACAGTAGAGAAAGCAATACATTTAGGGTTGTGTATTTTATATTTTAATTTGCCACAATTCACTTTAAAGAACACATTCTTTTGGCTGCAGGAAGTAGTCCCTGACCTATAATCACCATCTTCTAGAGAACAAGACTCTTTTCCCCTATTAAGTATACTCAATGTCAAAATCTGTGTCTCTTGTACTAACATTGCTTTTGCTGTTTAAGATAAAATATGTTAAGTAACAGGATTTCCCTGGAAAATTTAACTTCAGCTTACAAGGTGTAAGCTAAATTAGCAAGTACATAATCATATCACAAAACAAGGCAAGCGAAAGAAAGCTACAATAGATGGCTACAGCAGAAATGCATGTACATGTATAACATCCATACTATGTGCAATTTCTCAACTATAAAATATACTTTTATGAAGAATARAAGATACTTTTATGAAGAGTTTGTTTTCCCAGTTCTTACCAATTTTGTGCAGTTTTTCACAGCAAATAAGAGCTACAACTCTCTCAGCCAGTCTTGCACAACTCATTGGAGGGCCCTATAAACATTTAAATACTTCGTAAAAACTTTGGTTAGTTAGCAAGTTACTTATCATATATGTTTAGTTTAACACAAGCATATTAGGTAAGGAAAATTTTTGTAAAAAATACAATGATGACCATTCTGTGAAGATATTCAGGCTTGGTTTTCCACAGAAACCAAAATTACAAGAACTCAACTATACTGTTGAACAAAACCAATAAAGGACAAATGCGTGAAACAACAATGTACCGGAAAGAATATCTAAATATTTTTGACTTTGGCTTAAACAGTAACTGATGGAAAATGGATTAAACAGAAACAGACAGTGATCTAAAAACAGAGAGCACAATACAGAAAGAACTAATTTTCATTAACAACAATGAAACTAATTCTAGAAAAGGCACAGACCGATTCCTAGACCAACATATTCACGTATTTCCATGCTTTTCCTTCCCCAAATACCTACAACAATTGAAGCTCGAAGAGGTGAGTTGATTGGCAGGTAGAGAGTAGAGTAAAACGTATGGTCAGGTAGTTCCCGGGTTTTACACTTGGGAGCCAGGTGTGTAAAGGGGTCACTTGGTAATCTAGCGCAGTACCTAAGTTGACAAAACATTTTACACATCATCAAAACCTGCAAATTAAAACCTAAACACGTTTCAGTGGTACCTTGCCTTACTGGTAAGAATGCTAGAGAAGATGATTTCAGGCCTGAAATACTAAGTACTGTAAACTGCTGACTCATATTCAACTACCTACTGAGCAGAAGACCTCCAAATCCTCTGTTACAAACCTGTTCTCCAGCAAGGTCATTCCAGGGTTGTATTGACACACAAGCCTATTCCATCCCAGGTCCCAGGGTCCTGAGTTTACTGTTGTCTTATTCCTCCTGTTTATCATGGTTCYCCCTCTGAATGGCAGTCTGGCCTCCATTGTACTGACTTCCCTCTCTCCCAACTTGGTACTAAATGCAAACATGCTGATGTTAAACCATGCTGGACCTCTTAATAGTCCAGGAGTAATGCCACATATAACCAGCTGCCAGATAGCCTTTGAACCATCTACCATCTGCCATTCATGCTTCAAATCTGTCTGCTTTAAAAGGCTTTATTTACCAGGTAGTCCCTCAAAACGGTCTGTATCTCAAGAATTTAGATACTAAGGTACTTTGCCAATTGCATCAAAAGCTTTACATAAGTAAATGACATTCAATGCTTTTCATGGAGTCAACCATTTCACGACACYGGTGATAAACTGCCCTCAGTAAAACTCAGTTGGTTTCTGCCAAGCCCCTTTTCTTTATGTGCCTAAGAACTGCTGCGATGAGGACTTGGTCCACAGTACGACTATCATTAAACTGACCAGTCCATAGCCCCCTGGATCTTCTTCCTTGCCTTTTCTGAAGTATAACAACATTTATGTCTTCCTATCACTGAGAACCTCCTCTAACTGCCATGGCCTTACAAAATTGGTATTTGCTCCTTTGGAAGCATACTGTCCTGTCTCGTGGACTTTTACTGTGTTCAGCTTAATTACTGTGGTTTTGTTTTTAAAGACGACAAGAGATTGCTATTACAAATATAAATATTAGAACTGGAATARTTAACTACTGTTTTAACAGTTCTTTTATTTATTTATTTTTAAAACTAGCTTGACAAGAGAAAAAATGCAAACTTACTACCCATTTTGAAACTGAATGTTTTCAGGGAAGCTTTTAATTAAACARAAATCAATATCACTACATTTATTATTGGAGCTAGAATCTCTGGTAGGATAAAGGTTAAAAAAGGAAATAATCCCTTCAAACCTCTGTGACCACTTTCTTTAGGACAGAAGATCCTGCCAAAATGCCTAAGAGGAAATGTGTAAAATGCACCAGACTATGCTTCCATGTTGCGAGACAGACTACAAAACTTTTTATTCGAAGACACGAAGTAAAAAGTGAATATGCCTCTTACCTATTTATGTGTCCAATAGCAGTGTTAATAGTAACTCTTGGACTGTTCTCATCTGGCCTCAATACATAGGGTGGAAATACATCATCATCATCAACAATGGGTTCAGTTTCAGTTTCATTGGCATCAACYGATTTTGAGCATTTGTTTCTGAGGATCTTAACATTTCAAGAACAGAATATTATGAGAGATTTTTCCCTTAAAAAATACTATGATACATTTAACAAAACCAGGCCCAATTCTTTTACCTCATACCTTCTCAATTGCTTTGTATGTCTTAAGATCTTCTTCAAAACTTTTGATTTTTTCTGTATCTGCTAACATAATGTAATTGGAAATTGGTGCTCTAGCTCTTCCTTTTGACTGCACATAGGAACGGTACTCTGTGGGCAAATCAAAACGCACTACCAAGTTGCATTTTGGTATGTCAACACCCTCTTCTACAATACTAGTAGCAATAAGTAGGTTGGTCTCATGTGCTCGAAATTTTCTAAGAACCTGCAGAAGTAATGAAGACAAATTTGACATATTTAGTCCAAGATCTGTTTCCATCATGAAATTCAACAAAAGGCAATACAAAAAAAGGTGAGTAGCTCAGACACCCCCAAAACATGTACAAACACGAAAGCACAAAACTATTACAAAAAATCTTTTCAGAAACACAATAAGACTATTTAACAGAACCAGGAGATTTCTAGCAATCAAATCTGATATGTGGAATCGGATTAATCTAAGAAGGTACTATGGCCCCTAGCAGCAGAGAGGATCCCCAGTAATTACTTACAATTTTTCAGTTGTGGCATAAAAGAAAAACAAATATGCTGTTTTCAGGACAGCACCTCGTCCCAAACATTTTAGAGGCTGAAGCATCCTCACGGATGAGGATGTAAAGCACATTTCAGAGCTGGCAATTCTGATATTTATACCATATACAAAACAATACTAAGGAAAATGTGGTGTCAGGAGCACAACCCAGCCTGGGTAAACTTTAAATAATGTAAGTATCTGGGTTTTTTTTTCATATTTATAACATCTAATGACTAACCAAACTCACTTTTAGCAAAGATAAATATTAAAATCAGCTTAACTAYTGAAAATGTTAGCAACCTTGATACTCTTTACAGTATTATATTACCACTAACAAAATGAAGAAAAATTAGATGATGATCTGACTAGATATAAACATGATTTTACATGAAGTTTTAACTTCTATTTGTGTAATGTGACATAGCAATTCTCCAAACATGCTGTTATTGTTTTATGAACAACATCTGTTATCTTCAATAAGTATGCATATTTGTTAAACCAAAGGTATTCCCTGAACTTCCAGTGACTGTGCCCCAGACTCTGCCTATAGGTTTGTTTAGTTTTCAAAGACACACACACACAAAAAAGGTTTGAAGGTACTGCCAGTTTAAATTTTTTTTTCTTGAAGTTACCTCTTCCTGTTTTCTAAATTCTACTTCCATCTGCTTGTTACGAGGCTGGTTCTTGCCAATGCCATGTCCAGTTATAAAATTGCTACTGATGTAAGCCAGTTCTGGATCCTGCTTGCCAGCTTCTTTTATCAACCTAAAAACATTACACGTGTTTTTAGAAGTTACACAGCCCACAAAATGGAAGAAAATCTTTTGTTTGTAAGACCTATATTGAAAGAAAAAGTGGAAGCATGACAATTAAGCCATACTAACACATAAATTGACTGCAGTCTTCTTGAAAAGCTCTGTAAAGCTAACACAAGACAGACTGCATACGCATACAGAAGGAGTGTTCATGCATCACACACATTTCAGACCATCATGGTAAAACTAGGTATTTTTAAACCAATCTATTACTTTAAGGCTCCCTGTTGTTAAACCACTCAACTCACAATTACTTTTGTTAATCTCTTTTTCTGTAAGCTATGGCTGATTTTAGAAGAAAGACCTGTAACTGCTCCCTCAGGAAAGTATGTTCCCTCAATGTAAAATTTAACTTTTAGGTTAAAATGTAAGATTGTCATTCTACTTAATATTAGAATATATATTCTGCTCAAGTATACAGATGACAAAATGTTGACATGTTTTTCTAAAGTGTTATGCTCAGCCTACYCAGCGAGATGTTCACTACTCATGAAATTAACCCAAACAGAGGATTTAATCCAATTCTTTAACGGGAATACTCAACAGGGATGCGAGGAGCATCCATGCTCTCAGTTTACTTCCAGTCAGTTTATTCTTTATGTTATAGAAGCAGAAAAGGCTGCTTCTCCAGTGTTCTGAATTCATAGATAAAGTACAAGATTACCCACATAAATACTGCACTAAATCTAAAACGAGGCATTTATGGATTTAAAACCACAATTACAGTGTGCAATCAAAGTAAGCATGCTGGAGCATCATTAGTTGATCAGTTTTCAGGATGAACAGAATCTGGAATTTCTCAACTGTAACAGGCTTTTGAGCAGCAGCRGCAATAAAAATCAAGGGATTACACACAAAAAATAATCCCTTGCATGTCTCACTATAGCCATTTAGTATTACTCTGCCCAACAGCATATCCCTCATATCCATTACCAGGTGCTCCTCATAGCCAAAGAATAGCCTGCCTCTGTACACCTCCAACACTAATTCCAACCTTTCCCAATTAAATCTCTAGCACTTCTGCCTCACATGTAACTAGACGGGTGCTATGCCAGTCCCTAGCTACAAGCCTACCATCTGCCCAGTGAGCTGCTGCCAAAACAGATGGAAAATGGCAAAGTTCTCCCTGCTCTTTCTACCCTTGGAAACTACTGAAGACTTGCCCCCTTTCCTGGTCCCTGTTTTAAACAAAATTTATGGCAACATAAAACACCTTGAAGGCTTCCCTCCTCTGCCATCTGTTAAAACTGGAATGGATAGAGAGATAGGCAAGAAGATGGAGAAGTGGCATATAGCCTGCCATCCTTACAGAAATAGACTAAAAGGATCCTCCTTTGTGGACGCAAATGTGATTTGTTAGTTCAAGGCTAAATGGAGTTATATTTCTGTATGCAGTCTAGGCTCTTGAGACAGACACTCTAAGAAAGTATGGCTTAGGAACTGGACAGAAATCAAATTCTTCTACATATTTCTTTTTTTCACACGGCATTTCTGTGAGGTCACATAGACTGAGTACCTACTAAGCACCTCGAACATTCTTACTTTATTTCACTTGTTATAGAAATGGACAATTAAAAGCATTTCCATAAACATTTCATTGTGCAAATCTTTGGCAACTTCCTGACAAACATTCAAGACTTCAACCTTTTGACTAAAAAAAGAGTATTTGTGGTAGGTAACAGGTGGTGTTTTTCAAATAAACATAAGAACTTCTGCTTTCAAACCCTGCTGTTAAGGGAGTTAACAGGCACTGCAACACAAACGGAAGGAAACTGGGCTTTAGAAAATGTCTTCTATTCTGAAAAGGAGCTTATACACACCAGAACTCAACTGTATAAACCAAATTAAACAGTGAGTGAGCCACTGCATCAGTTGAGTGTGATAATAATCAAAGACCCAGAAACTACAACTCATGCCATGAATTTTGCCCTTCTTCAGTCACCSTGGATTTCATAAAATGGTACTCTAAATACTAGCATAATAAACATATTTTAAGAGAAAGTATACTTCTGTTTTAACTCAGTTCCATTTAAAAGTCCACAGTAAATTACTGGAAGTTCAAGTAGCTGTGATACACTAATTTAAACACTCATGACTTTCTCATTCAGGAGAGTCTTTTGCCTAAATATACAGCCTAAGTATGGCTATCATCAGCAGAGGCCCTTGAACTAAATCCACTCCACTGAAGGGAGCCTACAGTGAGGTTCTCCACTAAAGGCTTCCAGTCTTAACTCCAACAGCTCAGGTCTGATGCTCAACCAGGTATTGTGAAATCAGGTGCTACATGAGGTAAAGGAGCATTGTGAGAGTCTGATAGCCAGCTTTCAGAAGGAGATAAAAAGTTACCTACAGTTTTATATTTTTGTTGCCAATAACCTCTACTCAAGGTGCCTAAACCTCAAAGACGGCAGAACTTGATTACCTATTTCATCTTGACTCTGTTTTCTGTCAGGTTCAACAGCAGTTAGGACATTGTATAGTGTATAAATCACAGTATACAATAATGCACAGTGGAAAACCAATATGATTTAAATCACAGTCATAACTGAACAGAGAAAAAAAAGTTTTCCTAATTCTGTTCACTCTCTGTAGCATAMTGAAATACTCATTTCAGCTCAGCAAAAGATTCTGTTATTTCTTCAGGAGTTATTAACAGCATATGTTCCTTTCACTGAACAGCTTAGTTTTCCTCATATTGCAGATTTCTGTGAACATATTTAAAATGCAAAAAAGGCAAAGAGGAAAGAAAAAAGTTCACAAAAAACACATAGACAAGTCTGCAGATCAAAGAATATGTTATGCACTGAAACTACTGACTCAAGCAAAAATGTACCAACAGAGGGGTCAGATTCAGAGGTATCCAGAATACAATGAACAGGACATTTGCTACCCTATCAGAGAAACCTACCAAAAAAACCAAAATCAGGATAGGTGAATCAATCACGTCATTCAGAGTTTGTTGCAAAAAGCATTTAACAATTAAGTGTTATACACAACTAACATCACATTCAAGAATATGAACTGATAAGGAACTAGAATATCGCCAGTTGGTAAATACTCCCAGGTTCATATTTCTCTTGGTGGAGACTTTAAGAAAGCACTTAGTGTTTGACTAACTAAGTGTTTTATAAACACCAACTGTGAAAGTAGTACTAGTAAATCTTGAGATGTTTGTGCAAGGGTAAATTTGATTTTCTGTAGACTTGGATCATATAGTATTGTGATTTAGTAGGGTAATGGTAAGATTTCCAGAAGTATTGCACTCAGTAGACTAGAGAAGTTTCCAACATCCATTGCAAATATAAATTTAAAGACTGATTAGACAAATCAGTATATGCTTATTTTACACGATTAGTACAGTATTTCACGTTTTGCCTTTTCAAGTAACCAAGTTACAAACTCAGGACTGAAACAAGTCCTTGAGTACAACTTTCAAAGACACATGCTCTTCCCGTATGCTTTAGAAATATTCCATATGATCTCCTAAACCGACTTTATATAAATAGACTTCTGAAAATGCAAGGCAATCCCTACATATTCATGATATTAACATCCTGGCAGCTGAGTCTGCCTTTCTTCTCCAGAATAGTTTTTTTTTTTTAAATAAAAAGTTTTACCTATTTAGAACAACTGCTGTGTATCTTCTTTCCACAAAAATAATTCCACATAAAATATTAGTAAAGGGAGATGGGAAATTAGTCTCTGGCTTCTCTTTCTCCTCAATTTCTTCATCCTCATCATCATCTTCAGAATCACTCCAGGATACGTAATTATCCTGATTCCTATTGTTATACCATTCAACACTTTCAAACTGCTGCCGTTCATATGGTTTGTATTTGCGCAAGATTTCAAGCAGCTTTATTACTTTTGGGGTCACAAATTTCAGGTCAAGTGAGGCAGGCGAGAAGTGCTCTTCACAGAGTGCATGTATTTTCCTTAGGAAAGTGTCTGTAAACAATAAAAATTTCCTGTGCAGCTCCTCTTGTTCATGTTTGATATACTTCTGCAGCTCTCTCACCATCATCCCAGCTACCTTATCTGCACACCAGGGTCCCAGAACAACCAACACAGCTCGACAGTCTGACAATATCTACAACAAATGAATTCAAGTATCAGTTCAGAGAGTACATTCATAACTATTCATTTAAGACTAGGGGCTTTTATTCTCTTACAGCAAAATTTTTGTAAGGACTATGAAAAATTTTCTATTTTAAAAATATGCAGAACTCTGCTTTTGTTATTTAGACAATCTTGGGAAATTTGGTTCTATGGAGCAAGTTTCCCCCTCCCCCTTAAATTACTACCAATCAATTTCAAACTCTACATTTCCGAATCTCCAAAAAACCCCAAGCTTAATCAATATTTTGTCATTTCGTAGAATTGTAATTTTTAATTTACACTAAAAAGAAGAATACTTTTTGAGGCAGCTAAGATAAACAAAGCAAAAATTCTTGTCCTTTATATATAACATAGAACTAATAAACACTTTATTGGGCATTTTCACTTTATTTATTACTGATAGCTGGCAGAGTTTCAAAAGTATACAACCAGAAAGTTGCACGGTGGCCTTAAGGCAGCCATAGAAAGTCTAGCCTTTCAAAGGAAAAACAGAACACAGTGGTTTGTATGTGTGAGTGGAACAGTAAAAAGAGAGAACTATATCCTATTCAGAGAAAACAGAATAGGCACTGGAGTACCATCACAACCTTATCTGATGAGAAGYTGCTTCCTCCTGAAGAGTGAAGTCATCAATCAATCAACTAGGAATTCAGAAATGGGGTACAGTGATAACACTATTAAAAAGACATCATTTGGAAGTTCTATATTGCACCAGAACTAAACTGAACTATAGCAGTCAGGATATTCTAGTTTTCAGCTGCTATTTTAATTTTTCTTCCTTCTTCCCTTCTATAAGGAAATGAAGAACAGGCTATCATCCTCTTGACACTATCCTCTGTGAAGTTTATTAGCTCTAAGACTTAAAGGCAAAATTATCTAGACTAATTTTAACTGCATATAGAGGCTTAATACTCTCCAGTGCCAAGACAAAAAGCACATCAGACTGAAACTCATTTATTTTCTTAATATTGGTGCCTCCATCTTCTCAGAAAGCTACTGGATCAAAACAAGCATGGAGGGTTACAAGGTTTAGATGTACAGCAGTTAATCCACTCTTCTAGACTCTGCAAATCATGAAGATTGCCTCCAGCCAGCACTCATTACATATTTTAGCCTATTACATTTTAAGTTTAACACAAGACTAACCAAGACTTCCAATTCCCATGCAGCTGTGATAGGCTGCCCTGCGTACTATCTTCCCTCTGACCCAAATAAAATTTTATGGACAGTGTCAAGAGTCCTCAGTTTCTAAGAATGCTAAAGGAAACTGGAATATTTTGGGCTGAAGAAAGAAATACACTCTCCAAATTTCTCATGGACTGTTATAGAAATGTGACTCACTACTGACTTTTTGTTCAAAGACATAACTACATAGTTGTAACTTAGGAGGCAATTCCAAACCACAAAGCCCAAATGGGGGGAAAAAGGTGCCTGGACCCCATGTGTCAGAGAGGTCCCTGCCCAGTACACCACACCKTCTGGACCATCCTCTGCCATAAGGCATGACAACACAGCAGCAAACATGGAGGAACTTAGGGGCAAGCTTGAGATTCAAATTCTGTTCCAGCGAGGTGTGGCACTAGTCCCATATCATTCTAAGATAAACTGTACATCTCTGGCTGAAATTTTTGCCTAAATTCTTCATTTATCAACTTTTAATACAACTGAGTACATTCCTGAGGCATTATTCCTCTTCTGTAATGAATTATTCAAAGATTACAGGAGACTGTGAAGATGTCAAATTCTTGACTTCAGAGATAAGGACTCATAACATCAGGGTGCAGAATTGTTTTAGTGCTTTAAGTAAATCTGAATCTCAAACTATATGAAATTCTAATCAATGGCTGACATTCAAGCCCCACTGATTTATGAAAACAACTGCATGTTAACAAATACAAAAATCAGAAGTCTTTTTGCTTCAGATAGTCAAGGCTGGCCAGCTTAGGAGGTTTCAGTCATATAATATATATGGCAGTGAAAAACAGCAGTAAGATTTCTATTCCACAGATTTCTCACATTTCTTGATATCCTTACCTGCTTAGAAATTAAGGTAGAATCTCTTTCTTTCGAATGTACAGATATGTTGCAGTCATTCAGAAAAGCAAGTGCTTCATCCAATTCCTTTAATAATCTTCCATACAACCCACTTTTGTCAGTATATGGTCCACAGTCTACAACAATCTCACAYGGCTGAGAAGTATATCTTAATGAGGGCAAAGATCAAATTAAACACAGCTTCTGAAAGTCAGAGCTGTTTCAGCTCTTAAGCTCATACAGCAAACACAACAGCAACATGATGTGCATTCAAGAACACTTCTTTCCCCACCATGAATAATTGTTAATAGTTATACAGTTAAACACTTTAGCATAGAAAAACCTCCACCACCCCAAATACTGAACTACTTCATTCTAAATACTGTTCTAATACACTCCTAAAAAGGAGGTTAATATTGCTATCTTCATTTCAAATATTGGAAAATTTAAGGCAAAGCAAATTCAATTTACTTCACCAATACCTTCACACATTTTTCCATAGTGTACTCTCTTAATATAAAAATGAAAACCAACCCACATAATGCAAATGTCTATATACACACACAAGTAAAATAATTGCTATTCTTGAATGGCAGAGAAATTCTTAAAAGTAAATGGTTCACACAAGTTCAGAAAAATGCATTTAAAATATTTACACACAGACAAAACACCTGTTCCATAACATGAAAAAACCACCTTTAACTCTGTCTGAAACTCAACCATACAGTACAGTGGTGGAAGAAAACATGCTACATGGAAATCATTTCGCCCTAAATTTCCCCTACAACAAGACATCACATTATCACCACCTTTATTTTAAACAACATTCACAGGATTCTACGTTCTGTAACTCCTTCTGCTACTTAAGTATTTACTACCTCCTCATCTCCCTCTATCTTTCATTAGCCTTTAAAACCCAGGCTACACATTTGGGGGGAAAAAAAGGCAACTTCTCTGGCATTAAGAACACATTGTACTGTGGATGTTGCAATGTTGCAAAGTAATGACATGAAGATATACACTGGACATGAAACAGTTAYACTCCAAGCAAAAGAGGGCATTTTACAAGTTCAGAAATATTTTGTGAAATGTCAGTTTTTTAGCTTGGTGGTGTGTTGAGGGTTTTTGTTTGGGGTTGTTTTTTTTGTTTATTTGAGGTTCTTTTAATTTGTTTTGTTGTGTCTTTTTTTGTTTTGTTTTTTAACTAYAGAAAATCTCTCCATATCAAGGCCAATCAGCCTTTGTACTCAAAAAGCCATTTAACATTCTATCTCCCCCCTAAACAGAGTAGCAGCATCACATACACACACACTTATCTAGAATTTAAAAGAGGAAATATTGCTACTGGTTTATTCCTCTATCCAAAATGAGAATGCAGAAATCAATTTAACAATAATTGTAATACGCACCTGTCTAAGACCACCAAATCAGTTGCAGTTTCAGCATTGCTCTTTAAAATTTTCTCCAGTTTCTGGATCTTCTCCTCTAACTCAGCAGGATCACATTTCCCATTTAAAATGGACGCTGTTAATCCCAAGATTCGAGGACACGAYGGATAATCCTCACAGATCTGTGAAATAAAATCAAGTTAAATTCTTTAAGACAATTGTCCTGTAAATCTACCTGAAAATTTATGATGGTTAGGCTGGAAACTTTTATTTCAATAGCAAGTGTTGCAAAAGGAACCAAACTTTGAATTAATATTTTCTATTCTACTGACCACAAGTTAAACTAAAAATTGAGTAACATTTAACAGCCATCACATTTAAAGGTAAATATTTACAACATGGAAAAATATAAACAGTTAGCATTAAACAGAATATTCTCATCATACTTAAAATACATATCATAATACTTCCACACCATATAAAAAGGCACATGCACTTGAAAAGAGAATTGGAGAGGCATTTATTATGCACATATCTCTCACTTATAAGCCAAATATCACATGGAGCCAATAATATTCTAGAAACAGCCCTAAAAACATCTTTAGAAATCAGCATTTAAAATAATTACAGCTGATTAGTAAACCCCATTCCCAAACTCAAATATATTAAAGAATTTTAAAAATTCCCCTAATTCAATAAATTTAGCTTGTCTGTTAATGCCAGATTTTTCTTCAATCCCTACTGTAAAATACAGTAAATACATTATTTTTCTCCTTTATAGGATCACTGAAGTCTTAACTCAGTACAGTAATTTCAGAGTCCCAGAACATGCGAGCATTGCTTCCACTAATATTTTTCCTTGGTAGCAAAAGCTGCCTTAAATTATTCCCAATTCTCCAGCCTCCCCACTGACTTCTTCTCCTCAACCAAGTTTATTAAACATTCATGCAATAAATGCACCTTCATAATTTCACGGTATGGATGATCCTGGATTGCAAGATGGCACTCATCAAACACCAGAAGATTAATATTTGACAGGGATAAATACTCATTTCTCAAAACAGTCAAAGCAACATGACATGTCATAACGAGAACCTGGATCAAAAGGAAAAAAACAAGCATCAGTACAAGAAACATTCAAGCTGTCTGAGGTCACGGTGCAGGAGGAAAGCCTTCCGCAGGTCTTGTTAGACAGCATTAGCAAATATCAACCCCTACTCATCTACCTACACCAGGTAAGGACAAAAGAGAATAAAACATTGTCCACTGGAGAAAGCCATCTGTCTGGAGGGGTTTATATATATGCCTGTATATCTCCAGTCACACGCCTAGTTAAAAAATGAATACAACATACAATCTCAACACCAGTCAGACTACACTGAACAAGTATCATTAAACCCTAGAAAGCTAAGTTAGTGCCCCTTATGTGTCTCATCATCATGTCTCTGGCAAGAAAGATAGTTCTTCATAAGCTCTTAACCATTTGCAGCTGTAACATAAGCAGAACGCTATTTTTTTAAAGAAAAACTTATTTCTTGTACACTGACACATAAAACTTGAGTTTGTTCATAAAATTACGCACTATTTCTACACTCACTTTGAACTTCACAAAGTATAGTAACACTTTTTCCAGTCAAGAGTTCCTCAGACATATTTCATAGACCACTACTAATCACCAGAAAGAAAAACCCAAAAACCTAACACTTAATAAAATTTTAATGGCACTTAAAGTACAGTATGCACACTCAAAACTTCTGCAATCATCATCATGAACGACAAGTCAGGGAGATTGAAAACAAAGGACTATGAGCACGGCTTTTTAAAAACAGCCTGAAAATGCCTATATACACTTTGCCTCAAAATTAATATACAAATATTACCAATATGCCAAATTTCTTTTTAGAAAAAAAAATGCATAATTGGAAGAAATAACTTCTGATCCAACTTAACTCACTGTATGCTTTGCTTGCAGTTTATACTTAATATATTACCTGATGCTTAGAGAATTCCTGACTCCACTTCTCTTTTGTCCATGATTCAGTTATCTCTAAACTTGAATACTCTCCCACTTTAAGGTCTGAATGTGTCCTGACAGCTGACACTTGTTGAGCAACTTGATTTGCTTAAGAAAAAAAAAATAATCTCATTACATAAAGGTCTTCTCACACCTTCATTTTTAAGGTGTGTGTTGTATTACCTAGCACCACATTTTATACTGTTATCTTTAGCTTACATTAATGTTAAACCAGGTGTACATGGCAACCGCCTCTATGCAAAACCACATCAAGGAAATAGATTGGTAACTAAATTGCACTCCAGATTCAATGTCTTAAACTATAAAACAGAACATGTTATATATATAAACAGGTTATATTAAACAGATGATGAACTAAAAGATGAAAGGCATCACATCCTTGCTCTTGAAGACTTTATGCGAAAGTTTCTCCCAACTTTGCTTTCACAGAACTTCTGTAACAGAATATTCCATGGAAATATTAGCAGTGTGTTTAGGAAATTTTCCTCTTACCTGAGTTGACCAAGAACACAGTTCTTTTTCCATTTTTGTTGAAATCTCCCCTGATCTGATAGGACAGCTCTTTAGTGAGTAGTACTGCAATAAAAGTCTTCCCTGAGCCAGTGTTTAAGCAGACTATTGTATTATGATCCAAAGCTGCTTCAAGCAGTTCAACCTAAGTTTAAAAAATAATTATGTCCTTACTTCCAGCAATGCAATGAAAAAGCTGACAAAAAATAACACAAGTGATAAGTAAACCACAGATAAGTCAATAGTATCACCTGAGATCTTTTCAGTGCCATATAATTAACACGTCTCTTCCATAACAATGTATTCTCAAGTCTTTAAAAAATATTAACATGATTATATTATTACTATATATATCGATATATAGTAAAGCTTTTAAATCTAAAATCCTTTAGTGCCACAATTTGCTATCAGGTAGCTTTCTAACTGTATCTTTTTAATAGATGATTCTGTTGCTAGATACACTGTGCGAAGAAAGAAGCTACAGCTTTTAAATCTAATTGCATACATCAACTGAGCAAAATAAGCAAGTAGAGTAGCTCAACATGATCCAAGCTTCTCAGTAATACCAACAAAATGCTTTCAGGCACCTCTGCAGTGCAAAGAGAACCAAAATTCTAGAACTCAGAAACAGTTTTCCTTGAAGTGAAAATCAGAGTACCCTGATGGGGTTTCTGACTTTAGAGACCTGCTTTGAGCAGTCTGCGATCCAAAAATCAAAATTGACTATGTAGAAGATAAAGTGAGAGGCAGAAGGAGACACAATGCATGCACACAATTGAGAGGCACAGTTTCTTCGTCCCTGGCACCATTCTGCAGAGAGTGGCAGGAGAACACTCAGCTTAAAAGTTGTTCTGCTCATTAGAGCAAACTGAGAAGCGAGAATGGGGGATATAACAAATGCAAAAGAAAGCCAAACTAAAGAATTAACTTTCAATAGGTGGAGCTGAGAGAGACTCATAGGCTAGACTATGCAGTGATGCACACTTTCTCCACCTGCTCTTGTTCTTTTTCCATTAAATTAATGGATTTAATTGTACTTTTTTGGATGTTACTGTATTAATACTACCACTAGTACCTGATATTTTCT
Source organism: Amblyornis subalaris (assembly GCA_018881555.1). NCBI lineage: Eukaryota > Metazoa > Chordata > Aves > Passeriformes > Ptilonorhynchidae > Amblyornis > Amblyornis subalaris. The sequence goes on from JACAXG010000042.1 coordinate 266,913, forward strand.
TGGCGTGTAAATGTTATCATGAATTGCTTCTTGTTGCCATGGYAGTCCAAAAAATGGACCCATAGGGGAGGAAGCAGGGGTCATGAGCTGCAGTCCCGCCATGCTGAGGGATTGCAAAGCAGGGCTTTTCATTCATTCATCCAGTGTTTCTTTCATTGCATTTTTGTTCCAGCACAGCCTACTATGAGAAGAAAATGAAACAGTATTAGATACAGTTGCAATCTCAAGCAAGAAGAGAAAATTTATATTTAAAAAAGGACATTACTTGATTTTACTTACAGAAGTGCTTCCTCTCATACTATTTTCAGTAGAAAATGCTAATTTTAAATTGACAGGTACTTCTCTACTTGAAGATGTGTGCTTACTGAAGTACCCCAGAAATTCAAAAGGAGTTGTATTTTATGGGACAATGCTCATTCTAGGCATTTGGATTTACACATATACATTTTAATATGATATTCCATTTATGTTCTGACAGAATCTCAGTGGAAATATCTTTACAACAAACTTTAAAAAGCAAAGCTGTCTTAGCTTTTCTCCAGGAAAGAAAAACACTGATTTTCTACAGCACAGGCATAAGTTTCGTATTTTCCATTTTTCTTTCCAACCAAAAAGGCCTTTGACCAGTTAAAGGTTTAAATACACACAAACAGGAATTTTATTCTAATCGCCAGGAAAAGAACAGAATCTACAAAACAACTTCAATATTTTCAAATCCACAGATTCTGGTAAGATTATGTTTTCAAGGAACTGGCAGAAGCATTATAGATAATCGCTATCCTCTGATAAGGACTAATGGAGAACRGGAACCATATCAGGTTAACCACCAATTTCCATAAAGACACTCTAATCCACAAACAAACAAAGCATTCAGAACTTCATGACAATTATGCACAGGAGAACACTTTCTTACTAAGGCTATGAAGTCCTCATCACGGCTGGGGGGAGGTGCAGGAAGKGGGTGCGTTAAAAGCATTTGCTATTTGTCGGGAATGATCAAGGTAAAAACAAACAGACAGATAAAACACCAAACAAAAAACCTACCAACTAAAAAAAAAAAAMCCAAACTCTACAACAAAAACACCCCCCTTATCCTGGGAAAGTGATTATGGCCTGATGATATATAAAAATATTGCTAAAGTATATAGAAACACACTACACGAAATCTGAAATTTTGAATACTCCCCTCTTAAAACTGGATACATACCCTATTCAACAAAACAGTATTTTCAAAAGTTAGTTTTCCTCAAAATTCCTAGAAGATCTATATTAATTTTATCATCAATCTCAGGATGAGAAGCACATACAATTTACAATGCTTTCATATTTAATCATTCATTAGAAAAGAATGAGGGAAAACTAATCATTTTGTTGCATTTAAATGTTCTTGCTTTTCAATACAACAGGGGAAGTTGCATAAGTTTTGCAAATGTACCGTAAGGAATTTAAAAAATGAGAAAGTATATGGTATCTAAGAGAAAACCAGTAATGAGAAATAACTGAATTGAGAGATTAAAAATAAAGCAGTACAATTAAATCATCAAAAAGGGGGGTTGGACTAGATCTCTAGAGGTCTCTTCCAATCYTAATAATGATGTGATTCTGTAATTAAAAGAAAGTATTCATTTAGATTTGTTCCATATTCTCCAACTAATAACACTGTTGATCTTCGTTATATATTAATATTTTTAAATTCAATATTATAATCTGGACCGTGTCTAGACACTGATATTAAACYAGTATTAAATAATTATAGGAAGCTCTGAGAAAAAAGATGAAACTAATTCTCTCATTTTCCATTTCGGGTGTATCTTGACAAATAAAGAGACGGCAATACATGGAATTACATGATCACTCCTCTCGCACAGTCTGAAGTAGTAATTTCACTTTACAGTAAGTGGTCAGAGATAAAGTTTTGTCTCATTTCTTTTCAAAGTGGCAGGGGAAGCCCTAAGTACACTGTGGTTAAGTTGAAATAACATTATACATGAAGTTCCATTATAAAGAATTATTTGTCTTTTSTAGACAAACATTCAGTAGAAATTGCTACTTAGTAAAAAGGATAAATGTAACTTCTTGGGTTTAGGCTCAGCAATAAATGTACTTCCTCCTCCATCAAAAAAAGTTCTTTCATAAGAGAACTGTGTTGATACTGCTGGAATATTGTCTGATATTTTTATTTGAGCTTCACAAAAACTGTCACAGTGAGAAGACTCCAGAARGAAAAGATGTATTAAAATCTTTAAAAAATCCCAAACCCAAAAGGAATGAATGTGCATTTTCACAGGACATAGTAAAGAACACTCCTGACATTTTATGTTTTTTCAGTTGCTTTAGAACAATCTCCAAACTCATGCAAACCTTGTCATTTACTTCTCACTCCTGTAAAGTAAGCTACCATTTGAGCCCAAGTATTTCAGATTACATAAATAGATAAAATGGATTGATACCGCTTTATTCAGCTGCAAATAGAAAACAACACAGTCTACACACATCATAAAATCAGTGCTACGTCATTATTCATTTCAGTTGTAATACAAAAAAAAAAAAATTCCTGTAGATTCTTGACTTGTTTCTATACATTTCAAAAAACACACACAAGCACATTCAGGTTCTATTCTAACAATACAATCATAGTAACTTTATACAGTGTTCTAATCTGGCACAACTAAAGATGTTTTGGTTCATTTCCTCTTTGGAACTAAAGGCTTCATGGCTGTTCCTYGACTGCGACTCCAGAGCTTTGGGTTACAGGAGACAACTGGCAGGAAAAATAGAATGGTTTATGTGTTGTACAGCTGCATGCAGCAATCTGATCACCCTTCACATTCTGATCCACTGAGCATTCGCACATCAAATGTACTCGATGTTTATCAGTTTGTGACTGATCAGATTAAATCAGTCACGTGGCAAKGACAGTAGCATGACACACAACCTTCCCCAGCCACCAGGAGAAAGCATCAGAAAACTCTTGGCACTACTAACCTTAATGAAGCTTTTGTATGAACKGAGAGCTTAGGTGCATGAGAGCAGGGAAGAACGGAGAAAAAGTAGGAAAAGGTCTCATCCCTAACAGCCCCTTCTCCAAGTTTATAGACAAAGCTCTCCTTTAATATATCTAGCTTCTCTTTTTCCATTCCAGCRAGGGTAGCAGTAGTTGATAACACATACAAAAAAATCCTTAGAATTATAGAATGGTTGGAGKTGGAACAGACCTTAAAGATCACATACTTCAAACCCCCTRTTGTGTTTGAAGAATACAAAGGTCTTTAACACGACCGCAGTATTTCATTGAAATGGTCTCCATCATGCCTCTCTACTAACATACAGCAACTTTTGAAAAAACAACTAATGTTTGTTTTGTTTAAAATGAGACCTCTTTGTCATAATAATTGMTAGAAGAGATCAGGGAAAAAAACCCCGAACATTTTCCACAGTAAAAGCTTAAGCTGATTCCTCAATCATTCTCGTGTGCAAGCCCAGCCACTTCAGTTTTATAAATCACTTTAGATGAGCAGCATCCTCTCTTTGTTTACTGCTCCATCTGTGTTATGTTTCTTCTTCAACTGATAAATACAACTTTGGGAACATATAAAACAGCTATATCACAATACCAGTAGGCAATTAAGGAGAGAAAACCAACCTTATTTTAAAAGGCTGACAATAAAAAACAAGTATAGGATTCAATATTACAMATAATTCATCTCTTTTGCTACACACTTCATGACAGTGATACCACGTTAGCTACCCTGCTGCAAGAAGCAAGGGGATTTATGCTTACATATGGTTCCAGCTTGATCTGGAAAGGCTGTGAAACAATATATACTCTAAACTACAGCTTTGGTTTCTGTGTACCTTTGTTAAAGACCTGCCCTTAAGTATAATCATGTCACTGAGACCAAAAAAATTCTCAAAAAAACCTCCRAAGTGCAAAGGAAGAAGTATATGCACATTTGTAACTTGAAAAGTACACACAACCAAAACAGCATTGTGTGCTACTGTAACCACACCGGAGTTGAGCCYGCATGAGACACAACACACTTGAAAGAACATATGGAGAAGAGAATTTAAGCTAAGTCAGGTAAAAAGTTATCCTCCCTAAACCTTCAGTGTTACTTTCTGCTGTACTAAAGTTTCGTAGTCTTGGCCCTCATTTTTATGATTTGTATTGGAAGTATATAAGATCTGACAAGATGAATGTCAACATTATTATGGGAATAAGACAGAATAATGCAGTAATTGTATCATTCTAGAGTCTCTATTTCAATAGCAAGGAAAAATATCAAGTTCTTCAATAAAATAAAAGCAGTAGAGGATCATCTAGAAATAAAAAGGGACAGAACACATCTACATGAAGAACAGATTTTAAATTGAAAACATTTGAGGTGTAAGCACATGTGTTCAGAATCTGTGGACAGAAAACTGAACATGAGCTAACAGAAACTAGCTAACAGTGAAGCAGAAAAGAAAGCCAAACTAGTACTGCTCAGCCAGTGTTAAGCAATAAAGACACTTGCTAAGAGGTTCCATCTTTGTCCACTGCATTATTTCGAAAACTGCTAGAATAAGAAACTGTAAGAAATTGCTGAAGCTGAATTTGGAGCAAGAAACACCTGAAACAAATCCTGCTTCCTGTGGCTTTAGATTGGTTACAGAAGCTGGAAAAGGCAGCACAGTGCTCAAGATTATCTGTTCTACTAGAACTACAGTGAAAGGTGCAGTTTTATGGCCATCCATCTTGACAGTTTTAAGACCAGAATTCACAATCTGGYGTCCTTACTTTAAAACACGTTTATGTGAACAGATAGTGAACTGCAGACCTAAAATTAAACCTTCGTTCTATCATTTAAAGAACCGTTGTTCAGATGGATATAGAATTTTGGAAACGAACAATCAACAACATGTAATAATAGTTTCTTCCAGTCTGCTATCATTCTGGAACTGTGGTGTAGGTTTTTCAGTCACAYGACTGTATCCAATTTGAAGCCATCCCTTGGCACACAAAAAATTCAAGATTTACTGCACTAAGGAATGCAAGTCAAACCAACCAGAGCATTCACGTAGAATAAGACATCCTGGATCTAGTCCCACTTGCAGGACAGTTTAAGACATTTATGGAATGGCACTGAGGTAGACAGAGAAGATACTAGAGTCCTGGGGATGCATCTTTCAAGTTTTTGTCAAACAATATTACTGAGCAAGATGAATCAGAAATCTCTTTTATATTGGGCTCTTTTTAACACAGAACACAGCTTACAAGACAATCTTTATCTCTCATTCTTTAAAGATCTTTACTGCATGCATTGCCCAAGAGCAATTTTTTCATTTGGTCTTACAATGTTCTTAACTGGAAAAAAAAATGTATTTCAGATGTTTTCCCTTCCAAGGAAGACAAAATTTATAGATACTTACAAAGCTCAAATGTAAGCATTCCTATAAGAACCACCTTCCCTGGTTTCCCTAGCACAATCATCAATATTCTTGAATGTTCATTTTAAACTACAAGAATTGTATTCGTTCTATTTTTCTGATACAGAACCAGTCTAACAGCACAAACACAACAGTGATCTTTAATAGCCTACCAAGGCATACCAAAGTATACCAAAGCAACAAGGGCTGCTTTCTGTTGTTCAAGAAAGTTTCATTAAAGAGCTTATTAAATGAAAGTTAAATTGAGGCTCTACATTTGGATGAGCTGATTCTGAAGCACTTCTACAACCAATACAACAGTTAACAGCTGAAATTCCTGGCAGGCTCCTCCTAAATGTCTGTTTACAGGAGAGAAATGGAGTACAACGTGACACTTAGCAGRCTCAGAAAACCCCTTAAGTCCTTCATCTAATGTTCAGTATGACCAAACCTGGACCTGAGGCAAAAGCCCAATAAACACTTTCTGTTGCAATTAGTCTGGCTCGACCACGGAGCCAGCAAGAAACTGTTCACACACCAGTTGTGTGCTGTACACTGTAACAGGCTCTAATACAAAAGGCTTATGCCACTATTTATCAGCATAACATACRGAGGCTGTAGGGCATTTACAAGTAAAGCAACACAAAATGAAAACAAAAAGCAGTTCTGTAGCATATCTATAATGACACCAGTGCATGAGGCATTCAGAATAAATGTTCACAAACTGGATGCTTCTCCTTTAAAGAACATAGACATGCAGCTGCAACAAACTTTCATCTTTTACAATGACGTGTATAAGGCCTGTGCAACAATSATAACTATGTAGTTGCTTAATCAGCAGTGTAGAACTGGTGCTATGCACACTCCTTTCACCTCCTTAACACAGAGTACAAAAGATAAAGCATGAAGTATATGGAACTAAGATGCAAGGCAAGATGAGGAATATCAAAACTAAATACATTTCTGTCTTCCCTATGTTATCAAACCATATTTTTCTGCTATGCAGTTTTAATCAGATAGCCTCCTTCCCTATTTATGCTGAACTCATTTCAAACTGAAGCACACTATTGAAACTAAGACATTAACAATTTACTTGTCATTGCTTTTCCTTACCATTTACTCTCTATCTCCTATCTGGACCAACACATAAATTCAATTCTAATTCTAACCCCTTGTATAAACTCTCTTCTCACTTTTTTTTTCCAATTGATTGTATTTTACCAACACAACCACATTTGAATATAAAATCCACAAAAACCCACATTCATCCTTTTAAAAAACTGAATAGATTTCTAATCATATTCAGCTTCATAAGAAATATAAGGGCATGTGTTTCATGACAAACATCTTTGTTACTGCTGTATCTAAACTTCTATGAGTAAAATGAAGTAGCTACTTTCATTATTCTTTCCAAAGAAATTCAAAATTTCTATAACCTCACACGTGGAAGTTACTTTACTCTATAGTTCTGAAGCAGCTTTAAATACAAAATAGTAGAACACAGTGCAGTGATACATCAAACCCTGCTTCTCCCACGCTACAAAGCACGCTCTTACCGTTTTAATTTCCGCAGTCTCTGTGTTTATGCTTCCCAAACTGCATTTTGACATCATGATATCAGCTTGTAGATTAATCACATAATTTGCAAGCCCCGGATCTTGAAAAAACAAGAACAAAACCCTATGAACTATAAAAATGATTTGAAAAGGGAACTACAACAGCAGTATTCATTGTGGTAATTCAGTTGCTTATAAACATTTCTATGTGTTGAGCCTACAGCACAACTTGCTGACAGAAATGACTTAAGCCCACTCTGCACATGAATTACTTCAGTTTACTACTAGAAACTAAAATTTAAAAGAGTGATTTAGAAGATAATTTTTGGTAGTTTCAATGTGCACATACTTCCCTAGTCCTATTTACATGTTACTATTATCAGTTACTGGTTCATGTAAGAAATACAGGARTAGAGTGAGGTTTGTATAACTGTACTGCTTTCTCCATGCACATGTATTTTCATTTCACTTGAGTTAAATATTAAAAAAAAAAATCAGAATTCAAACTTCTTTAAACTATTTCAATTTGAAGCTGCAGGTAATACAGTCAACTCATGAAAAAGCAACAACCATTTCTTTCAAATTACATTAACACATGAGTCTTTTAGGAAAAGTAAAAATACCATGCACTTAAAATAGTGATTTAACCATAAAAGTAAAATTCGGAAAGGTAGTAATTAATGACACTGAATTTCTAGATATATTAGCCAAATATATGTATTATACATATTCACATGGAACATATTTTACATATATCTAGTAAAACTACAACTTCTATAAAAAACAGCATATTTAAGCAGATCTAGAGTGTTCTCAAAGCTATTTAAAAAATTTACACACTATATATACCTAAAAGCAGGAGTTTTGCCAGACCTAAAAAGAGAGATTCTGAAGTCCAATTTTTTTAAAATCAATACTGAAAACTTAAATGCAAAATGGATCTTGATGGAAATTTCTACTCCAATCAGTTCCATAGTTAACAAAGAAGACACTCCCAAGATTAGTTCAGTATGTTCATTTTTACCTCAAATGCTGATGCTGAGCTTTTCCAGAGTCTCCAAGCCTGTAATTTTGTTTCACCCTAGGTAACCTAAAAGGCAACATAAAGAGAGAGCATTTTAACATGAACTGCCATAAAAATCGACCGTGCCATGTGGTAGTCTGCTTTCTTGCATTTTAATAATATTTAGCTCTCTAGCAAGAGCACATGGTCCTTCATAATCTAATTATCATACGCCCCTTTTTGGCTAGGGATACAGACAGTCAGTGTCTGAAAGACCATCCTTAAGTGCTCAGGAGATATTTGCATGTTTTGTTTTATCTGCTGAAGTAATCGCTAGCTGAAGCCAACTAGATTTACAGCTTTTCTCCCCTGTGCTCCCTCCATGCATGTTTCACCTAACATAGTAAGGCAATCTAGAAGAAGATTATTACTCAACACATTTAAGAGAAAAATCTGAAAGAATATGYGTTTTTCCAGAAAACAAAGTAAACAGTTATTGTTTTGTTTTACAGGAACACAAAAGGAACGCAGCACAGAGACGACTGCATTCATATACAAAACAGACCGACGAAAATTTTATTCCCAGGGCTACATTTTAGATTTGTGTTTGCAGCATGCATAAATATATTTTTTTTTCAGCACAAAATACAGCAAATGGCTTCTAAGATGCCATAAGTAGAACTTAGATTTATTATAAATCTAGGTTATTCATTTATTCGCTGCCTCTAAACATGAACCAGAATATACACTACATTGAACCAGAAAACAACCTAACAACAGAAAACTGTCACATCCACGGTAAAAATACAGAAATATACTCCACTCTATATTTGCAAGAAAAGCTGAAGGGAACAATACAGCATTTGGATACCCCAGCATTAAGCAAAAATGAACAAAAAGAAAGGTTCAACCCTTGTCAGTAAAGCTAATGCCATGTGTGGCTTAACAGAGCAAATTTAGTTTACTGCTAATCGCAGATGGCAAACATAAAGCACAGAGACCAGCAGGTAAGATCTGGAGAACCAAAAAAGTATGTAATTCTAATTCTCCACCAACCCAACCGCTTCCTTTGGCATACCAACGCCAGAAGACCGCGGCTTTAATCAATCGATCGGCAGGCAGGAATTACAGTAGGCCCTTTGAATGCCAACCTAAAACCAGACAGGCCACATTCCTGAGATGCAGTCAAGTTCTGGCACAAAACAGCGAGCGCGTATCCCATTAGCATCTCAATGGCGTTGGTGCACCCACTCAGACAAAGCCTGGTGCGATCCCTCCCCCTGCGGGCACGGGCACCTGCGCTGGCCACGGCCCTCGGGACACGGCCCAGCGCGGGGCTGCCCAGCACTCAACACCCCACGTGCTGGAACCCCAGCCGGCAAAAGCTTTGCTACCACATTAACAAAAAAATTTWAAAAATTAAATATACAATTTTKCTCTATTATATCCAAGGATCTTGTCAAAAACAAGCAAAAGGGACAAAAAATAAAAATTAAYGACATTTTAGAAATTAGTTTTTAGCAATGTCCAGGTCTTCTATCAAACAGCAAGGCTACCCTCTTTTTTTTTTAATGTTACCTTTTCTTTTAAGATGTTCACATATTTTATCAAAAGGCAGAAGGCAAGAGTTCTAAGATAATCAGGCACTTGGAGTGTCTAACCCCAAAACACACCACAAACACAATACATACTCAAATAAAGCAGGAACATAMAAAGTCAGTTCCTATAAAGACATCAAGAGAAGCATCCAAGAAATGACACAGCAAGCACTTCTGCAAATCTCCAGTGCTCTCAGAGTTCGCAAGCAACCACGAGTTACTTCTGCAAATCTCAGCCAAGATATTCAAATATCTTGCCTATTTGCTACTGAAACACTACTAATGCAAAAACCAGGTATCCAAATATATTAGAGGATACAGAATATATCAACAGATTTTGTTTCATGGGTTTGTAATTCAGTCCTTGAAAATAATCACATTCATATGATACTTAACCTTAACCTAAAAGGATGGTCAGAAAAAGGATGACTGAAATTCACAGTAAAAGATCTAGTGCCACACTATAAGCAACAGGCTGAATCTGAAAGACTATCAACGTTCTTGCTCTTCAAAATATTCGACAGTCTGACACTAAAAAACTATTCCCTCCAGCAACTAAACCATTATTCAAACTGTTAACAACTTGAAAATTAAGTTATCTTGTCAGAAGTTCTATGCAATTGGACTCTTAAGATCACAACAGAGCTACAATGGAAGTGAATAATCTTTATGCACATACAAATGAATTCCAGCATAAACAGAAGTCCTACATTATCTAGAGGAGTAAGGTAAAAAYTGCCATTATGACTGGGAAGAAAAAGTACATCTGGGCTGGCATCCTGTCTCTCTATAATTACAGCTGGTCACAGTTGCTGAGGGCAGGGGGGAAAGGGGTGACTATAAAACAGGACTCCTTCTCTTCCATGTGTTATTCCAGCAACTTTATATTTAAACTATTTTCCTTTGGTTTATTACGGTACAAACAATAAAGTTACATCAGAAACCATAGTAGAAACTCCCTAGTCTGTCAGATTAATTCCAAAGCAAAATACTCTTTGACATCCAAGCATCGAAGCTTTCATCATGGAAACCACGAAAAAATATTACATTCAGGACACACACCTGTCTAAATAAAAAAAAAATCTGAGCTATACACTCTGAAACACATTTATTAGCTCTAACAGCAATTAGAATTAAATCATGCCACATATTTGAATTTTTTTCAAGCTGCTGCATAGAAAAATCACAGCTAAATGTATAGATTCTAATTTATGGGTAACTATACTATCAAATCAGTATCACAAGTAGGGATAACTGACCGTATCTGTGAATTTATTTATCTTTTGGTCGTTTACTTGGGTACCAAATTATTTACTTGTGACGATTTAGTTAATTTAAAGGTTATGTTCAAGCTTTTCAGGCACTTATGTCTGTCTACAGGAAGGCAATTAAGCAGACATTAGAGCAGGGATTTTTCTCTTCCCCAATWTGGGGGCAAGCTGTGAGGCAAGTACAGTTCCAAAGCATTAATTATTCTTGCTTAGGGTAAGTAAAAGCAGCAGCTGGCCCCTGAATATAACCCCATGTGGAGATTTCAATCCCATTATTTGCATAAACATAAACCCTTTCTCTTCATGTGGCTAAAAGTCAAACTCCTCAAAACATGAGTATTCAACAGTTCTGTTATCTCTGTGCCACAACATCCAAAATTACCCAGTGCCCTACATTACAAAAGGCTTTCTCTGAAGTTAGTAAACGTATGACGCAAGGCCAACAGACATGTGTTTTAACAGATCTGACGGAATCAGACATTCTGATTTAACAGATCTTAAATCAGGCTCTAAAACTTCCACAACTCTAAAATGAAAGTTCAAATCTCCTACAGTTACCCATACCAATATCTGTAGCACCAAGGAACTAGTGTACAAATTCTAGCCTTAGTTCCAAGAATAAAAAAAAAAGGTGTTCATCACAGTGCATCAAATCAAACCTAGTGTAACCTTAAAATGAGTAAGCACATGCTTACTTAACAGGCTGGTTAGCTCATTATTTACTCCACATTTTACACTTTGTAGTTTTTAATGTCTTCCTGAAAAAGAAAAGCTTCTCACCAGTTGCACTACTTATCTTCACATGGTCTTTCCCTGCAATGAGCTTGTGGATACACTACTGGAATATTCTTTTATGTGAAGCTGGGATGAAGTCAATATTAAGTTCATAAAAATATGTAGTACAAAGAAACGATTTTTTTCTCCCAAATCCAGAAGACATTCAAAGCCCCTCAGATGCCACAGAATCCAATCTCCAGAGGGAGAACACCAGAGGGGAGGAAAAAACAACCCCACAACAAACAAAAACCATACTTCATTGATTCTTTCATTTTATTGAAGGAAAAAATGTGAATAACTTCCAATACATCTCCATAAGCCCACCGGTGGGTTTTTTGTTGTTGTCATTTGGGGTTTTGTTTGTTTGTTGTTGGCTTTGTGTGTTTGTTTTTCTTTTGGAACACGTAAGAATATCTAAAGGTGAAGATGCTGCTCAGGTTGAGTCACCACCTCTGGAGGTATTTAACAAATAYGTAGGTGTGGCATTTARGGACATGGTTTTGTATCTGGGCAGTGTTATGTTGATAGTTGGATTTTATGGGTCTTTTCCAAGCAAAATCATATGGAATTCTACAATTCTATGAAAATGGTGGCATACAAACAGTGTTGCAAGAGCTCCCACACAAGATGAAGAGCAGAACTTCACATATTATGATGACAAGAACAGAAAAAATGTGCATGATCGTAAAATCACCCAAATTAATTCCAAAGTGGAAAAAATGTAGTTATTTCCCTCCATATAAATATACGCACTTAGCATAGCACATGACATTCCTTTAGATTCTTTACAGTTAAACTAATATAAGACTTCAGCAGGTCATATCAATTAACAATTTTTATTTTTTAATGCATCAATCTTCATTTTCCAATCTTGTCCAATAAAGCCAATATTTGCACACTGTCTGGGGTTCAAAAGTGATGAGAAACCATAAATATTACATTTTAACAGTATAAAGCTTGAAGTTTCATGTAGCATTTTCATACCACAGGTTATCTGTAGCACTGTTGACCTTCCAGAAAAACCGACACGATCCTGAAACTGAATCAGTTGCAGAATTCAGAATAAATTCAAGAATTTACTTGGCCAAAAGGTACTGATGGAAGAGCTGAAGTCCTTATCTAAGGTAAAGTGGTAAAAAATAACAGTACCAGATGAGACATGCTTTTTTTGTGTATTGTCTGTCCTGAACTACAGGTAGGAAAAACTGCAAAGCTTTGGGGACTTCCTCTTGTGCTACRTAACTTTAAAGGTTTTTATCTTCAATAAAAGCTTTTTTTTTTTAATAGATGCCTTAAATGGATTTCTTAGCTTCAGGAGTACATATGGAGTCATGACTGAATTTGAAAAATAGAAATATTTAAGATGCACAGAAATGCACCTGGGAACAGCCTCTTTTCCCCAATTTTTGGGGTCACAGGTGTCTAAATATTGACTGAGAAGCTTTATATTTTCTTCCTTGCTTTGAAAGCCTTTCACATTCTGATCAACCATGAAAGCTGGAACAAGGTCAAACATAATCCACTCCCGTGTTAGCAGTGAAGTAACCAGTTCATAAAGGTCCCTCGGCTCCAATATTGCTGCAACTAAGCACCCCTAACCCTTGCAGTGCAGAGACCCAAATCAGAAAACAGACCCAGTCCTGAGCCATTCATTCATCTTCCACAGCAGCAGAAGGAATGCAAGATGAAAAAGAATAAACTGAGATAAAACAGTTATCCTTGAGAGAGTTCTCTGAATGTATATTAACAGGTATCTTTCCTTAATGCCCAGTCTAGATTACAGTTAAGAACCCTTTCAGTCCAGTGCAGCATTGCTCCAGTTTTTCATGTTAGCTCTGCACATAACAYATATACTGATAGATACTSTTATTATGTGAGTTAAAAAAAAAAGTATCCAAGTTGTAACAGCTTCAAAAGCTGAAATGAGCTGTTTTGCTACACCCATCATTTAAAAAAAAGGGAGGCGAGGGGCATGAAGAGGGAGGTAACTTTTCATCCTGAATTTTTTCGGAGTGAAAGCTATACTCACACATATGCAAAAGCATTCCCAGATACGCAAGTGACAGGATTGTTCCAGACATCAAAGCAGTTGTGATTTACYGAATACACCATTTACTAAATATTCACTTAATGATTATAGATGCAAGTTAGAAGAACAGTGAATGAAACTACTGTTAAATAATTCCACTTTTTAATATTATTATCTAAAACTACTCAGGCCTGAGAAATAATGTTTTAAAGGAGTTAAATCCCTGTAAATGGTGCAGCTGAGGGTTTCTGACACTATGCTGGATTCTGGAACCAATATAACTAAGTTAATATACTACTACATCTGCCAATTAACTCTTCCACTAAGGACAACTCAGAATTAATATATTCCTATATTTGTTTCAATTCCAGACCCTGTTTGTATAACTGACACAATATTGCATCAAACAAGATGCACATATGTACAGGACYCTGGTCCACAGCCATCAGTTGAAGAGAGTTCCTTTCTTCTGTAATATTAAAATATAGTCCTCTAATTCAATGAGTTATGAACTGCATTTTCAGGGCAGAACACAAACATACAAGTTTGAGTAGAGGCTCTTGACTAAAAAGAACATAGTAGATTTCGCCTTATCTGGGATTACCACAGATAACTTCACAAGCACTGGTTATCAAAAAATAGAAGACAGGAAGCAAAAGAAAGAATTCCATCCTGTTCTTACCACATTAGCTGTAGTTTGCACAGAAGTTGTCAAACCACCAACTATTATGCCAAGTATCATCTAATTACCAGAAGTATAATAGCTTGATTGCAGCGACATTAAGTCGCCAACATCAAGCAACTATCAAAAAAAAAACTCTGAGGTGCTTTTTTTTTTYCCAAGAGTTTTCACTTTTCAGAAAGAAATGCAGCCCAATTCTGTGAGGCTGACTGGCAGCAGAGCCTGGACTCRCTCCCCCTTCTGCTGCTGTCCTAAACTTCTACTCTGGATACATTAAGACCTACCAAAAGCAAACAGGGACAGCCTGGCAGGTACATTCCTGGTGGCTGACAAGGAATGACTTGGAGATGGCAGGAGAATGAGACAAGTAGCAGAACACACCTCCACCATTTTGAATTTGGGAACCAAAATTCAAAGTCCCATACAATCTTTCGCAGTTATCACCTTATCATTCCTCCAGTCTGGGCAGCTCTGCAAACACTTCAATTCTTTCACTTAACAATGAGTGCTGGGTTAGGGGTACTTTCTTACCCTCATTTATTCTCACAGTACTCTGCAGATGACCAATTCCAGCAGGTCAGACTGTGTTTCTCCAGAGGTCAAACAAACCCAGACTCTCTGAAGACATCCATGAAGCAGCATAGAAGTGAAGGGCAGCTGTAATGAACACACAGCCAGACAGGCTGGATCAGAAGAAGCACTAAGAATATGTAAGTGACAAAGAACTCGACCTAGTTATGAGGGAATTAAAGGAAAGGAGCAAGTTTCTAGAAGCAAACTAGAAAAGACATGAATGTAATCAAAGACTTGGGAAAGCAGAAGTATTTCAGATTCAAAAAAAACCAAACCAAAATCCCACACTTTACTAAAACTAAGTTTAGTATATTTGATTACAGTTAGATATCAAATAATTTCATTTATCAACAYGGAAATAATCAAGCATTTTAAAGTAAATTATTCCACCATTAACATCTCAAYACAGAAAGTCTGACTAAATCAGAGGCATTAACATCCCTAATTTAATCTTGATTTATACTGGGAAAGTTTACATGTAAGTTCTTATACAACTACCCTAACAGTTAGGACCTTATATTACTTTTAYAGTTTTCCTAGCAAAAAGTTTGTCCATATTGGTATCATTTAGGTTGATTCACAACACAGGCATCTGATTAGTTACAAGAACAGCATCACAGCCATTAACATTCAAGTAATCATATCATTTAGCTTATTAATTGTTATACTGAATTATGTAGAACAATTTCCCCCCCGCATACTATGGTATATTTGGAAAGAATTTATAACTCAATTAATGCAAACATACATTACATTTACAATAATAATAAATAAAACTTTAAAATATGCAGAATAAATATTTAAATACAATTGACTTTCAATTTCATTGACTAATCATTCACTTTCATCAGCTAATGARCTGCTTATTTGAGCAGGCATACACAGACGCATTAAGATGCCCAAAGAGGCAGATAATTGATGACTTCCAGAATGACTTAAGCAGATTACATCCCCAACTTTCAATGGAGATTTACCTCTTCTTCCTCAGCACTGCTTTCTCAACCCGGAACAGGAAATCTCTCACTTCTCTTCAGCAAATTATTTTTAAAAAAGACCATTTTCATAATTTTGTAATWTGCAATTCAAGCTACTTCAAATACATACTAAAAGGGGGGGGGGGGGAACCACACAACAAAAACACAGAATCAAAAGAAAAAAAATCTCTCGGCCTTTAAGACTTGTAAAGYAGTTTTGAAATGAAATTTTAAAGGTATATAATTTTTACAAGTTTGACCTTGTTGCACAGACAAGATGTTAGGGGAAACTGAGACTGATGAACTAAAGCAATGAAGTTCACTCAAAAAGTGCGTTGAACCCTTATGAGCAAGCTGTCACTGAGAAGAGTGACCTTGTTACTCCTCTTCTAGTAGGATTACGCACATGGCATATGCAGAGGTTTACATACCATCATTTTAACAGATCAGTATTTTCACTTTAGCTTTCTCAAATATGCTTAAAAAATCTGTAGCTGATTGTACAGTCAAATTTTTCCAAAACAATCAGAGAAGAAATGCATCTCTGATGTAGACAAAACACAGGAAAGTCTCTTTGCATATTATCACTTTTGTTTTCACCCAGCAGCAAGACAAAATGCTATGTAATAAAGGCTTCCAGATTACAGCTTAACATACATTTAATACAACATGGTTTTACCCCAAAGAGCATCACTCTCACTCTTCAATCTACCTGCTGCCTCCAACTGTTTCCAGGTAATTTGTGACCACATCYAGAGTCAGACCATAACAGAACAAAAGAAATCACACAGAATAAATTGTTTCTTACATGAATTAATCTCATTAATTCACTTTACCATAAAACTTCAGAAATGCTTGCTCAACAAATACCAGCACCTGGGGGACACAGTTAATTTTTTTTTCTAGGCAGAAATACTATCTAAAATKCACATCAAACTACAGCCCAAGATACAGCCTATGCTCCTCAGGTGCCTAACAGGAAAAAAAAATTACTATTTGAGTAGCACCTCTGTGATCATGTACCCCTTAACTAGAATGCAAAATTTTAAAGAATTGAAAGTTTTTTGCTTTCATCTTTTTAATTAACCCTCTTGACAGTATTATGGTATCAATTGAAAATACTCCTGCCTTCAGGATTGGCTACTACTGCATCCGAAAATTACACATACAATCAAACAATATTCCTAAAAGTCTGCCTGTAAACTGAAACTTGTAAACATTTTTAACCCTATAAATCCAACAGGATACAAGAGTTTAGCCCACACTTAAACTGCTCAACTTGTAATATTGAAAAACACATTGTCTACATTTTGGATATTCTTGGTTAAAGGTCTAATATATCCAGCTATGATACATCTACAATAGTTGCATGATAACTGAATCATGAGGTATCGAAGATGTATCACCATCACTTACACATTTTAACAAAAACCGAAGTCAATTTTCATTAGAAATCTGAGTTTAGTCTACGGAAAAAAAAAACAAAACAGAGCACCAAAACCATGATCTGGAAAATTTGTATAGCCTAAGCCCACTCCTAGTTCTACTCTGAAGGCAAAGTTGTGGGGTGGAGAGAAACATCTTACTCAAGCTGGGGGGGAAAAAAACCCCAGGAAGTATTCCTGATTTACAAAGGTGACTTACCTCTCCCAAMTACTTCGACTTTTGAACTTCCCACATAATTATATAGCAAATTCTGCTCTGGATAGTGTGGGGTCCTAAAGCTCTGATTTCAAATGAGGGATTACAAATCTCTACCGTCGGTGGCAAACAAACTAGAGAGTTGTTTGATTTTGTTTGGGGGCAGTGGTGGTTGGTTTTAGGAGTTTTGTTTGTTTTGCTTATTTAAATAAGGACAATGATTTCCTCTTCCCACACTAAAATGGAAACACTTAGCTTTCAAGAGCTTTTAAAGGTAATCAAATTATACCCAAGAACTTCAACACATCATTACAAAAAACCCTCACCCCATCACTTTCACAGGAATGGAAAAGCGGATAGATGAAAACACTAATCTTCTAAGTTATTAAAATTTTATTAAGTCATTGATCTGTATCTGATTATATTAGTGTCTTGGAACATATAATCACTACATTTGTGGCAAAATGSAAAACAAGTCCTAGAATTTTAAGCAGTTTCTTGAGGAGATTCCTAATTATGGAATCACATGTACAAATTACCACTAGGCAAAAATGAGAGGTTTTAAACCAAGCATAACTTCAGATCTGAATTTTCCAAGCTAATAGTCTGAGTGTTTACCGCACTGATTGGTATTACCTTCATTAAAAAGCTGTTCATATCTCAGAATAGTTCTCACCGAAGAAGYGTTGCTAAATCCAATTGTATTTTTATTCCATTTTTGTAGCGTAAGTTTTTTTCCCTCACTTTGGTTAATATCCTGCATTTACCACAGATGATTTTCACACACAAACCCACAAAACTACTGTAATAACACACCCGTTTATAACAGCAGCTATTAAGTGAGAAAGTAGAAAGTTGTGAAAAACATGAAACAATTATTTCAATTAATAGGTGAGAAGTAGTATTTTGGGATTCGTTTTCATGAGACTGTAGATCCAACCTGATGACAACCTAGTGCTTGATGAAGCAAACCCACTGTCACTGCTACTGCCCTTGTCTAACAGCTTTGACATTGTCTGACTTTGGGAGAAAAATAGTACAGCACCATATAACCAAGTGATTTTTTTTCTTCTTGACCTAGGCAAGCATTTTTCTACTAGTTCAGCAAGTTGAATTAAGTAGTTGATAGGGATTAGAGGAGTATTTTGGCTGGCACGAGGAGATGGATGTCAACCATTCTGACAGCCACTTGAATGCCTTCATTACAGAAAAAAAGGAAATTGGACTCAATAGGTTTTGGGCTGTGACATTTAAAAATCACACAGCAGCTTCTCTATTGCCAGCTGTTGCTGAACTGTGTTACACTAACAACAATAAACCTAAAAATTCCAACCCCAAACCATCTTGTTGTGTAGTCCAAAACTACTTGAACGGTGCAAGAGGAAACACCTAGAGGCAGCAGACAGCAGTAACTGGACGAACCAATAAAAGGTTTTAACAACCGCTAACAGCTGGCAATGTATAGATTAGCATACTATTGGCACACTACTCAAAATACTTGGCAGAAATCAGCACCTTCCTCATCATTATGCCAGTCACTACATGCCCTAAAATCATCCAAYAATTCCTTGCAGACCTTCATCAACTGAGATAATAACTAGTCAGTAGACAGTTTTCACAAAGCACAAGTTTTTTCACTAGAAAACCATGCTCTATTCCATTTTGGCAAGAAATACTCTTTAGAAGACCATTTTCCAGACAATTTAGTATTAATCAAAGCAGGTTTAACTTCTGAACTTCTATACAGCAAACCATTAACTATGCAAGGATTACAATAGGGAAAATCGCTCATCTCCTGGAAGTTGATTGTATGTCTTTTAAAGACCCAGGAAGCTCAAAAATGTTTTTGGCATTCTTCYGGCCCTTTTTCCAATTAAATGCTTCAAGAAAAAAACGCATTACCTTCCTAAAACCTACACATTTCCTCCTCCAGAGCTTCATCAGCCATCATGCCTCAAACTCATCCCTCTCAAATTGCTCAGTAGATGGTATAGCCACACTTCGGTAGTGGAAGATTTCACTAACTCGTCCCCTTGGTGATTACACAGTAAACAAATCAGCTAATCTATTCAGCATATAAACCTATGAATATACTAGGTATACATTTTTTTATTTTTTAATTTATAATCYTTAAAAGTATACAGACAGCTTCGAGTTGCCTTATCACTTACAGCTTGCTATCTTTCTTTAGTGTCAGTGAACTCAGGAGGCCAACACTGACAGAGCTCAATATTCTTTAGAAATAATGAAGAAAGTTTTTTCCTTTCCCCACAGGCTTTTTTCACAAGTAGTAGAAAATTGTAAGGCAGTCCATGAGACCTTGCTGACAGTAACAGTAGAAATAATGAAAAAGATACAAGGATAATCCCAYRGCTCTCAGTAACCTGTTTCTGTCACTTCCCCCTTACAGTCCYCGCCGTTCATGTTGACTCTGTTCATTACACTGCTACAAAATATTCATATTCCAATTTTCCTCTTATTTTGCCTCACAGAAACAGGAAAGCACAAGTAGCAAGAAGAATAAATGACCAATACACACACATCTTCCTGGAGATTCACAGAACATGCAGCAGAAACAGAGGTTTAAATGTGGGTTTCTTTAAGAAGTAGTGTACTTTTTCATGCCCRTTATGCACCTCCGACAGTAATTTGGTTTCTACAGTCCTGGAGGTCACTGAGATTGCACCATATTACACAGCAAGAACCATGAAAAATTATCTTCAGTAACTAGGAGGGAATGGAGGAGCATGTGATTTCTTTCCCCCTCCCAAAAAATATTACCAGATCTCGTATCACTTCTCAACAACTTTACACAGCAGGTTGACAATACAGGCATTTAACTTTAGTGGAAAGATGGCCAAAGGTTGTGGGTCACTAAAAAAAATCGACTGAMCAAACTGTACTGTAAGCACGCTCTTTCATTTTATGTCCACTTCCAAAAACATAAGCCTAGTAGCCATTGACCATGAAGGTATAGCAAGGCAGACAGGTTTGCCTGCTCAGATATACAAAGCTTAAGGGACGAACTAAGTCTTACTTGAGATTGATCCCAGACACTATCATCCTCAATAAAGAAAAAGAAACCTTAYCACTGAATATTACAAATTCATAAAACCCCAATTAATGTCAGCTAAATACATTTAAATGTTTCAATGMATGCAGAATATAAACATCTGAAAAATGTGTTTTATCTATGCACTTGAAAGTTAAACTCAAAAGAGGGGGTGAAAACAAAAATACCTGCGTTGACTTGCCAAAACTCCGCAAGAGCAGTTAGGTCTTCTTGAATGTTGTCTAAAATTCAGATCACCTCTACAAGTTTTTACTACCAACTACAATGCAACTTCACCTTTAGATAGGTAAGCCTTTTTCACTTCTACTCGAACAAGAAAATACAGAGCAAAAAACATCATAAAAGGCCAGCAACAATTCAAAGAAAGCTGTAAGAAACTTGAGCTAGATCAGAAACAAAAGCAGACTTTGGAAACAAAAGAGAAACATGAATTGCAAAGGTAGCCAGCCCAGACATGCTTGCATAGCCAAATCATCTCAATGGAGTCAAACGAATTAACTTTAAAATGCAAAATGTGTTTACCTCACTTCCTAATGAAAGGAGATTTATGYAATCAGTAAGTGGGCAGGTCTAAAACTCAAATTCAGTTTTCAACAAAAGCATATTTTAAAACAATTGCTAAATTCCTATTTTCAAGACTAATTTTTTTACCACTACCCAGCGACTTACCAGCATCTCAGCTGAGGAAAAGGCTGTTACATGGCTTGACAAATTATCAAGACTCAGATTCCAAAAGAGGAGACAGGCACTGAAAACCAGATTTTAATAACTAACAATAAAGGGTTGCTTCAAACACAGGTTTGGGGTCAGGGGTGTGTTTGTGCATGCATTTGCACAAACGAAAAAACACAAGGATACTGATGTTTAAAGACAACAAAAAAATCCCAAGGCCAGTTAAAACAGTCCCAAACTGGTCACCTGTGTGTCCAGTAGCCATYCCACTGCCTATTACATCTCTTAGGCTAATTCAATTAACCCTAAGGAATTGATCCTCTATGAAGAGTAACAGAATATTTAAAACATGCGCAGAAACTAATCATGCCAGCTTACATCACAGAAGTACTGAGCCACTGACAAAGAGAAAGAAAGCACAGCAAACCAAGGTTTTCTACTATCATTAACAAAGATCAAGAGAGAACATTTTTGGTGGTTCTCCCTTCGTAAGAAGGGACTCGGTAGAACACCTGTGCCAACCAAAACACAGATCAGAGTCACAAGTGTGYTGCCCTTAAACAAAGGGCCACAACAAGCAGTACTAAAGTCTCTTGGATCCAGGAGTATTTATGACAGCAGAAGTTGGACAATATTGCTCTTTCTTCTCTTTCCCACCGGAGAAGGGCATTTCAACATGTGCAGCTGTGCAATAACGCAAGTAAATTTCTTGATACRAGTTTCACTTCTCTGCTTCTTGACTGCATGAATTTGAAGGAGACAAATATAATGCAAAACTGGTTTAACTGCAGTCTGCAATATAGAAATTCCAGATATACTGCTCAGCATGCAAGCTTGAAAAATTATGTTACTAGATAAAGCATGCAAGAACTATCAAAACCAAGAGTTCACCTAATAATATCACAGCATGCACTAAAGTGGGCATTGCTTTGCCCTAGATTAAGTCTCCTAGAACATTTATTTTAATAACACTCCTAAAACCACCACACCCCCAAACAATCAACACTCTTTGAACACCAACACTTGAAGTCCCAACAAAGGCTGCATTAACTTCAGCTTAAAAAATTAACTTTTAGTTTTTACCAAATATCAGGTTTCACCTCTTCTGGTTTATCACAATACATATGGAAGTCACAAAAGCCTAAAGGATGAAAAAAAAATGTCTGGAAGGCATAAGGAAAAATCATGCTTTCTGATCTACTCCAACTACTCTTAGCCTTCAGGATATAGCATTCTAGAAGCATATTGCACACATTTATATAGAAGCTCCCGTTCTACACAATACTATAATTATACTTTCATTTCTTTAAAGGYAGCCACTTCCTAAAAAATATATATATAAATAAAATCAAACCAAACTTCTGCTATCAGTCTGAAGAAATTCCTGTTGAACACATGAAGGTGATGGGATACAGATGGCCTGGGGTTACACAGCTAGGCATTAGGACATAGGAGCCATCTTGCTGTTCTGCGAACAATCACGCTCAGAATACTCCTTAGTTTGTATTACCTACATGAGATGGAAGAAAAGGTCACAGAGAATTCTGGAACAACAGAACAACCCATCTCAGAATGTTCTGAAGTTCTACCTGCTGCCTGATAGACTAGCCTATGCCCCAAAATAAAAATCCTGTCTGTCGTCTTAGCACTTACTGTAATGCTTATCACCCTGAAAGCCCTGGAATACTTCTCAAAATCTTCCTGAACTCTTGCTCTCACATATTCTAAAGCTTATCTAAAGAGAATTCAGACTATTTCAACTCCATTATCCATTTTACTAAATAACTCCTCATTCTTTTAAGAATGCACGTGTCTGCATTTGGTTTTGATGGTAATTTGCATTCAGTACAGATCAGTGCACATTTAGTCAGTTCATACTGAAAGCCAACGTGGGTCAAGTAGTGATACTCGGACTCTGAGAAGCTGTGCTGAAGCAAATCCATACACTTTTCTGAGAAAGTGGCAAAGCACATTTCACATTTTTGATGTGGGAAATGAAAAACATCTATGGACTACATAAAAAACCCCATGACAATACACTTTCTTTGAACTGCAGGTTTTGCTTTTTTCCTTCTTGTATGCTACAGATGATGAAGTTATTTCTAAAAAAAAAGAAAAAATCATAACTTCTAGAAAAACATTAGTGTATTATATCAGACAAAACAGCTCTGTTGGCTTTTGGCTTCCCTCTCATAGTAACCAGTGGAGGACGGGTACAAAGCAGTATAACCACAGGGCAGGCAGGGGTACCTTCCATGGACCAGCCACCTCGATGTTTGCAAGACTGAAAAGATACCCCTGTTTTTAGAGCCTCTGATGATTTTCACTACAAATTAATTGTTTCAACTTTCTTGTAAACTTTTAGCATTCCCAACAGGCTGATGCACCCTGTGTTTTAGTTATACGTGGTGTAAAGGAATATCACATTTGTTTTCAGTCTGTAGAATACAGAAATTTTTCAAAAACAGGGGAAACAAGCAAACCACCAACACTTCCCTATTCTACTTTCTTCATGACGCTAAGCCTCATGATGTTTGTTATCCCTCCACTAGTCCTTCCTCATGCGAAAAGTCCCAGTCAATTTTCAATCTACATTTCTCTTAGCCTAATACAAGCTCTTTAAGGTAGAAGAGATAAAGGGAAAATACCCAAAGTGCATTTAGTATTAAATATATAAACTCAGAATGGATTTATACAATGGCATATTGATGCCATTTCCTTCTCAATTAATCATTAATTCTTGTATTAATCACTTTGTGGCTGCCAAGTACTGAGCTGCCACTTTCACAGAACTGTAGTACCAGGATGCTTTGAAGAACAGCAGTAGCTAATTCAGGGTCAACAATTCTGAATAAATATATACATATTTTTTAATCCTATGGATTCATAAACCAACAATCCAATTATTAAACATGTAAAAAAGCACCTTCCAGCTGAAAACTTCTAGCAGCATCTTCAAAGCTCACAGACCACAATGTATCTTGTGGAGACAGACAATAGGAAAGACTCTCTTAAGAGAAGAATTTAAGAGAATATTTATGTCGTAACAGAAATGAACTTCAGTTAAGGTCTGTATGAACTTGCTAAAACAAGCACCGCCCAGCCTATTGAACATACACGTACAGTTAGCATTTCAACAGAGCATCCACAGTGGCTGATTTAAAGAATACACATAAAAAACAGTAAAACAGGGCAAACTGGGTGTCTGCAAAGTTAACTGTTTAGACTGCCACGTTTAGGGAAAGAAAACGGAAAACTTTGGAAATCTTCCAACCTATACACTTTCACCACTTGAGCCCACTCCGTAACTTTAAGACCAAAATCTTAACATCAAAAATTCTCAAAACTGATCTGAAGTGCTAAATATCCTCCGGACTGTTAGCAGTTAACTGAGATTCACTATTCACTACGAGAGTCACTTTTTTTAAACACTAATTTCTGGTTAAGCATAATACACACACAAAATWTTTTTTTTTTTTCAGATATCAGTATCATTCCCCATTTTCTACTCATTCGCGCTTCTTCTATACCACCTAACACATTAAAAAGTCCTCTGCAAAAATATGTCTTTTTAACCTTTRATTTTTCAACGCACGTTCACGCAGCACAAGGTCTGCCTCAATCACAATGCCTTCATTTACACTGGATAAGGATGGAAAGGAAGTAAAGAGTTTCTTACATCGCCTTGAACATCAGCACTGCAGAGTGGAAACTCCTTCACTACCCACCCCCCGCTCTCCCCGGGCCCATGAGGACACGGCGGGAGGGCCCCAGAGCCCCCGGGGGGCGCCGCTCACAGACAAAGCCGAGCGGGGCCGCAGCGCGGCCCAGCCGTGCGGGCCCCGCCGGCGCCGGGGGAGCTGCCCAGGCCGAGCCCGGGGCCCGGACGTCGGTGTTGGCGGCCGCTGGGGCGGAGGCGGGGCAGCGCTGCCCGGGCCCCGGGAGCGAGAGAGGTACTGCCGCCATCCCACCCCGCTGGCAGCGGCGCCGGGGCCGCGGGAGCTGCGGCCAGCGGGCGCGACACACCCGCGCTCGGCCGCCATGCAGCTCCCGGGGCGCCATCTCCTACCTGCTCGGACCGGACCCAGCCCGGCGCTTCCCCCCACTACAGGCCGCGTCTCATTGTGCTCCCGCCGCCGCCATTTCCCCGCCGCCGCCGCCTCAGTCCCCGCAGCTGTCAGGTCCCTCCATTCACCTGGGCCCGGGACGGCCTCCCCTCCCTCCCTTCCCCCTGCGCTACGGCCGGCGCTACGCAAACGGAGCGCCGCCCCCGCCCCTCCCGCCCGTACCAACGGGGGCCGCCCAGCGCCCGCGGCGCAACTCCGCTCCGAGAATGCCGCCCTGCGCAGTCCGCACGTTCCGCATCCCCCACGCTATGAGAGGAAGCAGGCGATTGGCGGCCGCAGCCGGGTAAAAGGTGAAAGGTTCGCGAGGCGGCCAATGGGAGAGCGAGATACAGCGACCGCCGCGGAGCCGCCGGGGAGCCGCCGGGCGGCCCAGGAGCTCACGTGCGTGCGCGCTCCCTTCCCCCGCCGGAGCGCTGCGAGMGCTCGGCCCTACCCCGCACGCGCGCGGGCGGGTCTCGCGCGCTGAGGAGAGGGGCGGCGGGCGCGCGGCGGCGCCGAGGCGAGGGGGGGTGCCCGCCATCTTGGGAGGGCGGCGAGGGCCGAGCCTTAGCTCCTTGCGCCACTGAGGCAGGGCTGGTCATGGAAAGACTCATGGACACATCTCAGGGAATGGAGTTGTTCTATCGCACGGCAAGCCCTGGGGGAAGAGGTGACCCCCTTTGGGCAATGTCTGGACAGAGCAGGGCTGAGCTCTCTCGTGACTGTGCAACAAAATCCCACATTTGCATGCACACAGGTGGCCATTTCCATCAGAAGTCACCTTCCCGCCACAGGCAAAGTGGTGCTTCTCCACCAGGGAGCCCTCAGCCCTTGCTGGTGCTGGGCCCAGGAGGTGCAAGAGGAAAGGACGGCTGGAGGTGGTTGGGTTTACATGGGCACACAAAGCAGCATCTCATTTTGTCATTACATGAGGCAGATTGTTGGCTGGCTGGACCACTGGTCTTGCTACAGTTTCTTGGTACCACTCCGTTGCTTGAGGAGATGTTACGAGCTACTACTAAGTCTTTTTAAAAGTGCCCTGAAATGTCTGGGATTAAACAAGTGGTGTAGGGTGAGGCTTTGCCGCCACTAAAACCCTTCAGCCAGAGGCAAAGAACTGGTTACACTTGTGCTAAGCCAGGGGACCGAGTGAGAGTCTCCTGTGATCACATATACTTGCACAAGGACTGGATGGAGATCAGCCTTGTTGCCTAATAAAAAAGATGACCATAAATGCAATGCAAAGCCACCTCTGGCCAGCCACTGCCCTTGTAAATTGTGCTGAAGGCAGTGTGTTTTCAATGGAAGATCTGTCACTGGAGGTCCAGCCTCCCTCCATCATTCCATCTGCTCTCTACAAGGGACTTGTCATTGTAACACAGCTGTGCCTACAAAATTAGTATGAAAAGATAAAACTAACCGCAGCGCTCTCTAAGGTTCATTTAAAACAACCYGAGTAAAATTACTTCAGATTAAAAGTGAGAGAGGCCTGGGGTATTATCAAATTAGGTATTTGCTTGGCTCAAACTTCTGTTGCTTTTTAGAGCACATTTTCTGTAATGCCCATGTTGTTAAATGTTACAGTATTAYGTATTTTTACAGCATTGAAAGGGCATCCTTCTGGTTTTTTATGGATGGAAGAATAATTATATCCCGTGACAAAGGCTGAGGAAGAGGAGCAGCTGTTCAGTCTTATCCAGTGGGAACTGTCAGAACATATGGATCTATTTTTCCAATTTTAGCTGAAGTACTGAAGGAAATTGGCATTCTTGATTCTTTCTAACATAAAATAGAGCAGAAAGAAACCCTCCTTAATGCAGGCCATGGTTAAATAATTAATTTTATCCATTTCAAGTAGTTTCAAAGAGAAAGCAAGCACAATACTTAAAAAACAAAACAGACAAATGCCAGGAGAATTCTGGAAGTTATTTTCTTATAAAAATGGGTGTCTTTCTCCACAACTACTTCCTCCCTGAGCCTGCCTGCTGACAGGAGTTTTTGATTTAAAAGCACAGTTAGGATTAAATTTGTGCTATTCTTTACAATTCTATCCCCACTACCCTCTCTCCATTCTAAGAAACAGATACTCGATGTCRTATGTTTGTGTAATGACAGCTAACCTTCAGCGTTTAAGCCCAAATTAAAAATTTATTTTTATGTTGATTTCACAAATTCTTTACAAAAAAGATTTTTAAAGTGAGATGAACTCCTCAATGTGWTATGCAGCTCTAAAAGATTCCATGTATTTCAAACTGGTTGGCATTCAGAGTTTGGTAAAAAACACACAACGAACCATAAAAACAAAGCAAAGAGGCTGTGGGATGGAAAGGATACAATAGCCCAACTATTAAAATCTGGAAAATAATAAGTAATAATGTACCAAGTAACAGCCTTCCCCATGTCTTTAGTACTAGAAATACTGATGTTTACTCTATGGCGTAACTGTTGTGAGACAACAAGAAAATAGAGACATTTATCTCCCTGTTTAAAAAATCAGTAATGGATGGGGGGGGACTTTTCTGTTTTTTTTCCTGTTGACTAAGATTAAAAAACAATTCTGTTTGGGTTAGACAAGAGGAAAATTGACTAAAAAAATCACTATGTCACAATTACGTATCTTTGTTCATGCTACAGAAGTCTCTAATCACACCAGTGGTGACCAGGCGTTTTGGCTCCACTCATCAGTTCTAAAATGGACTCAGAAGAGATTCCTTCCTACGAGACAATGGTGACCTCTGTTGTTCCCTCCTGTTGGTACCAGCCATGATGTCTTTTGGCCTCTGTCACACACTGGTTCAATAACACATGATGAAACAAGCTGGCAGTTACTGAGAAAATGCGGGCCCAAGTGTTGCATTCTAGTTTGTGGCCAGGAAAGGATGTGTCTATTCTGCTCTCCGCTTGGGAAAATCTTCCTTCAGGCTTTCCTCTCAAGCAGCCCCTAGTCTGGCTACCAGGTTTTCCAGCTCATAGCTGTGAATCGCTGCAGGAAAGAGCAGTTGCAAACATTTTAAATCACAGTGCTATTAATAACACCTGCAATCTATTATGAGAAAAAGCTGCAGGTTTCTCTATTATGAGAAAAGCTGCAGAAAAAGGTAGGATTATAGAGAAGGAAGCTGGAAGAAAGAACCTATTTTGAACAGATTCCATTTCTAAAACTGAAGCTTAGATTTTAGAAAGGTGTTAGGTTGCACAAATCTCACCCTAAAATGCATTAAATTTTTTTTTTTGTATGCTTACACACTTCAGTGACCCAGACATCGTAATTCCTAGTGCAAGTGAAACTTCAGTAATTTAACTTTTCTAACCTCTTTAAATTGCTGACATGAGGATGTGAGTAGTTTGGAAACTGACCCCTCTCTCCAGACAACATTTCCCAGGCAAAGTTCCTTGCTTTTTCCTTGGGTTTCTCCAGACTGATGATCTCCTCCATCATCTTCTACTTATGATCTTTGGAGTGTCTCTCTCACAGTGACACATCACTAAAGAAACCACACAAATTCAAATCACTGGTAAAGAAGAAGGATGGAGAAAAATAAATTATCTGTTAGGAAAGAAATCCCTTTTTGACCTCCTATAGCTACCAGTGGATGAAAAAAAAGTGGGGAACAAAATTCAGGTCAGGCACAAGATTTGCATTCAAGTCTGAGCTTGTAATTGTGTTGGCTGTTCTGGAATGTCTCACAGAGAAAGAATATTTTTAAACCAGAGTTGGCTTCCAACTCCTCTAGAAATCATTTTTGGCTTATTTTGATGCCATCAAACCTAAAATGGTTTTGGATGCTGGGATTAATTTTCCTATAAATTTAGAAATACATCAAAAATAGAAAAAGGAAAGAGTCACAAAAGCCTTTGGTGTGACTAAAAACAACTCGTCTTGAACAGGGGCAGCAAGAAGGAAAAGTTTTGCCCAGGTTTACCGATGATGTCAGCCCTTGAAGAACTGAGCACTGYACTGTTTCCTTTCAGGTTTGTGCCAGGAGGGAACCAGAAAAGCAAGTGGGAAAGGCTCTTCCTTTCGACTTTTTCTCAAAATGGGTGCAAGGTTTTGTTTCCCTTTTTCCAGTCACCTGGGACTTCACCTGGTGGGAGTTTTTTACTGAAAGAGGGGAGGAATTTCACGAGCAGCTGCAATGACACAGTACAAAAGATCTGTCATACAACAGTTAACAGAAGTTCCTAATGTCCTTGAGATATACCCTTGTTAATGCTCATTTTTGCCTGGGAACCAAGAAATACCACTTTACAATGTACAAATCTATATTTATGTCGATTCTTGATAACATGCAGAAAATATATACCAGCAAAGTGATAAACCAGTTCCCCAGGGAACAGATCAGCCATAAAAAAGAAACATAAAAATAACCAATTCAAAGTATTTACAGCAGATGGAGCTATACATTTTGCTTTGATCATATGTTATATGATATTCCAAGATAAAGTGTACAGTTTGGCAAGGACTGTGGTAAGCCAGTGGTACTGTCTCACCAAGGAATGGAGTTAGTCACAGAAGGCATTTCATAAATTGTTGCAATTAGCTCTCCTGGAAATAATCCTTGTAACATCAGTAGAAATAGCAACTCAAGAAAATATTATCACTGTATATCGGTGTCTTAATAGAAATCACAGCTCAAGTCTAAGGCTTTGCTGTATCTGCTTACCAGTTTGAAGGTTCTCCTGCCCTTGCTGGCTCTTGTTTACCAACCAGGTAAAATGAGCACTGAAGAGAGGATGAAGGTTTCAGTATACACCACCAACAGGAATATATGTGTGATGGCCACAGGTTATGCTTAGGAGGTCTGGGCTCCTGCACAACCAAAGTGCATACTCAGTATGTATACATGTGTAGGGTTCCTTGACTGAAATGAACCCTGTGCTTATCTTTGTTGCTGCCAAGATCCAGATAGATATGTTTCCAATGCTGCATTTGCATCATCTTCAAGCTACAAAAATTGTGATTACACAACAAGGATAAGGGAGATAATTTTTGAGTTTCTATCAGAATTACTTTCATCCCAGAGTAGTTAAAAGAAATCCACTCCAACAATTCCCATCTTATCATGTTTGAATTTGAAYTAACATTCAGATTTTATACTGTTCTAAAAGCTTACTCTGCTTCCACACACACAGACTCCTCTTGCCTATTTGAACTTCACACCCTCCCCTCCCCAGTCCACTTGCAAATTCCTAACCACAGTGGCAAAAAAATGAACTCAATTAAAAAAACCCCATGTTTTTATTCTCCACTTACATATCATTCATGACATCAATAAAAGCTACTGGTTTCAAAGTGTATTTAGAGATTTTAAAGTTATGGTAATGAAAAGGTGGTAGATGCCCCATCTGTGGAAACATTTGGTTAGACTGGACAGGTTTCTGAGAAACCTGATTTGGYGGAAGGTGCCCCTGGCAGAGGAGGTAGATTAGATGACATTTAAAGGTCCCTTTCAGCCCAAACCATTCTGTGATTCTGGAAATCTGCACTGCTAACAGGACTGGACCCAAATATCCCAAATTCTTAACAGCATCATGAATATTCTGTTGCTACATACGCTTAGGTGTGGGGAAGGGTGGTCCAATAGGTAGGTATAGCTACTCCAGGAGTGGTTAGAAACACTTTGAAAGCATGTGGGATGATTTGATTTTGTAGAAAGATCAGAGGAATATTTACAAGTCCTAAAGCATGATACCCATGGAACTTTTAGAGAAGCATTCTTACTCCTTTCCCATACACCATTTTCTTTCTTTGTGTTTATCCGATTTAGATATATTTTTCAGGAGACACTACATGGGGCTGATTCTGAACTGTATTGCGACTCTGTTGTACTTTATTTTCTTTTTCTAATATACTGCAAAGGGAATTAAGGTGTAGGGGGAGGTACATAGTAAATATGAATTGGTACTGCAACTAGTAATTTACTAATCCACAAGTCTAAACATCCACATAGAAAGAGCCCAGATAAACTGAATTGTAAGAACAGTAAATAATTAAGCACAAGTGTTTTTGTAAGCTTTCCCATGGCTTGCCTTTATAATGCCAATTTCTATGCATTAATAAATTAGTAATTCTTCACCTTTATAAAAATTTAAAATCCATTTGTTTGTTGACCRGAAAAAAAGTTTAGATTCTTCCTCCAAAATGAAAAGTCACTTTTTGGGTAAGTGGGAAACAAGGCACTTTATGAATTTGTGGTTTTTACTGAGGTCTTCTCTCCTAAAAAGTGCATATAATTTCTGGGCATGAAAATGTATAAATAGATAAAAATAATGAATATAATAGATACAATAGATAATAAAAACAATGAATAAATTAAATAATTACGATCCACAAGGACAAACCCACAGGTCACAGATTAGATACAGGAAGCCTGTCCATTTATTTCAAAATTGGAGATTCTGTAAAATAAATTTGAGCTATTAACCAGTAAATACTATTCTTATTACAGCATAACAGTTTCTAAAAACATTTTCTTTTCTAGTGTACCAGCAATACAGAAGAATATAGTTCTTTCTCACAAAAATTAGCTTTGAGCAACTAGTGCAAACATCCAATGCAACCCCCTTACTGAAAGTGTTCAGAAGAAATGTATTTGAAAGTACATGAAAATGCATTTCCTTCAGTATATCTGGATACCACTCAAATCCTCCCAGCATTTGTTCTTCTTTAAGAAAATCATCATTCCTCACCACTTGTCAAAGAAAAACATGTATTTTAAATATCACATTCCTTACTTACAAATTATTTATTTCGCATGAAGTCCCTCATTAACTCTTTAGCCAACTAGGTCTTTACATTTTAAACTGGAGAACTTTTAAGATGAAAGGTAAAACAGTTTCTTCAGCTTTTTACATGCAGTATACAATAGCACAACGTGGTATGCCTACCAAAATGTTTTGTTCAAAAGAAAAGCACAAGTTGAAATTTTTATTACAGTAAAAATACTTATTTGACTTGTGTAACTTATTTGGCATTAAAATGTGACTGCATTGTTTCTCTCACGTACTGAGCAGCATATACTTTGAAAGTTACTTGATTTACATCAGACCAGTCATTTTGGAATAAACAATAGTGATTTTCTTTTACAGTCTTAATAATGGCCATAGACCAGGACCCCCCTGTACAAACTGGTCCTTGGACACAGAGCAAATCTATTCTGTGAATCAAAGAGATTCCAGGAAGGCCCAGTGAAAGTAATGAAACTATTTGGGGAGTAAAATATTACCTGGCTTGAACATACCAGTGAAGGCCAGGATCTAGCCTTTCTTGGAATGGTAGGTTTTAGTATTTCTCACCAAGGTAAAATTATTTTTATTGGTCCTTCTAACCTTTTCATGAAGAAAAAAATATATTAATCACTTGGGGGCCAATTTTATGTTCCAGAGACATAAACTTAGACATTTCCCTCCCTGTGGTGAGAAAATAACATGAGTCTCATTTCCCAGTATCAGCAGTAGCAGCTGCTTGAAGAGGAATTGTCAAAAGTGCCACYGAGGTGGAAGGAAGTTTTCCATGTCTTACATTTAGTGGAGGAAAGAAATACTTTGATGTTGCACAATTTCAGTTAAGATAACCCTGACATGACTATGGCACTTGAAAAAATAGGGGTTAATTTTTCACCCTTTGTGAGCTCTGGAGTTGTGTGAAGCGATGGACAGAGTAAGCGGGCTACCCCACACAGAACATGACTTTTCCATATCATTCAATGTGCAGGTGCCTCCCCTCCTCCTGCATGAATGGCTTCACGATCTCGGGCTGCCGTGGGTGAGGAGAAGCCATACTCTGTGTCTTGTTTATATACAAACCTGGAACGTGAACAATCATAAGTTGGGCAGCTGTGAATTAGTGTTATCAGTGGTGTGCCAAGGGGAAGAATTGGAAGTTATTTACCTGACAAAAAACTGCACAATGCAGAAATACAAAGAATTTAGTGKTTTTTACCTCCATTCAGATCTGCTACCTATTAGCTCAGTGGAAACAGCAGGCGACCTATTGTTAGGGTAGGAGCTTTCAGTTTGGGAACTTCCATGGCCATATCCCAGCCTGAAACATCACCCTTGTTTTCCAGTTATTTGTTCCCTGCTCCTGTTCTCTTAAATAAGGATGGAAATAGATGTTAACTTCCTTTCTTTAAAGGGTTGATCCTGCAGAATTTAGGGAAACAAATGCTCTGTGTAAAATGGGGGTAACTGAAGTGAGTGGTATAGTTGGTGTACATTGGATTAGAGGGGATCCAGCACTAAGGGCATTGCATAGGCTTCAGTGACTTCCCGGCCTATGTGGTTAGTGTTGATTTAAGTGCCCTCGGGGCCAGATCCTGTAGTGTGTGCTTAGCACACAGATGTGTTACACTGACTTCCACAGAAGTAGAGGAACTGAACACATCACTGGATGCATTCACGTTTGTGCTTGGCAAGAAGGGACTCCAGGTATTTAAAGCTAGCATAAATGATAATGCASTGTAACAGTTGTTATTGTGTTAGATGGCTGAATGTGATACCACATACACTGGCCAAATTAAAATCCTAAAGCTCTGATTCTGTGAGGATTAGCACAGAGAACCCTAAAAAACCCCATTGGGTATGGCACGGTACCCCTGTAAACTCAATGGAGCACTACTTGAATAAAGAAGTTACAGTCAGACTGAGCAGGAGTAAACTGAGAGTGTCCAAAAAATGTAGGGGATTTAAGTGTGTTTAGACACCAAATATCAACATGTACAAATTTCAGCCTCAGGAAGTTTTAATAGAAGGAAGTTTCTTAATCACTCCGTATATTTTGCAACTTTAGCTGAAGTTTAACATCACAAAATAACGTATTGCTATGCAGCTTTAAGAATCACATAAATGTATTCAATCATTTCCCCTGCTTTTCAAGTCTGCTGTTCATTAAAAGCTCTTCTCCTGTTTGCAGTTTCCAGTTTTCAAATGGATGACACAACCAATGCATAGCTTCATGGTCATTCTCATGAGTCATAATTAATAAATAATCGTATCACGTACATAGAATTTTACAGGTACTCTTAAAATGGTTTTACAGTTCTATTAAATATATAGATAAAATAATCACTGCTATATAAAAAAAATTTTAAAACAGCTGAACTCTCAAGCTTTGCATAAAATTCTGTAGACACATTCATTACAATCTAGAAACTCAATAAAAATACATTTTAGAGCTCAGTCTCTCAAAAATATTCATGGCATTGAAAATTGATTGTCATTTTTTACTGTAGTCTGTRCTTGCCCTGCCCTTGCACTGATAATTTCCTACAATTTGGCAAAGGCTATATTCCGGTCAGTTTGTAGATTATGTGACTGTTTAACTCATTTCCTCAGCTCTAAGTCATCTGCCCCATAAATGTTTAGTGGAGTTCTGTCTTTAATAGTGTATCTTTCCTTGCACTTTCTATAAAATCACAGTGAAACACTTTGCAGTTAAGTTACATGACTACAATGACATTGAACCATCCTATTACAGTTGTCACTCAGACTTTAATGGTACTCCTGTGAACACCGAACATCCTTTATCCAGTGATCCTCAAGGCACTTCCSGACACTTACACTTCACAATTCTCTGCTACCCACATTTGCTCAAAACCAGCAGGTTTTAGAAAGAGTCTTAACAGATCAGTACCCTTCTGTATCTGAATTCTGCTGCTAAATCAATATACCAAATCGGTATATTGGTCGGTTCAAGCTTAGAATTTTTCAAAAACCCAGGCAAAAATTCAGGAAAAATTTCTGTATTCAGACAGTGCACACATCTGTTGGAAAATGGGTAGACAACAGATTGCCCACCAGCCTTTAAACCCTCCACTACCACCAGCCAGTCCTCTGGGCAGCAAGTTAAAATAGGCTTTGCCACAGTCAATGTTCCATAACCAGGCTTTTAGGCAGTAGCTCAGAATAGGCCACAAACCCCAAAACCAAGCAGTGGTTTCCAAACAGGGCACTGGCATTGAGGGGCTGGATCTTGCACTATGGAAGAAGAGATGCAGGCTCACTAGTCAAATTAACTGGGGGAAGCTGTGCTTATGCAGATGTCACTCTTTATAGTTCCAGGTAAAGGCAAAACTCTTGAAGAGTTCAGTCTTTTTTTAAGCACAGTTGACAATACCAGTATAATCACTTAATGCTTCACCCTGGATCTTCTCACCCATGGAATGGCTTGGTAAGGTACATTGCCTCTGTTAGAGCACATCCCCAACAAAACAAGCCCCAAAATGGAAAGCAATGTAATACCAAATATCATAGAATAACTTAGGGGTTTTTTTCATCTATGTTGGATGGAAGAAGCAATCTCTGTCTCTCAGTGGGACAGGCTGGAAAGTGTACATCAGTTGAAACACTGGTTGAGATGACCAAGAGAATTGCTGGATGCTCTTTGACATTTAAACTGCTCATTTCAATGTTTCAGTCACTGCTCATCAGTGGGAGGTAACAAAGAAAACCTTGGGTTTTCTCCTTCTTGGACAAAAATACTGTGTAACGACATTTCCAGCATCAGTGCATTCCTGTTCACCTTTCCATTCTTCATGGATGTCAGTTGTTTACATAAGACATCCAAAGAGGTCCTCATCCTGATTAATTTTCTTAGGAGGAAGGAGGGAAGACAGAAGGGAGCATACTTTACTTGATTGAACTTTGACAGCTGTGAAGCCCCCTAAAGACACTGTAATCCTATGCCAAATAATCTCTGCTGAAGATTAATAAACATGGAAGAACCAGAGAGYAAAGATACCAAGGGTCAGAAAAAGTTGTCTTAAATCAAAGGAGCCTATGAAGAGTGGAACATGATGAAAACCTGTCAACACTTTTTCTCCAAACTAGTGTACACTGCTACTTGCTGCTATTAAATAGACACCCTACCCCAGCCTGGTATTCCCTGGTTTTCAGGATAAGGATATAACGTTCTTGTACTAAGTTTTATTCCTTCAGAGGAAAAAGCACTAACCGTTCAATATTCTATTTTAGCCTACTTCCAGAAAGTACCTTCAAAAATTCTAATGTAGGTTTTCTTTTGGAAGAAAGTATCACTGTCTTCCAGAACAAGCACAAACAGGCTCATGGATCACAAAATCAGATGACTCAAAATGTTTAATGTTTTCATCAGCAAGATGAAAGAATGTATTTTTTTACTTACATTGATGTAAACCGAATTAAGTTGGGACATTTGGATCTGTTCCTCACCAAGTACAATGGATCTTATTTCTAGGTTCATAGGGTGAATCCGGCTCTAGTCGACAGTGACAGGACAGAATAGGAAACATTTCAGCTCTCTATTGACTGAAAGATGTTCAGAATTTTATCTTCAATGTTTAAGATCTCCTGTCATTCCCTACTGCTATTGAATTCTAAGTGCAGCTGAGAAGAAAAATCCCAGGAGAACAAAAAGCTTATGAAGAAGAATGAAGTGTGATGGATGGTTAGGATTACCCCAGCAGATAACATGACTACAAACAGGTTTTAAATACCTGCAAATAAATTGCTATATATTCTGATGYGTCTTGATCCCAGGCACTATTAGCTCATCTGAAAACTTAGCCAGGGTAGGGACACACCTTATGCTACAACAAAATATGTAAAACTTGTAGCCATGTGATTTAATTTTCACTCAGTGTAAAATTAAAAAACCCTTCATTTTAGGAAGCACATTGCAGTCAACCTTCTGAATTTTCAGGTGGAAGCAGCAATGTCTCATAAAGCATACTGTGGAACTAAAAACRTGCCAGTGAAAAGTAGTGACTTTACTAAGAGTCACATGGAGAAAAGTTACTGCTATTAAATTGAAGACTTCTCTTTTGTTGTCCAAAGCATGGGTTACACCTTCTCTGGCAAAAATCCTATATCAAATATCCTAAAGTGATCACTGATATGGACAAAAATTCCAAGAGGCAGAAGCAGCTCAACTGTGCCCATGGACAAGCCACAGGAGTCTCTTTAATTGCACTAGGAAGTCAATACTGCTTGTGAACATTTCTCTGTATTTAGTTTTACATGTCATTTTTTTCTCAATTGATTTGGACACTTAAAAGACATTTCTAATCATTTTACCATGCCCTGGTGCCTTAACAGTAACCTCAGCAAAGTAGGTTACTTGTTATTTTCTGTATCTTCAAAAAAGAGAAATCTTCATGCGATCTGTAAGTAAAAGCAGCAGAGAAATGGATGCAGAAGCAGACTCAGAAGCACTAAGGTACTTTTAAAAAACTTTAGTTTCTGGCCTGAGATTTCCCAAATAAATTTTCCTAAGAAGCAGCTAGCATGTATGTTCTTCACTCTTCTCCATACCCAATTTATTCCCATGAATCAAACATACCAAAGGTGCAGGATAAAAATTACTTTAAATCCTAAAAACATCAAACTTCCCTACACCAATAAACCCTCAACCTGATTTTGTTGCTCCACTGGATTTGCTACTGGAACTGTAATCAATTCCTGGTGTTTGTCTCACTACCTGTAGCTCTGCTCTGCCTCCAACTCTTTCAAATAATTCCATGGAGAATGTGAAGAAGCATTTCTAGCCTTGCCCTTGCAGGTGGCCAGATCCAGAGGTAAGTCAACACCATCCCTCTTCCACAGCTGTCAGGCCCTACATAAGAAAATGAAGCCAGAAGAATAATTTTTGAAGACTAGAGCTCTGAATTGTTCATACTTCTACTGATAATTATCTGGTTTTATTTAGCATCTTATAAAGCAAGGCACAAATGTACAAAATCGCGTCTACTAAATCAGGTAATTTTTATATATATTTACACAATTATCATAATATAAAACGTGCTTTGACACTGTCATAGCACAACAGTAGAGCAATTGAGGACAACCTGATAACAAACACGAATACCAGGTCCTGGTTTTCTGTTTGTGCTTCACCTGAAGGAACATATTCATATGCAGATACACAAAGCAATCCAGCCACCATCTTTTATTTTCCACACCTCACACAGATCAAACTTTGTTGCTAAGAAGCTGTGGAAGGAGTAAAAGGCAGTAAACCAGGACCCAGAAGAAAATGATGAAGTAGAATAGCTCTGGCTGCTCAAAAATCGTAATCTCATGAGTTGGTGCTGGAGTCTCACTTGCTTCCATGTCCTTTTTCTTCCTGAAAACACGAGAGAATTCAATAAGAGGCAAGGAAAATAAGAAAAAACCTTGAGTGTTAATAATTACAGTGAAGATCAGAGAGTGGACTAAAGACAGYAGTTTGATGAACCATTTCAATCTACTTACTTGGAGTCCCAGCTAGACTAGGAGGGGCATAACAGGCGTTGGCAGTGTGTTCCCTCCGGAGACAATGTATGTAAGAATCAATCTTCTGAAAACTCCAGACAAACTCTCAGGTAGTTTAAGTATGTGCCATTACAGCACAGCCCTCTGATGTAAGGCAATTTCCACCACTCAGAAAGATGCCCTTTTATTTTCAGAACAGTAAACATAGCTCTGGGCAACACATAYCACACTTCCACAATTTTGCTTATTCACTATATCTGACTTGATATACTTTCCCCAAATCACCTACTTTCAGACTCCTCATGTCAGACACTAGAACATTAAACAGAAAAAGCCCAAGACTTCCAACCAAGAAACCAGCTAGCAGTTGSGGTTTTCCCGATTTTCAACTTTCCAAATTTCCAACTGTGGTTCATAAGGGCAAAGCCCAATGGACTCTGCCAGCACCACTGAGTACAAGGATAGGTCTTAATTAAAAAGGCACACGATGGTACACTCATTTTATAATTTTCTAGTACTATAAGAATAACCCTCTGGTAGACTGTTTTTAATCTACTTTTGGAGAAAAATGGGGTTTTTTTGGCTTGGGGCATCCTACTTGCTCAGATATTATACTGGGTATATGCCTGAGTATAAAATTTGCTTAATATCAGCTAATTGTACAACTGATACAACTGTAACGGGTATATGTGTATTTTTTTTTTAACAGAAGCATAAGTGAGACCAGGCCAGTGGATCCTTATAGTATTTTGTGTGTTTTCTGCATCTAAATATAAAAATCATTTTACCTAGAAGTTCTGAGAGGTACTATTCAGTATCAGCTAAGAGGGAAAACCTGAAGCGATCCTTGTCTCTTAGAGATATTTAGACCCTAATACCAAAGGGATACAACACTCTGTGTTCACAACCCATCATGCTAACTCTAAACTAAACACACATACAAAKTATCAAAACTCATAAATGTTCAAACAGAGGCCAGACCTCCACTGAAGTTATTGACTTTCCCTAGCACTGATCACACTAAACATTGTCTTGACAGTCTTCCAAAGCTGGAAAGATTCATCACTGCCAGAGGGACTAACATTTGAAGTTCTCCCATGCTTTTCTTGGCCTGAGATATCCACCATGTGGGGAAAGTGCTCAGAATCTTGCTTAGACAGCTGAATCTTTCCTCTCAAGTCAAGAAAAAGCATTTTAGTCAAGGGACAGACTGAGCAATAAGGAAGTTTTGTTTCTTACACCTATGGGAAATGTGGACTCGGAGCCACTACAGAAGACATCCAGTCAGTTGCTACCATTATAATTAATTTCTAATTCCCGTTGTATCACCACTAGTAGTACCTAGGAGTTATGGATTCCTTGCAAAAGTCTGTGTCTGAATAAGAACCACTCACCCGATGATTAATGGATTTTCACTCATATCTGTCATCTTCTGCTCGTTTACACCATAGGTTTCCTTAAACAAACCAGGAATAGATTATATAACAAAAATAAAATTCAGCATCTTGCAAAGGTGGTAATTGTGTATTTTACGCAGATTAAATCTAATTTTTGCTCAAATAAAATCAAAGTGTGTTTATAAATGTATTCCCCATCAGCACATCCAGCACTGCAGTCTGCTACATGCACAGAAAAGGAAAAAAGTTGTGAAATAAGATTTTTTTGCTTTYAACTGCTTTCATCAGTTGAATAAAGCTCCCCTCATTCATATGTATTTCTAGTAGCTCTGACAGCATTGCAAAACTAAAGCATCTGTGTGAAACCTCCCTTTCATTGAACTTTGGTGGTAGCACTTTTTTAAAACTCCAAGATGGTCAGAATTTTATTTTTGTGTTGAAAAAAAGCCATATTCCTATCCTTGCTCAGCATGCCCAGATTGCTGATGCTGTCCCTTCCTTCTGACTTTAAAAATAAAAATCCAGACCTCAGTTGTATAGTGTGCTCTCGAGAAGCCCGTATGAATCACATTTGTCATTAGGGACRCAGTTTCACATTACAACTAAAATTCTTTCACGGTTAGCTGCTGCTACTGATAATATAATACGTTGCTAGTGTGAGGGAAAGGGAAGGAGCCCAATTTTTCAGAAACAGTGCTCTTCAGGAGACACCCAGCATTTTTGTAGGATTGAGACCAGGGCACCAACATCATACAGAGAATGCAAAAACTAAAAGAAACTGGGGCAGCAAATAAAGGCAGCTTCAAACAACTGAAATGTTGCAGCTATACAATTATGATGAAGTGAGACTTAAAGTAACAGTAGACTTAATTGCAGTATTAAGCACTCCTTTGTGGATTTGTTCACGGTTCAGTAAAGTTTAGTTCCATGTATTTAGGAGAGTTCAGTAAAACTTTTCAGGTATGCCTGGTTTTAGCACTAAAATCATTGGAAGTCACAACACTTTCATATTGTCACAGAGCTTTAGAGAGAGTAGGCCTTTTTACAGTGTGTGAACTTCCGGAGTTTAAGAGAAACAGAAAAATAGCAATAAATAAATGCCCACACACTTACCTCCTCAGAAGCATTACGAGAAGACCTTTTTCGGAGATGAATGTTGGCATCACTATCACTGCTTCTGAAATGTATGTAAAAGCAAGGTTTTTAAATTCATAAAGCTAAGTTAAAGAGAGCCACTGCAAATGGACATGACAGGTTTAAGCTATGCAAAATCACAAATATGCATTGTTACATGTATTAGAATATGGACTGGAATTTATCAGTAACCTTATAAAAATAGCTTTGGGAAAATCTGACCCACAATAAAAAATTCATATGCTCAAACAGGAATCTTTTTTGAAAAATTGTATCTGACAGCATTTTTGCACCTTTGACAACACTGACATTTAAGGGAGAGTATACCCGAGTTTTATGGCCACTGATATAAATAAAAAATGGACACACAGGGAACAGAAAGCTTGAAGGGGACAATGGTTTTTTGTAAGCAAACTCTCAAATTCATTAGAGTACTACAGTGATAAGCATCAACAAATTACAGTTCATGTCCCACTCACATAGATTATGTAAGAATAAATTAGAATTATCAAAACCAGAAGTGAATGGAGCAAAATTAGCTGAGTGTGTCCATCCTGTCTCTGGCTGGGCTGCAGTTAAATTTCCCCAGAGCRGCCCCTCTGTGCTGTGCTTTGTACTTGTACCTGGAACAGTGCTGGTACCAGCCCAGGCTTTTGGCTGTGAYTGGCTGGA
Organism: Amblyornis subalaris; assembly: GCA_018881555.1. NCBI lineage: Eukaryota > Metazoa > Chordata > Aves > Passeriformes > Ptilonorhynchidae > Amblyornis > Amblyornis subalaris. The sequence goes on from JACAXG010000042.1 coordinate 308,710, forward strand.
ACAGCCCCGGAGCATCTCTCCAAGCCTTGCCCCAAAGGCCATCGGGCTGGGGCTGGGCAAGAGGTTGGGAGGGACACAGTCAGTAGAGCTGGCCCTAACTGACCAAAGGGCAGTGACACACACACACTTGTTATTGTATCTGTCTTCTGAACCAACCACTACACCCTGCTTCCCAGGAAGTGGCTAGACATTGTCCTCTTGATGGAAGTACAGAATAATTTTTTTTGTTTTGGTCTTATTTTAATTTGTTTCCACGCATGGCCTTTGCCTTTTTTTCATCAAAAAAAACCTCGACCCACGATTTCTTCATCTTATTTTCTCTCCAACACCTCATTTACTTGTTCATAACCAGAAAAAACATCCAAAAAGTAACTATTGGAATGAATCAGTGTCATGCTTCCACATAGTGTCACAATGCACATGGATTATTTCATCTACATTACAAAATACTCTTTCTGTTGGAAGAGCAATTATAACACTTGCACGTTCAAAATGCACTGGGCTTCCACTTGGGTTTTGTGTAGCAAAGTTTGTATAGCGCAGTCAAAYCAAGTCCCACTGAATCACTCGACATGTTTAAGAGAAACACAGGAAGAAGCCAATGAGTCCCAATACTTCTTCCTAAAAGAAGACTACAAGAAACATCCAATGGACAGGGCACATTTCAGAAGACCAGTTAGGTGTATTTAAGACAAAGTTAATGTGAAATACCTGGTAAATTCTTGAAATTCAGCATTTTCTTCCAGGTCATCTTGTGATAGAGTAGTAGTGGCAACTTCTGAGATCTGTAAATCTTCTTGGATTATATTTTTCCCTTCCTCCTCCCTATTACTATTTTCTTCTGCTGTCTTTGTGGCTATTGATAAATCCTCTACATGTTCTACTATGGCCTGTTGAAATTAGGAAATTAAGAAATGTTTTGCATTAGACAACAGGACTGATTCCCCACCCTTCCAAATACTTAGTGGTGCAGCCTACTCAGATGMTCAATTGCAGGTAGTATGAGACTGAAAGTCTCACTGAAGAGAATAAAAAAGCAATGAATTTCTTGAAAATCTTTTGGGACACACTGAGCTGTAAAGTATCATCAATTCAACATACATACATACAGTTAACTGTCAGATCTTTCTATTAAGAAGTCATGAAGTGACATGGCTCTCTGAAGCAATCCATTAGACTTTTTTAAATCTACCCCCAATTAGTCTTTCAAGTTAACAGCAAACTGACTTCATTACCGTAGTGTCAGGAGCAAAACATGTTCAAGCAAYTTGTCTAAGCAACATGCAGAGCAACATTAAATGGACACTCACTGCTGAAAAAGACTGTCAAAAATTCCTGCACTAGAAAATGTGTAAGGCACTTCAAAACTGGTGTCAGCAAGAAGAGATGCAGGAGCAAACTGCCTAAACCAAATACCCCCAAAATGCCCACTTCTTTCTCCTCCTTCAAGCCTTCATTTTACCCATGTAACATATTCTACTCTAATTGTTTTTTTAAGTTTCTGTAGGCAAACTTACTTGGATTCAGACAAAAATTATCATTGCCTGTATCCTTTCTTTAGAAGCAATACTAATTTCTGTTCATCTCATTATAAATTATTAAAAATACCCTCTCTAGTAATCTTTTATGCCTCAGGATTATACAGAAACCTCAAACTATTTTAAAACATAACAAAAATACACATTTTTGCCATACTATTAGGTAATCTTTTATACTTAGGGATTATACAGAAGCCTCAAGCTATTTTAAAACACAATAAAAATTCACATTTTTGCCATACTATTAGGTAATCTTTTATACTTAGGGATTATACAGAAGCCTCAAACTATTTTAAAACATAATAAAAATTCACATTTTTGCAGTACTAGTAGTATTAGAGCTTATTTTCTCTTTTAATGTCAGATCTTCTCAGGGATCTGCAATTCCATTCATTCCAGTAGGGGGCTGTGGCAAACAGTGTAATGGGACAGGAAACCAAGTACCTTTTAAATATTTCTCCCAAACATTGCAAAATGAAAGCAAATGAAAACCACTGGGATCAGATGCTAAGCTCCCATATATACACAAAGAAATGTATGTACATAAAAAAATAAAATACCTCCGGATGTTGTGGAATAGTGGAATCTTGATGGTTGGTGGCCTTATTGCCATCTTCTTCTATTTCTAACTCTTCTACTAGTAATGGCACTTCTTTTTCATCGCAAGAATTCACGTGACTGTTAGCGTTTGTAGTTTCCTCCTCGCTGTTCTCAGTATCTGTTTCTGATGGAGGGGTACCTAGCTTATTGCCCAAGTCTGGCTCTGGAGCATCTTCCTTGTAGTCCTGTTCGGGTAAGCYCTCGTCAGGTAAAACATCTGTTACTGTTTCAGAAGAAGCTTTTTCGTTTCCAGTATCAGAAGAAGCTTTTTCATTTCCAGTATCATAACCTTCGATACAAGGCTCAAGGTAAGCATTCAGAACTGCTGATATGGGAACGTTATAATGTGGATAATAAAAGAGATCATGGGGTATCACAGATACTTTTGAAGAACTGGGTAGCACTTCAGCTGGAGACTCAACTTCATCACAGCTGTCCAGGTCCTCTGGAGTTTTAGGTACATCTGAGAGAGAGTCATCAGATGTTTCATGCTGTGTAGATAGTTCTTGGCTTTCGAGATTAGAACCACTCAGTGAACAAGGGTTCGTTTCTGTTGTCTCAAGGACAGGTGATTCCTTTGTGTGCTSATCTTGTGGAAGTTTCTGTATTTCCTCATTTAAAAGATGAAGAACATACTTCTGTGTATCTTCTTGTTTTGAGGTATCTTCTGGTAAAAGAATTGAAGACTGGGGTTTGCTCTCTTCTACTTTATTAATAGAATCATCTGTAAGTATACCTGAAGTCCAGGATAATGGACTCAAAGAAGAAGTATTGGCTGAAAGGCTCTTAGTTTCATTGTCATATTCAGTAGGGGTTTCTTTAGTTAATTCTTCAGAGTATTCTTCAAAAGAGTCAACGGAATTTTTCTGATCTGTCAGAACAGCTGGAGAAAGGTCATCGTTCTGTTTCAGTGGATCGTCAGAGATGTTCCTTTTACCTGACATGAATTTATCATTTAGAACCTCCCAAGAGGAATTGGATTCAAAACTGACAGATCCTGTAATTTTCAGTGAGGTAGGCCTCTGAGGCTCCTCTTCAGATGTTCCCTGTAAATCGCCTAACACTTGACTYGGTTTCCCATTACAATTTTCAGAAGCGGTTTCCAATGGAATTCTCTCAGGGATATCATGAATATGGACCTTTGGAGGAGCTGGATGACTCCTCTCATGATTAACAGTATACATGTTTTCTTCACTTTCACTTAAAATCAAGATTTTGCCTTCCTTTTCCGACGGTGTATCTTTGATGTGGACGTATGTGGACTCAATTGGAAGCTCCTTGTCAGGATCTGTAAAGTCTTCCTGTAAGTGATGATATACCATTAAAAGACAAATCCTACCTCGGATAGTACTTTACATTTCCCAAACACTATGGAAAGAATAACTACCTAGTCCACCACCCCATTACCTTGTGAATGGCCAATTAATGACTCACTTATTTTGAAAGTCGGAAAACTAATTTGGCAGGTCAAGTAGCTTGAACAAAKCGTCAAGAAGCCACTTGTACACGAAGATCAGAATGCAGACAAGCCTATTCCTCAGGTGTTAATATATTCGTCTCTCCCTGCTGCACCTGAGGAGGCAACTGACTTGGCTTTTTGACACAATCCCAAACCCTAAGAATAACATAAATCTAACAGCTCTGATAAATCCATTGTGAAATATATTGATGTACCAGATTATTTCATTCCAGCAGACTGTATTAAAAGAAAGGTAGTTTTTTACTTTGTCCATTAAAATGCCAACAAGTCTTAATGTCAACAAATATTATTGCTCATCTAATCTGACAATAATAATTAGATTATTATAATAATTTTAATTCCAATTACTTTAGTACTGCCCACCAATTTTATCAGCTACAAAATATATTCCAACTGGAACCTTCAGTCAAGAAATGACAGAAAGTGACTGTTTCTCCAAAAGACAATTCCTGACACTGTCAGTCCCCGCTTAATCCTCAATTTTTTATTTTTGCATTGAAGTCCTGGTCATTTAAGCTGCAGTTTATTTCATGCTTATAATGAGTGCTTTTGACTGTTGTATTGACAAGATTCAGCTTCTGGTATCATGTGTCTCATACCTGCTAAATTCAGACTGATCGTGGCCCTCAAACTTGAGAAGATACAAGTCAAAATTAAATTCAAAGTCCAATGAATCATCATAGATGAAGCGATAAATTTCAGTCTTATTTAAAACCAATATAGAAAAGTAGTAGAGTCCTATGAAACCAGTTCTAACCTCATAAAGTCACAATTGGGTGTAAATATATAAAAGCACAATTCTACTTAAAGCATTTTAGCAATCACCAAAGAAAGCTCATTTCACTGGATTTAACAAAAATGTGAAAAATTAAATCCAAGTTTGTTATTTATTTTAAATAGCTTAGAAAGAAACCTAGAAAATAAATCTGACTTTATTAAGTACACCAAAGCAAATTAAAGAAATGACATGACAGAGGAGTAAACACATACCCCTTCCAGCTCCGGGAAGTGCTCCAGAAACTGTGCCACGTACGTCACGATTGACTGTTCATCGGGTGACTCCACCATGATATCTGTGGAGACAGACGCGAGGGGCTTGAGCACACGCGGCTTTGAAACACTCTTGCAGGGGAACAGATTGTCAGACATTTATCCTGCCATTATGGTCACAGAAATAACAGCTACAAACACTTTTTCTGACAGACAAGAGACATGCTCTTCACTGTTGATGGCACTCGACAGAGTTCTCAACATCCTATTCACATTAATTTTTTCCTATTTCCAAAACACATACTGAACCCCGATCAGGGTCCCTTTTCATCCACTCTTATACTGCCATGTATGCTGTTGTCACTGGATGGTTGAGTGTTGTTGAGCAACAATACAGAAATTTATTTTTAGCAGGATGGCCCAGTCTTCAAAGAGGTAACCCATGAAAGTGCAATTGTGCTCTCAATCACAACATCAAGGCCTAACATCGGTCTAGTAGAATTCAGTAAAAAGAACTAGAAGTCCATTTATACATATTTATATACACACATACATACTTATGTTTACGTGTATAAATAGGTGCATGTATACATGCACTGTAAAGGGAAAACTGGGAAATGCAAATGCATTTGAGTAGGTATCTCTCCATTTGCCTAGTATGACAGCCTCATACACTTCATCCTGGAGTGACATTTAGTCTCTGCAGACTAGGTGTTATGGTGCTAATGCACTGAGACACCCCTCAGCACAACAATTAATGCCTGCATATGTCACAAAGCATCTAAACATGAACCAGGACCAGTGTACATAACTAAAACCATGGTAAGACCTCTGCCCCCGAGGAGCTTACAAATATGACTGGAAGCATCCAACTGCAAGCCACTGCCCATTTTTTCTTTTCTTATCAATAAGCTCAACACACTGATCACATCAGCAGCCTAATCACTGGGAGGTTTTTGGCAGGTATCACAATGTCTTGAATTCATTACAGTTTGCATGTTACCCAACAAAGATGATGTAGGTATTTTACCTTCTGGTTCAAGGAGCCGAGGAACACCCAGTTTATTCTGTGCTATGCTGAAAGCATCCTCCAGGTTTTCTCGTGCTGATTTCTCCAGTGCATGCTTCATGTCTACCAAAGTACAGTCTATGGCTTTTATGACGGCTAAGAAAGCAAGGCCACTCCTCCAACTGCTGGTAAAGTCCTGGACTGCAACACCATACCTAAATAGAATTACGTACAGTTTACATAGGTAGTTTGTTACAAAATCCAAAGTAAAGGCATCATCATTTTCAAAGACTCCTAAAAGTTAACACATAAGGTTGCTGAGTTGCACTTGTCACATTTGGGATATTTTTGGATTTCAAAACATAGAAATACGTCCAGAAGACACATGGTTTCACAAACTGAATTGGTGTGGCTAACAGCTGACATCAACCTGCTTGTAGGAAGTAGTTAGTAAAAACAAAGCCCTCAAGAATTCAGCAACCACATTTAACATTCACAAAACCAAATGTCTCTGTGATTCCTGTTTCTGTTGCTCTCCAGAATTTTAATGCCATAGCTTGGGAAAATTTCCAAGATTTAAATATTTAAACACATAAGAATAAATTATTCACATTCCTGTGTACTTGGCCTTCTATAGCAGAAAATTTGCCAAATGCAAATGGTGTCAGCGTATGCATAAACCACAAGAGTGTTAGATGCCCAGAGTTTCAGAGGAAAAAACAGCCATCAAACTTGCAATGAAATACAGCCCCAGAATAGAAAATTCTGCACAGATCATGGGATAACAGGATTACAATGACGCTATTATGTTTTTAATACTGCAGTTGCAAGAGCTATTTTCTCCTATTAGATCTTTTCAATTTGCGCTCTTTGACTGGGCTGAAAAGTCGATGGCCTTTACTTCTCATGTCCTCACTTTCCTTGTACCACCTGTTAATGATGACATCAGCATAATATTGAACTAAAACTGTGCTTCCTCTGTGGTCCGCACTGGCAGCAGTGAACTATGGATATCAATGGGACAAGTTTACCTGCTCAACAAGCACCCTTAGCATCACTGGAGATAACCAAGGGGTGATGTGGTCCACAGGACTAAGTATTTAGGATGTAAATTTGTGTCTTCAACACTCGACACAGAAAATTTGGGTTCAAAGGCAGATTTGGACATATAAATCAACAGACAAAAATGCCAAATATTCAGCTACCAACCTGTATAAGTAACTTTGATGCATGCCCTCTTTAAAACTCTCTGCCAGTCACTACTTCAGATAACAATAMGTGTAAAATACATTCCAAGCATTTGCATGTCCACGAGACATCTTACACTACAGTTTTTTAACCTGACAGTAACTCTGCCAGGATAAAGCATTACTTTGCAAAATGCTTTGGTGAAAGAACTGCTATTCTATTAAAGAGGAGAGAGATGTGTTGTGCAGTGGAAATGCACTCAAATGTTACAAGTTCAGGAGAAGTGACTTAAGTTTCACCCCCTTCCCCACTTTAATTCTGAGGAAGGAGGGACTGCAGTAGGGGCTCTATCCTTCAAAGCACTCTGCAGCACACAGAGAAGCTTCCTCAGGGCTGTTGCCTAATTTAAAAGGCTGTTGATAAAGTCTTTCGATATATTTATTTTTTCAGTTCACCACTTGTTTATACCTAACCTTTAATTAGCAAAAGATATCAAATAGACTGCATGAAAGCCAGAGGTCTGGGGAGTAGAGAATGATCTGTTTTCAACAGCACCAAGCAGGCTAGTGCAAGTTAACATTTAACACTCAAACCATGGAGCCAGCAGCATGCTTCAAGGTCAGACGGCTGCTGTAAACACGTGGCCATAGTGAAACAACCCCCTGCAGAGACCCTGTGCTCCCAAACTTCAAAAGCAGAAGCCACAGCACATAGTAACACACCCATGGGGCAAGACAGACAAAAGAGATTCAGCTTCAAAAGGGCAGGTGGCAAGACACTGTTTTATACAAGGGTTTGTTAGCTTACTTTCTGGTTTTCCTCTGAACCCAAATTAGAAGGGCCCTGATGGCTTTCCGCTGATCCTTCACGGTAATGGACATGTTTCTCTCCACGCTGGGAGTGCTGGGGGATGTGTCTGATTCTGGACCACTGGGCCCAGAGGACAGACTGGAGGAGGAGGAGTTCCTGTTGAGGTTGCCTGTCAGCTCCTTAATCTGTAATAAAAGGTGAAACACACAGTGCTCTGCTTTATCACCAGCTGCATCGTGTCCTTGTTTTCATGCAAACTTCAAAGAGATCAGTGCCATAACTGAATTTTAATGATAATTATAGACCTGTTCATTTTAACTCTCAACTTGTATTTTCCAGGCGTGACAGCCAGCAGCAGCCCAGGCAACAGAAAGGGCAAGGTACCAGTTTGGGCCAAACTGCACAAATTAAACAAAAAGCAAAGAAACATGTCCTTGAAAGAAAAGTTAGTTTAACTGAAATTGTGCTCTTCACAGCAATTGCTTGAGTGAAATATTTTTAGTCAAGAAATGGTGCCTTGCAGCAGCACTCCTTTCCTTGGTCAGCAGTGACATTTGAGTCCAAATTATCCACTCTGCTGCTTTTGGGTCCCCCGTGCCCTCAGCTGCCAGGGAAACAGGTCCTGGTCACACCATCTCTGCCTGCAAGTCTGCCTGGCCAAACTGGTTCTGTTCAGCCCAAGGAGCTCAGCCAGGGAGAGAAACCCCAGGTGCAACTTCGAGATCATTTTTTTAACCCTGTAGCCATATTTTAAATGAGACCAAGAGAATGAAAGGGCCTCACAGTCTTACAAGAGTTACAGAACCCTCCCTCCATCTCTCTCTGTCCATTAGAATTTGGGATTGTCTAGAAGGTAATTTTCAAACTATGAGTAGATTAGGGAGCAGTTTTAATCTAAGCCTAGGGATAAATCAATTTTCAGGCTCAAATACGTTTTATCAGTTTCAGGTCCTTTGAGATCTTTCATATGGCAATGTATATCAGTTGTGAATTTTTGCAATGCTAAGTAAGTCTCCAGAGAACAGTGATTCTGAATGGAATTTCCCACCACATTGGACCAAATCCAGAAAAGGTTATTGCAAATAAACTGTGACCTGGAACCAAACCCAGGATGTTGGTTCAGATCCAGGGAATCTGGAACAGAACCCTGAGAAGGCACAGAAAAGACAGGAAAGTAGTAATCTGAAGCTCTAATTCAGGTCCAAGTCAAATGAGGGCTTAAATTGTGTCCAATTTACATCAAAATAGGTCCAATGAAGTAAAATGAAAGCAGCTGCATGTATAAAATTAGTGTATATTAGGAGGGAAAAGTTCAGGTTTAGCGTGATTAATTATGTTCTTTAGGATTAAAAATCAATTTAAAAATCAGTATTCAGTTGGAACAGATTGATACCATGAAGACTGTTTACTTATTATTAAAGTATTCAAATTTTATTACCTGAAAAAACAAGATTATATTCCATATTAGGCCAAGTACTAGAGAAGAATTTCCATCTGCTATTTCTGCTGCATCAATACTAACAAGCTTTACCTGTAGAAGAGATCATAAATTCAGAGCCAAATTCAAAGCAGCAAGGTATATCCAAAAAATGCACTGAGACTACTGGCTATGTCCACACCACTTCTGCCACTGACTGGCCAGCACAAAAGCAATACTGAAATCTTGTATTAATGAAAATTTGCCCTGATCACAATCACCCTGCTCCTGGAACTGCTATCTGAAGCCCCCAGCATAGTCTGCAGAGCAGAAATGAGCTCAGTTCTGCATTCTCGGGACCACAAATGCATTTCCTCCATACAAAAATGCAAGAAGATGGGGCCCCCTCCAGTGGATCTCACTCGTATAAAGTAGAGCGTCATTTCTCATACAAAAATCTAAAATCCTCGCAAGATCTGCTTACTTCTTTTTTGCTATGCATCTCCTTTCTTCTTCCTTATCCCACCTTACACAGCTTGTCACAGAGTTCTGATTAAATCAGTCAGCAAAGGATAGGGTTGCCTAATCCAAGCATACTCTAGACTTTCCCACACTGAGGTTTTTTCCAGCTGATAACACCAGGATGTTATTCTCTTAGACAACACAGACTTGGTTTTGGCAAAGGTCACGGAGGAGGGAGGAAACAAGGAAGCTGTCAGTACTGCACATGGCACCCAGACCGAGTTAAAGCCCAGCAGCCCGTCTATCACAGAGAAATCCCGGACACGGTCAATCACTCAGCAGTGCTTCATGCTGCTGCCCCACACTCACAGGAGCGGGCGCTGTGGGGTTCCACCCACTGTGGTTTAGTATCTAACCCTGAAGCTCTTGGCAGCCAAGGCATTTTGCCAACACTTGCATCACCACCCTTCACTAACCGGTTTGGTTAAGCTGAAAAAAGGAAAGCAAAATAACTTTTTATCTAGCGGTTTGCACAACATTTTCAATCTTAGCAAGAAGACACCTCTAGTTGTCATATTTCAAGGATCAGATTTCTTGCTAGCTCCAAGGTATTTGGCATGGGAAAACCTTTAAGACTTAGTACATTTGAATAGCCGTTTCTCCAAAATGGGGAGCAAGTCGCATTTACATTATACTGCCAGTGGGCAGTAGAACCACATTATATAACCAGACATGCTTCAGCTGCAGCTCTGCAAAGTGTTGGTACCAACAGAGAGAAATAACCTCATGTGCCAGTGGGCCTTAGCTGGATTTGGGTAGAAAGCATCAACTGGGAAACTGTTAAGAAATATGTGAACATGTAAAATATTTCTTAGCAGTTCTACAGCGGGACGTACACATCTAGGGCCAGATCAGCCCCTACTGATGGAGTTCCCATAGGGAGGCTGGAACACCTGGAAGTTACTGGACAACTTCTTGACCTTTCACATCCTCTCCTGGGGAAAAAGGCAAAGGATGTTAAACCTCCCACATCTACGAGGTCGTAAGAGATGCACTAAGACCTCACGTCATGCTCATTCCTGCACTGGGGTTTGCAGCCACTCTCCTGCATGACAACCAAGAGCTAAGCTCAGTTGCTGCAGGGAAGCAGCAAAGTGACACTAGTTGCTGTTGGAGCATCCCATACAAGGCAGGGTTTTGCCCCTATGCACACACTGATCCTTCCTCACACATAAAGTTTAACCTTACTGAAGTCCTTTACAGGAAATAGTCCAATATTTGTTTTCTCTTTCTGGAAGATCTAGGTATACCACGTATACGAGTTGTTACATGCCTGGAGCTTCTCTTGACCCCATTACTTCTCAACATTTTTTTAAATCAGAGAGTTTTCAACCCACAGGCTACTTCCACAGGGTTTTAGAATAAACATGTAACAGGAGAAATAAAAAAAGAAATTAATCATTTCAAGCTACAGGGTCTGATAGCACTTGGTCACTTATAACTGTAGGAAGTGACGCTGCAGTAGTACCACACTGACTATGAGGGAAGCTACATCCCTGTAAGGCTTTGATTCCTGGAATTATGCATTTATGTCATGTTCCCAGATTTCATTTTCTCTTGCCTTTGACTCATGGTCAGCTGCTGCAGCAATCAGTTTACTAGATAAACACATGATTTCTAATAGTGAAAGTATTTCTGACAAAAGAAAGTCATCTACCATCAGTGTAACTAAAGTAATGCCACTAAGACCCAGATCATAAAAATTACTTGCATTTCTTTTTGTTTTCTTTTAATATTGGTTTCCTGATCCTTTAATCCCATTGAACTTTAACATATAAAATGAACAAATAATCCTTGTTTTAGACTCTGTAGGTGTTCTTGTTGCACATTTTTGTGTCACTTTTCAGCCTTGCAGCTAAGGTAAGTCACAGCCTCTTTAAGCAGTACCTTCCTCTTACATACATGCAGCATACCAGGTTAGCAACAATTACAGTTTGCAGCATATATCAAGAGAAAATATTAAGACCAGTCTTTGAAAATACTCACATTACTGTCCTCCAAGAACTTAAGTGCTTTGGCTATGTTGTTCAAACGAAAAATGCGATGGGTTGAAGATTTGTATTCGTGCATCTAGATAAAAGGAGAACCACACTGTTTTTAAAAATGGTAGAATTACTCACCACATCATACAAAGCTTAAAATACTACAAGCACTGAGGCAAAATAAAACTAAGGAAATCTATCTATGAAAAATTATTGCCATCTTTTGTGAGCAGTAAAATGCTTCAACTACAAGATCGTAGCAAAACAGGGTTAGCAACCAGCTTTCCTGCTCTCCAGATGTTATCACTGTCTTGGACCTGCCACATTGATTATTTATGTAATCACTCCCAACTATATTCAGTCACAGGATCAGATTTGCCTGAAAAATCATAATAATAGATTTCTTTTTGTCGTGAATCAAATGAAATGATCCTAATTAGGAAACATGATCAATTTTAATGGCAGGCACAGTCAGGTGGGAAGCAAAACCCTTCACCTTGGCAGAAGTGAAACAGATTTTGCATGCCCGTCTCCCTGCCGTTCCACATTGGCATGCTGTTTTTATCCCCTGTGTGCAGAAACACCTAATAAGAAATTCATCCAGCTGACCTTACCCCTTCCCTAACCTCCTTCCTGACCTCCTGGGGCATGGCCTAGGGTTTCCCATGATGTCTCTCCCCTTTCAATTCCTTTCAAGCCTGGCTCTCAATGCAATCTGTATGAACGCACATAGAGACACTGCTGCTTCTGCTGCAGTTCTGCCAAACTTCAAGAATATTAAAAAATATTTTTGACTTTGAATGTGTGAGCACACATTCAGGGGCCATTCCTGCTGCAGAATATGCAGGTGATCAATCACTACAGGGCATCACCAGGTGACCACAAGTGCATCTGCAGTGGTTAGACAGCTGCTCCTCTTACCCAACTGTGATACCCAAGGCGGGTTCTTGATGACAAGATTGATGGAGAAAGAAAACATTAAAGTCAACTGTAACCGGGCATTTATATTTGCACTGGGTGTTCCATTTCTGGTATCTGGAACTCTACACAGCTCTTACAAAGAAACGAGGAGAGGAGAAGTTTCTGATTAGTAAAGCTCTGCCCTGTTGATTTATAACATATTGGTAAGACTAATGAAACCTGAGGCAGGATACCAGAATTAAACTCACACCTACAGCAGGCATCAGAAGACCTATTGAGTGTCAAAATAATCTTAGAAGAAACAGGAACAGAATTTATGGATTAAAAAAAAGATACAGCAACTATGTGTTTCCTTGGTAATGTGACCTGGGTAATCTCCAAATGGAGTATGTGAGCATTAATGTGTTAAAACCTTAAAAACCCTGAGGGGTAGGAACATTAACACTGATCGCACAACATTTACACCTCATTGTTATGTATTTCCTTGAAAGGTACCTTACAGCTCAGGACACCAGCCTGTAACATAAGGAAATTACAACAAAGTTGCTGGAATTCTTACTACTATATCCAAGACATGGGCCCAAATTCACCCTTATTCCTTGGATGCCCATGCATTGTTGACTGAACATACCGAGCTTCTATGTATGGAGGTTTCTCTCTCTGTACATACCAGCTTTTGTCCTGACAGGACTTCCAGGAGCGCCATCAAGATTTTGCCATCTTGTATATCATTAAACAAGTCTTTGACTTTCAAAGGAGGCTTGCACTGTGAAGAAAAGAAACCAGGCAGCTTCTAAATCAGTACTGTTTGRTAAGTCACCATGATTTCAGAGTCAGGAGAATTTTATAAGAGATACAAGAAGTAAGGCATAGTCTGCAGTAAGAAAGAGCTGACTGTTCTTCACATCTGTGGCAATTCCATCCTAGGAATGTTGGACCTAAAACTGAGATACAGTACTCAAGTAATTGAGATCAGACAAGGACTTACTCCAGATTTCCTATAACAGAATCTAACCCTAAATACTCTGCCTAAGGAGTGACCACCCAAGGGCTGAGTTCTGATCCCTCAGACTAAGACACATCCAGTAGATGCAAATACCACTTTATGGAGAAATAAGMCCATGATCCAGCCGGCCACAATGTCCTTTCTCATCTGAAAGGCTTCTGGTGGTGCCATTCTGTTTCCCAGTATTTCTAAGTACTTTAAATAGCAACTTCTTGTATCGGGTCTTTCTCTTCTCCTCCAAAGGGAACCATCTCCTCACTTCACCGTGGTGTCGGATGATGTGTGCACTGAGGCACACAGCCAAGTCAGCTCAGCCCTCAGGGGTAGCCCCAGCTGCAGCAATTACACTCTGCTCGGGTGTCACTCCCTCACGTGTCCCTAAAGAGCCCAATCGTTTCATCTTTGCTTGGGCAACGCACTACTGTTCGATTAGGCACTGCTCCTGGCAAACTGGGACCCCACATTTTCATTCCTGGTCTTTAGCCAAGAGTACTAAACAATGCTCCATGAAAAAAAGCAAAGTATCACTCATTTAAAAATTAAATAACCTGTCTGAAAGACTAAAACCCAAACCTTTTCTATTTTTTAAGTACTTAAAGCAAGAACAAACAGAACTCAGAAATTCAGACTACTCCAAATTATCCCATGACCAGCAGAGCCAGATCCTCTCAAAAGATGACCCAAGTGAGATGGTCTGCTCCAAAAGCAGATATATCACACCCAAAGTTTCCTGAAGAAGTACAAGAAGACTTCATTGCTGCCTCTGAAGACAAAAAGCCACTCTGCAAGAAGTGCTGCTTTGAGGATAAAGTCAGAAGCCACCTTTCTCAGTGGGTGTCCTCAGGGAATCACAYGTAATTAGAGACAGCTTTGGTGAAGCTCTCATTATTTACATGAGTATGTTTATTATGCCACTTCCAGGAAAAACATTAATATAGCAGAAGACTTTTGCCCTTTCTCCAGAAAAGCATTTTTATTTATTGAATCAGAGAGGAAAAAAATTTGTATGCACTCCAGAGAAAACTGACCTGCCCACAAAGGTTCTAAGACTTCATATGCTTGGCACAACAGAATTAACAGCACCCTACAGCCTTTTTCATTATATAATTCCTTCTGTAAATCAAAGACCTTCTTGGCAGTCACATATTTGACAACCCTTTCTGACAACTTCCAAAACTGCAGTTAGTTTAAAGCCCTAGAGCCTTACTCACGAAGGCATCACGTAACACTGTCTTCCTTCTGAGAGGCCTTTGGGAGCAATTGCTAGTCAAAACATTTCCAACTAGCCTTATTCTGATTTTCCAGTGAGATTTAAGAGGATCCCTTTATGCCTTCAACAACACTCACTGCAGAGTAGTGGACTTMAGCAGCTATACATGTGATGCCTTTTTTCTAAACCCCTTTACTTTACTGTGTCTCAAATGCAATCACTCCTCAAGAAGTGAGCTAAACTGCGAGTCAGCTTGTGGCCCAAACCTAGTCCCAGTCTGTACTTTTTGAARTTTAGCCACAGATACTAAAGCATTGTGAAGCTCAAACATCAGTCCAAGTTAGGGCTTCRTCTAGATCAGGAAGCTGGTCTCGTTCCTTGATCCTGCACTAAGCATTGCTGCTGTCTCAGTAATATTAAGATTTTTTTTTCTTTTTTCAACCTCAGCAGCAAGAAAAACATTCTTTTCATGACAGACTACTCGGGAGAGGTAGTACTTATCTACTATCAATAAGAACAATAAATTAGGTTTAAGAGCTATATTATGGTGTGATTAAAAAACAATTACAACATAAAGATATGAAGTGATGTCCAAAAATTAGTTCTCTGATGTAAGTGGATATGAGAAGATCCCATCATATTGCCCCCCACATGACTGACAAGGAATTACTGTTTTCCATCTTCAGATCTGGGATGAAGATAGGTTCTGAAGAACAGCTGGCTTTGGCCATTGATCCTCAGATGTTCAAACTTCCAGTCCAGGGAAGTACACAGACATCATCACCACAGACCAGCCTCAACCACATTTGATTTTATGTGGGCACATTCTATGGGAAAATTCTACCCTCATAGTAATAGTCTGTAGCATTAAAGATTTGAATGCAGCTGAGATGAACTAAAGCCAGTCAAGCATTCACTGTGCCTGAAAATGGATTTTAATTTACCCAGAAACAAGCTTTGAGCTTCCCCTCATTCTCATCCAAATATCCAGGTRTGCACAGAAGTCAACTTTGTTTCCAAATTTTAACTACTTTAAAGGGAGTTAACTGCAATCTGTCTATGGCTGTGTCCTTGTACCCCAATATCAAGACTGTCAGTCTTACCTTTCCCAAATGCAGGTTTATCCATCTGGTAAAGGTCCTCTTCTGTACATTTTCGCGTTCGACTAGAAATATCAGAAACAAAAAACAGAACTTAAGTTTCCAGAAGAGGGAAAGCTGGTAGGAAATTTCAGAAACTGATGCACAATATAGTCAGAATTCATGAGAACCCTGTGAATAAAACAAATATATTCTAAATCACGAGATACAAGGTTGAGTTTCAGTGTTTTATTCAATTTCTTTGCCCAAACATGAGCTATACATTTGTAGATGTATTTTAAAGGCAGGAGGAAGGAATTTCTCTTAGTTTTGCACTGAATCTTCAGTGTTCAGCTTCTGAGAGGTGAACAGCTCTCCAGTGCTGTCACTCTCAAAGGCAGCTTGACCCTTCTATRTCAATTTATAAGATTACTGCTCTGACACCCTCATGGAAATTGGGCTGGCATGGTTTCCAATGTACTTACTTGCATGCACAAGGAAACAGGACACAACAATTTTGTCTTCACTCTTATGAATGGAAAAGCCTCATCAAATCCCATCTTCCCTGTCTCCTAACTAGTGCATTTAGAATCAAAATTCCAAGTCCCCAGACTGAAGAATCATTTTATTTATATTGCAATAAGACCAGGAGTGCTTGTTCCTTGCCAGAAGTGCTGTGCGCTGGGTGCTGTACAAACAGCTCTTGGGCCAGCTGAAGAGTTTTTAATCACATCTGCCGTTTCCTGAATCCATTTCCATAGTGAACTGCAGCAAGAGTGTAAGGGGAATCGTATTACTGACCACCTTTCATTTACCTTCTAATATAAAAAAGTAAACCATATATTTAATATAAATGAAGTAGACTGTCCAAGTAATATTTCACTTTAAAAACAATTATTCTCAAGTGGTTCTCAAGTTTCACTTGAATTAAGGAAATCTGGCAATTYATGAACAAAACCCATTAAAACTAGTTATACGCTGTATTTCTATTTACTCATAGAGCATATCAAATATATTTTAAAACCATTTTGTGTTTCTTCAGCCTTACAAAAACAGCCAACCTATCTACTGGGAAATCACATTCTGTAAAAGTCTGGGTTGTTTTTATTGGTCAGACTGATTACAGGCCAAGCAGTAGCTTCCGTAAATCAAATTTTAATATTGTTCTTTTTGATCATTTTAACCGAAAGGTCAGCAGCCTCTAATCATACATATAATTGTTTTCCTTATTTTGATGCATTGGAATACAGCTTTTCAGCACGAAGTACRTCTGTCACTGATGGCTGTTCAGGCCTTTTACGTCCTCTTATTCCATAAAACCTGACTTTCTATTAGATCGGTTAAAAAAAGTCATTACCCTTTAAGTGCTTTAGAAAACATGGAAAATGCCAAACTAATTATTGCTGTTGGCTTTTCTTTTTAAACGTCTTAGAAGAATGTGCACAGATTTGAAACAGCTCTCTACAAATGAAACTGTAAATTATATTAGGTTTCCAGAGTATCTGTAAAACACCCACAGCATTTACCACCTACAAATCCCAAAGTACAATAAACTGAGAGATGTGTCACATATTTCTTGGACTTCGCTTCCTTCAGCACCTCAGCTCCAGAACTGGCTTTCCATGCACTCCCACAGCCACGGCTGAGCAGCAGAAGTGCTGTGTGTCACCCAGGGTGTAACTTCCACAATCAAGCTGTTAAAATTAACCTTTGACGGTGGGTGGAGGTTAATGTTCAGCCAGAACTGTTCCCAGATATACTTCCTTCTGTTCAAATACAGGTGTTGGTGCAACGGGGGAGGCAGAACAGGCACAGGAGCCAGCAGCAGGCAATGRGGCCACCTCTTAAACTTGTCTGAAATGCTCAGGAACGCTTGAACAGGCACCAGTGCCAGGCTTCAGGAAGGAAAAAACAGACCTTATCAAACAGGCTGGATATACAGACTTCCAGTGTCAACCAAAATAAAAAAAGAAACACTGGAAGGTTCACAGAAGCAAATATAATGTTTTCTGGTATCATCAGAGGCTTGGTTTCTTGTCATATTTTTCACCACTCACTTTGGCAACCTTCATTTTCAGTGTAAATAAGGGTGCAAAGAGAGCTGTGTTTATTTACAGATCATCCATAAAACTAAGCACACACTGGCTCCTGATTTTGCTGCAGAAATTCTGCCGTGATGCAAATTAGGAGCTGCACATATGCCTCAAAGGATGGGAGAGCCAAGCTGGTATTACTGCTTCAGGAAGCTCACACACCACACCAAAAAAAAGAGGCACACTCAGGAAAGCACTTGCATATAGACAGGTTTCTGACATGAATCTGTGAATGTCTCTATGGCAAAGAGCCTCTTGCCAGGAAGAGTGATGACCCCAGAATGGGCACTATTTGATTCTGTAAAATTCTAAAGCAACTGTAACTGGATGGGGAAGAGGAAAGGGGAGAAAATGTGTTTATAAAAWCCCTAAGGCAGACAAACCCCTAATGCAGTCCATATGCTTGATAGCAGAGTTAATGGGAAAAGTTCAGCACAGGTATTTACTGATGTGTGCCTTTAACTGCTATTCTGCTCCAGCTTTGTGGACCTCCCAGTTTCAGTAGAGCCCCTCTTCTCCACGATCTTTTCATTTAAGATGATTGTAGAGACTCTATAAATTTTATACAGTTTCTATAAATTAAATCAAATATTTTTTTCTCCTTCACACCTACTGTTGTATAAAAGTGAAGAAAATAATTCAAGTCTTAAGTTCCTATGCTTAYGCATATAGTTTACTAAAACTGCACTGTGTTTACTGGGCAGCTGGAGAGCAATAACACTATTATAAAATAATAATTACACACACCATATGGCTGGCCTGCACACAAATCCTATATGGGAAAAGAAGGATGCCTGCTGTGAGGGTTGAATTGAAAGATGTAATGCTGGAAGGTAGTAAAAAGTTAGGAATTGCCTTTTTGATTCAGCTCAGCTCAGACCTTGACATAAGAGAAAAATTACAGAGAGAAATTCTGACCACCACACAGAAGCTGGGTCTTCCACTCTTCCAGTAAGCCCAACTGCAACATGCTTTCACAGGAGGGTGTAAGAGGCACAGTATTTATACCGAAGTGCATAGGTAAGGCACTGATAAGCATTAGCTGCAACAGTTTAGAGGGGAAGAAACCCCTAGAGAAGGAAAAGGTGTGCTGTTAGGATGATGAACCTATTGTATAACCCACAGTCCTCTGCACCACAACTGTGTCCTAGAGGACAGCAGAATTTGGCAAAGTTTGGCTCAGCCCCAGTATCTGCACCCTAGTCAGTATTYGATAATCACAAAGATATACTGCTTTGTCAAAATTTTTGGCAAAGGCAAATAATTCCTCAAAGAGTAAAACTAAGCTAGCTCAAAAACCACTTGGGCAAAATTCAAGGTTAAGCTGCTAATGCATAAGGCAGTTCGGCTGCTTTCCTGAGTGGCACTACTTCCTTCCACATTAGTCTAGAAATTCCTCAGGCATTTACTAATGCCATTTCTTCCCCTCTCAAATCTCCTCAAAGGTCACTACTGTTTGCGTCATCTACAGGAAGCCAATTCCTAAGAGCCTCTACGTTCAGCAGCAAATTGGAGATAGCAAATATTGATTTGCTTTTAAATACTATTTATTCTGTTGTTGTAGAACCAGTTATGAATAATCCTCTGAGGCACACCACCACGGGGCTGGGCACATCAAGGAACTATGAAACATGGAAGCTGATTTGAGTAGAACATTTGTCAGTGTGTAATTACATAGCTTCAGGAAACTGCTTGATTTGCATGTACGGATATTACTCCCGAAGAAAAACAGAAGGTCACTTAAATATGCTTCCAAACCTATTAGCATTTCATCATTTTCATCATCAGATGAAACCTTCACAACAGGCCAAGCTGGCTTGTAGATCCACTTACAACTTACCTTCCGGACATCTTGCTGAGTTCTAGTTTTACAATAAGCACAAAATCCAGCTTCCTTGTTTCTACCACAAGCTACAACCTCTATAGATACAAGATACACTTGCTATTAACAAGAAGCAAGTCTTCAAGAGGGAAATGGTGGTGTTGGCCACCTAACTGTGACGGGGGATGCTTTAACCAGCCGTGGCTTCAGACGTGGTAACTTGCCAGGAGAATCACCCCATATTCACTTCATAAGTACCCAGTGGCCACCACAGAACSAGTTCATAATGTGCATGGCTCTGGAGGTATCCCAACATTTGCCAAAGTCTTTGATCTGGAGAAAATGACACTTCTTATTACACAACACAAATATATGGGAAAAKGTATGATAATTAAATATTACAGCCTAACTCCAAAGTGGAACATGGTTCAGACACCCTAAGTCTTGAGCAATGCAAATTCCTCTGCTTCTGCCTTCCTCACCCCCAAACCCCTGTTCATACAATTAAGCAATCAGTCCCTAATGAACACACATTGAACAATCTACTTTTGAATTCCATGCCACTAAATAAAATGAGAACTGGATTTTAAACTGAGCTTCCTGCACTGCCACTCAGCCTAAGTATTTCTGATTACTAAGCATCATGCTATCAAATCTGAATACTCTTTTCTCAGCAAACAGGGTTCATGAAGGAAACCAGACTGACAGCTTAGAAAACGGATTTTACCTCAAATTGCTCATTTTTGATGATGATAGATGCAGGTAATTGCATACGGGCAAATGAAGGCCATGCCATTAGTCACAGTACACGGTCAGGCACTAGGGACAGGATGTTGATGGTAGATACTGGATACTGACAACCCTAAGGAAGCACGGATCCTTGTCCGGGATACCTTCTACTGTTCAAACACGGTATGTGGGACAAAGTTCAGGTGCACAGCCCAAAGACAGAGCACATGCAAGCAACCCATCTGACACGGCAAGGATTAAAGGTGTGCTGTAACAAAAGTAAAGAGGGGGTGAGCAAGGGAGACTGGGTGGGTGGGTACCAACTGATGGCAAAGTAACTGGAGAATTTAAGATGAAATGTGTAAAGTAGGGCAGGGGAAAGTGCAATTAACTGTTGTACTTTTGTTTCATCTCAACACGGAGTTACATTAAACATATGGAACTATGAATGCTCAGAGACTTAATCTCTATTACATGTTTTCACAAGAGGATGAAAAAATAGCTCACAACATTCCTCTTGTGCATGTGGTGCAGTCCAGCTACACTGCTCTGTGAGTACTCAGTACTTGCACATAAAAATCTCCATATTTGTAGGAGTGTGAATTTTAAAGGCATAATCAAAATATAAGGAATAATTTTAGTCAAATTGCCCACAAAATTAATTTTATAAGCTTATGAATTCCTGCGAATTCTGTATTTTCCTTGTGCTTAAGAAAGCCCCAAACAGYTTAGAAGATTAATAGAAATTTTCTGTTTGATCTATACAGGGGTTGAAGGCTTTGTTGTGTACCATATGCCAATTTGATGTAATCAGGAGCACATGAAATATTAAATCTTAAAAACTCTGGTTTTCTAAAGGAAACATTAACTACACTATATAACATGAGTCTGCTCTCAAGTTACCTCTTATGAACAGGGCCTCTAAGCCTTCCAGATGAAGTTGTTAAGTTAATTGTTTGTTGAAACTGACCCATTTATTAGGGTCCTTATTAAATTTCTATGGCAGGTGTTGAAAGCTTGAGGCTTTTTCATTCCATCAAAGTTGCAGCGTTGGAGTCTTATTGGTTCAAAATTCTTTAAAACTCAGGTTGGTGCTGTAGAACACAAACATCGTAAGATCCCAAGCATTACATTTTCATTAGCTGCAGTTAAACAGGTTTCTTTTGGAGTTCAGTGTCTGGTTATAGCAAAATATTTACTGCTGCAATTGGTATATTAGGATTACATGCACCAGACAAATATTACAGGATGAATATGAGATTTCTAAAAAACTCTTAGTGCTTCAATCCTCATAATGTCTGAGACAGATGTTTCTCTTACCAAAGAATTAGATGAATTTACTTGTAAATTCTATTGGGCTCTGGAAGAGAAATCCTACATAAAATATTACTATTAGAGCTGATCAAAATAGCTTCCAATGAGAAGGATTTATATTTCCCCTTGAAAACTAATTTAGTAGTGGCAGATGGTAAAGATTCCCCTCCATGTACCCTTCAATCACAAAGCAAACATCTTTGTTCGCATGACTCTTTATATACATGGAAAATGTTATTGAACAGATTAACAAAATTTCTCATTTACGTACCAGGAATGTTATGAAACAAAATCTTACAAGGTTAAAAGAGAGAAATATAATTCTGTTCTGAACACTGAATGAAACAGACATCAGTGTTTACTGTGAAGGCTGCTGGACCCAAATAAAGTATTAATTAGGAGTTAATTAATTAATTTAGTAATTAATTATTTGTTAATTAATTTAGTAATTAATTAATTATTTAATTCAATGGGTTTGAAATTGATCTAACAAGTGACTTAAGTGTTGATCCAGCAAGGGGTTTTCAGGCTGTGTAGAGCACCTCTTGTGATTTATTACACACTGTTCAAGGATCATAATACCTCCTTCTGCATATGAAAAGAAACAGGATTTGCTGTTACCAGCAATGGCCATTAGGAGAAATGCAACCACAACCAACAACGTCATGGTTCAAGAGCTGCTCCTCRCCCAGATTTCATGGTGTTCCAGTGCTTTTGCTGCATTAGTACTGGTTTCTCCAAATGGTTCAGCTCCTGCAACTGCTCATGTTTCTTGGAGGTACTGAGGTCTCCAGCTCTGCAGTGGGCAAAATGTCCAACCCTTGTCACTGCTGGCCTACTGAACTCTGATTTAAAGCACAATGCTTAACTTCAATTTCAGTCTCTTGCACCTTTTCTACCTACCTGAGTATATCAGGCCTGATTCTCTTCACCTGCTCAAAAATAAAATCAGGAGCACCCTTCTGAAACTAACAAAATTATAGTTGCCACATTCAGCCAGGTACCAGTTAGCCCTCTCTTCGTATCAGTTAGAGAAATGGCTCTTGAATCAAGTTCACATAGACATGGTTTTACTAGCACAGACCTTTCCCTCCCACATGGAGAAGAATGCCCCATACCCATATCGGTATCTGCACCGCTATGTGTCACTCCTAAGTGATTCCTGGCAAGATCTCCATTCTCATCCTGTGTCATCTAAAATGAAAGATACATCATCTTTCAGAAACCTTCCTACATAAACCAAGTACGGGCTAGTCACAGAGTCCAGCCCATTTCATCTCCACTGCTTTGCATTTACCCTTATTTGTTGTGGCAAACCTAGAAAGCCTAAACTGTGAAGCATTCGTTATTCTTCACATTTTTTCATTTCCAGAGAGGAAAAAAAAATCCTTTTGGCTGGTTAACTTTGTTGAGACATCAAAATCTGAAATGCAGTAAGAGATTCTGCTATACATCAGATCTGACAACAGTGCTAAAGCCTGAATAATTTGAGATGAGCAAAGAAGCCAAACAAAACCCACAGTATGTGTTAGGGTTATTTCCTGACATTCAGAATCAGATGAGAACTAGCACGTGCCCAGAGTCCCACTGTTTCCTATATTTGTCAGTTAATGTTAATAGTTTGGTGGTTAACTGTATTTTTACACATTTGAAACCATTGTAATTGAATTTGTGAGTGGAATGAAGAAAATGCAGGYGCAGGGGAGCAGCAACACATCCACTTCCCAGAGAAATCTCAGGCAGTTTCCTGACCTCCTTCAGAGAAGTCAGTCTTTAACACAAAATTTGAACCCTTGCTATTAGTAACCAGGATCTTTACAGCACCACAGGATGGTACAGAAGGGCTCAGAAGACAACTGCCAGAGGCATATAATCTTCTTTGGAATTTGCCTTTACCTGTGGGAAACTTAGAAGTTCCATTTTCTAATATCAGATAAGGAAATGCAACCAGAAATATGTCACAGAACTACCTTTCAGAAACCCTGAAATCAGAGAATTGATTGTTGGGGTACCTGTGGCTTCTGGGTTTCTCTTTTCTGCTTCCCCCGCTGTCCCCAAACAAGTCGAGATTACCCAGCCAGTATATTATCCAAACCAAGAAATGCTTACAAAGCCTTCTGGACACCGAAGCACTGCAAGAGGTTCAGAAGTAAAACTTAATCATACGTGTGCAGCACTGCAAAAACAGTAGTAAAAGTCAGAAAGAGTAACSCAGTGCAGGGACCACCAAAACCCACTGGTGTGCTCAAGAAATGGAGCAGCCTTGGATGGGTCTTCCTAGGGAGAAATATGCAGAATCCAGAGTCACACTGCCTTCTGCTTCTCTCCCACTTATCCATCCCTTTAATGTCTCTTATCAAAGCCAATAAGCAACATAGAAGAAATAGAGTGAGRAGCATGGTAATCAGGTGAATATTAGAAATATGCAGAAATACATGCAACTCTAAGAGCAAAAGACTGAAGAGATTTACGGAGATTAATATTAACTAGAGAAAAATCCTGTGGCTTTGCAGGAATAAGCAGATGCTTTGTTCATTGTGGGCCAGACACGTGATCTGAAGTAGAAGGTACAAGACTCTTCTTGAAGAGGTGGAGAGGAAAACAAAACCAAAACCAACATAAGAGTCAGGAGCTACACTGTGTAAGGTGCTGTATTGCAGCACAAGGCATCTGCCATTTAAAAACAGATGAAGGCAGAGTGTAGGCAGCCAAAGTTAGACTAAAATGGATAAAAAGCTGAACTACAGTAGAGGTCCTTTTTAAGATGCATTTTATAAAATGCAAGAGCCTAGCAGTGACCACTAAATACCCTGAGGAGTTGCCATTTGACATAAATGGCCCGCTGGGAGGTATTCTAGGAAGCTTCAAGAGAGTTACACTTGCCTTTCTTGGAAAGGGTAGCTGCCACAGAAGTTACAGTTAGACCAAGGATGGCAAACTTCTGAGTGTTCAGCGAAGTCAATCATGCAATCTCCCCCACAAGACCCTAAGCCTGGCTCCTCTAGCACTAACACAGGCTTTGTGGGCAGCACAGCAGAAAGCCTAGTCCTCTCTGCACACTGGTGAGCACTGCTTTACGTAGCACAGGGAACCGTGATCTGCCAGTCCTGGGCATTATCTATCCAGCTGCCAAAAGTGGGCAGAGAAATTATTTTTCTGATGTCAGTAGCAGTCTTTCCTTTGCTCCAGCCAGCTTTAAAACCAGGTTATAACATGTCAAGATAATTTGGAAATAGTATTGGCACAGCTTACCAATTAATCAAAACTAGAAGGTGCCAGACAAAATCTGGGACTGGACTTCAATTAAGGCCTGCAGTAACACTCAGGATCCCAGTTCTTCCTGAGTCTCCCAGGATGTGGAAAAGCAGCCCTCAAGTGACTGACTGATGCTGTTGATGGAGCTCCACATTTTTACCTACATGCCTGAAGGCAGGTTTCAACAAATCTGCCAGGATGAAAACCCAAGGAAATGAAGTGTGTATATGAGCTCTCTTGTTCTGAAGATCCAAGAGTAAAATAGTACCATTTTATGGCATTAAACCAATGTCATCAAAAACCACAGCACAGTGAGCTGTAGACACTTCATGCATCTCCAATGCTGACACTAACATGCCTCCTCACTTTGTTATGAAATAGTTCACCTGCAGCCTCCAGGACAACAACCACCTCTCTACGTCTCTATTTTCTGCAACTCTTTTCCAAACTTCAAAGGAGAATATAGCAGGAACCATGAAAATTCACCCTCTGTCCTTCACAGACAACATGGAACATCCAATCAGAAGGAAAGGCAAACATAAAAGAATTTGGATTTAAGTGACAAGTAAATATTTGTRTTATTTATTGACATTTCCAGAAATAAAATTCATCAGAAAGACATTCCTCATGCACAGTATTACCCATAGCAAGAAAATTTTCTTTCAAGCAAAAGCTCTGTTACTACATAACCATACTCTCTGTTTGCACTGTACCTTCAACTTAATGAGCTCTGTCATCCTCTTTATCAGATTTTCCCATCCTTGAGGACAAAATATAGCATTGTCTCCTGTTACAAAGAAGCAAACGGGAACACCAAGAACTTCAGGGACCAATTATCATGCAAGCAACAAGCCCTTCCCTTAATACAATCCACAGTGCTGATATGGCATCACATCTTTCCAAAAGGCAAGTTTAAAATAAATTTTACAAAAAGCTCACGGAAAGAACACGTATTTTGTTGCTGTGAACTGTGCCCAACATGTGTAACGTTCCCTTCTGAGATGTATTTAAGAGATACACTTTAAAACGGGATGTAAGCCATTTATTTGCTATATTAGCTTGTACTCAAAGAAGTTAATCTGATATTCCAGAGAAAGGCGGACCTTCCAATATATGTCCTGGTCCCTAGCAAGAGGAATAAAGGCAAGAGAGGGAGGGCCCGCCCAAGGGAGGGTGTCAAGCAGCATTTTGGCAGCAGAGCTAGCCTACTGTGTACAGCAGCCCTTGATCCAAGAGCACTCACATATATAAACACTATCACATGAGCTCACTCTTGCTCCCCACCTTGCTCTTGCACTGCCTTGCACCCCTCACCCCTAACGACAGGATTTCGGTTAATGCATGTTCCTTGCATTTTTTTATCCATTTGCCACATCAAATAATGAATGTTGTGCAACGGGAATAATGCAGAGCATGAGGGCTGACAGCATTCCTGCTGCTGTAGGAGTCAGAAGAGCTCTAATCATTCAGCTTCTGTTCTGCCTCTTTCTCCTCTCTCTGACAGGCACACCTGCCAATTTCAGCCCAGAGGACTGCTGGTATATGCTGGAAATGGTTAATAGGTGATACATCCACCTTCTTTACGCTTCCAGGTACCTTCAGAGCTGGAATATGCATGTTCTCCAACAGGAAAAAATCAGTACTCAGCCTCCATTTTTCTTCATCCATAGGATGTGAGATGGATGGATGAGCAACATAAGAGGACAGTGAGGACACTGCTGCTCTCAGGACTACACACTCCAGTTACTTATGGCAACTGAGCAGGACAATCCAACAAAATAGGAAAAAMCACCAAAAGCATCAGGAAGGCTGTGCTGTACACAGACTGATGTCTGCAACACCTGTCACCAGCACTGCTCGTGCCATCCAGCAACTGCTTAGTTTTGAGAGCCTGGTTTTAAGTTGAGAAGCTTAATTCTTGTGAGGAGTTTCTACTCTTTACAGCTGCATGAAATAACTGAAGGTAAATGAAACATTTCAGAAATGTGAGACACGACTCACGGATTTCGAGAGCCAGAGTTCACATATCCCCAATGTGTGTCGTTTTGAGATCACAGAAAGACATTAGTAAGGATTCCAAGGACTCTGGCAGGCTTGAAGTGTGCATGGYAATGAGCATCATCGAAGCACTTGCAGCACCCATAGTACAAGCGAAGTCATAGCAGAGAATTGAGTAATCATGACTAAAACATGATCATGCAGTCAGTTCCCCTCAGGATTAGAAACACAATGAAAGCTTCATAGAGAAAAAAAAATCAGGAATGCAGCTACCTGATTGCAGCCTCTTGCACGGCAACAGGGAAACAAACACCAAGTCTTTAAGCAAAAGATGCTACCTTGAAACTGAGATATCATTAAAAAAAAAATAAGGACTCTCAATTCCAAACAGCATTTAGACCCTGCTACAACATATTGCTAGGAAGGTCATGGATACCAGAGTATGACCTCTTTTAAAAAATCCTGTGTAAAGTGGCAAGAAGAAGGCTCAAAGTCTTAAATGTCTGCAGGAATTCCTTTCAGACCTTGGGCAAATTTCCATGATCTCTGTGCTTCTCATCTGTAACAATGGAATCATTCACAATTTGAAGACAAGTTGAAGTTGAACCCACAAATACTGACTGCAAAGTCAGGCCCAAATGTTTAGAAAATAATAAGGAATTCATAAAATGACTTTCACGATGCATCTGGCCAACAATACCACACCAATCAATAACATAATTTACACAGCCAAGGAAGGAATGCCTTGATACAACAGTGTGACTCTCTTGTGCTAGTTTTGTTTGCACCTGTTTAAAGATTGACTCCAGTGCAGTAAAGTTGTAAAGACAGAAACACCTTTTACCTACTCACCCTGGAAGTTACTGATACTGGAAGTAACAGATGAAAAAATATTACAACTGAACTTCATCAGGAGACCATTCTTCCCTTGCTCACCAACACGACATTCACAAGCAAGTCACCGGAAAAGTCAAGACGGGAATTCTGTTTTAGTGCAACTTCACTGAAACTTCTCATGGTTACCCTTTAGTTTATTTTTTCCATTAATAATTATGACTGCAATTTAGCTGTAAGAATGGCTTTAAAAATATACCTTCTCCATTTCAATTTATTTCTACAGCTGCAGAATTACATTGTTTAACTTTTCTTTCTTAAGTGGATTTCCTTTGGCTTTGGCTCCCATTTAATAAAGTGACGACTTTACTGAAAACAGCCTTTTCAGTTTCAGTGGATTAGTGCGGTAAAGCCTAACTTGATTGAAAAATAACTTCGCTCCATGTTGCTTTACTGCTCGCACTCCTGCCTGCAGCTGCGTCTGGCCGACAGACCAGTCATTTCACTTTTTGTTTGTTTTCAAATGGTCAGCAACAGCAACACCAATAACATGCACACTCTTCATTTTCACGTTCTGCCGTGTTTGCAGAGGAGGTGGGAATCATCCAAGTGGAGACACGTTGTCCGAAGAGGGCTTTGCCGCTCTGCTGGAGATCAGCAGTTGATAAAAGCAAAGAAAGCAAGTATGGACCAAAGACAGCCATGTAATTACTTACAGTTCTATGCCAGATGAAACACGTGGGTGGCAATTAAGCACAAAAAGCTTGTCAGAAATCCCTAAGCACATAATTTAATCAGGATTTGATGCTATGACACCACAACGTGCTGCACACCTCTTTAAGGTCTGCAGAGCCTTCATCCCTCACTCATCTCACATCCTGCAGTACTCTGGGCACAGCTGTGTCCCACAGAGACTCTTCCTTGACAGCACCCATAGCTCAAGATAGGCATCAGGATTTAGCTTTTATTTGTCTGCTAAAACAAACAGATTTAACCCGTACATCATTTTATTATAAATAAAATAATAAATAATAGTTGCTCTGTTCTTTCAACACTGAAAAGGTTTAATTTTAAGCTCTCTTTTGTAGCATGGTCACATTAAACCTCACACGTGTAAGCAAACAAAGACTCTTTGATATTAGCAGATGAGAAGCAAGAACCATGGGTCTTTCAAATTCCCAAGACAAATCTTATCTGCCCTCTCCTACCCTGGCCAAAAAATTAAAAATGGAGATAACKGTTGACTCTTAAAAATGCCAGTATTGGCTCATACCTCTCTGCTGGAGAAACAATAACTGATTGATTTACTTCTGTGACCACTGAACATAGGATTTTAAAGCTTAATTATATAAATCCTTCCACTTAAACACTTTTATAGCAAAGAACACATTTTTGTGACAAACATGCAGGGAAGTAAAAACTTTGAGTTTATGAATAGGTAAATTAAAACTTATTAATTTAATTAATATTAAAATTAATTAATATTAAAATAAATTAATAAATTAATATTAAAATAAATTAAAATTAATTAATTTAATTTAAAATAATGACAAAAAGTACTTGGACAAGTTCATAGTATTTACAATTTCAACAGAAATCTCCTTGGTATAAAGAACATAAACTTTGCTCACTAACTGAAAGACAACAGACTTCTAGAGAACTTGCCTGGTAAGGAAGCTGCCAAAGGGTTAAGAGATGAAACCATCCGGTTTCAGGAGGAATTGCCAGTCAAAGGAGAAACTTTCTGCTGGTATAAAGTGACCCTCTTCCTCTGGATTTCTAGAAGCTTATGAAATTGATCCATACAATTTTAGGGTCAAACATAACTATACTGATTTCACAAACAAGTTACAGTTGATTGATTTGCCTAATGTGACACAAGAAGCCAAGTTACATCTTGAGCCTTGCTCTTTTAAATCACACTTTGCATGGCATGCCAGGATATGCTTAGAAAGCGCTGATTTGATTTTGAGTTGCTATGCAAGAGATGGATCTTTAAACTGCAGCTTGTGTGGGCCCTTTTCTTAATGAAATCCACTGAGATACTGAACTCCACCGTTAAAATAGGTTTTACCATATAGTTTTGAAGCAAATGAATTTGGAGCAGAATGTACTTGCTATAAAAAGTAAAGGGGAAAAAAAAGTCTTCAAACTTAACATTTGTCCCAAGAGTCACATAAAATTTCATGTCTCAGGGTTGTCTTCCAGGGAAGCTAATGTTTCCCTGGAAACATGTTTCTAAATACAGTTGCTCCACTCACATCTTGTACAAACAGTTTCTTCTTCAAGTACAGAGGTGGGCTAATCAATGCTGAGTTAGAATCCCTGAAACTTGCCCACTCTAGTCAAATCCCACAATTTCTCAGGATCCACCTATTTTTCATAACTAAGAGCATAGCAAACCTAAGCTGTGGTCCAAGTTACTTCCAAAAGTCAATGGATGCAAGTCCTCATCTCATACTTTAGCAGCAGCCCTAATTTTTAACCTCTATAAAAATAGAGATGCACTACTGGTAATTACTCTTCAAATCTGAGACAGCTGATGCTCAACCAGGTCCCACAGGCATTCCAGGCAAGGGACTGTATCCTGATTTCATACCATGCCTGGCACACTGGAGCACCAATCACTTATAAAGAAGGATCCAAAGCTGTTCCAGTTAAGCTATGATGAATTACACATTTCTGAGGAGTTCCTGGGAACAAGTGGAAGAAATCTGTGAAGTCACCACGGTGTGTGGCTTCAGGAGATGGGTTCCCTCCTTACCCAGGCACTAATGTAAGCATTAGTCCCACTTTCCTCGTGGATAAAGCATAAATGCTGGTGAATATTTCACTTCTAGAGTGCAAGAAGAAGGAGCTGCATATTTCCAGCATTCCTTCTGGTTACCCTGCATTGAACTTCTTGCCAATATCCACCTACAACTAGGAGGCAGCGCTGGTCCTGGCATGTTTCCTAACAAGATCTCCAAGTTGCAGTGGGTTTGGCAGAGTGTAATTGCTGTCCTGCATCTCTGCCTAGGAAGAGCTGGCTCTGAAAAAAAGTGGGTGGGTTATACCAGCCTTTGCCCTGTCATCTTTATGCTTTACCAGAACAGAGGTGCTGGAACACATCGTGCTAATCTCTTGTGACTACTTACCTGGCAAAAGGATATTTTTGGTGAAAAACAATTCTTTTATCTTTTGATACAACAGTGGTGGCAAGAGAATGATTATTTGATCTGAAGAAACAAAGACTTAAGATTTGACAGAATAATTTTTTCTCTTCATGTGAGGTCTCTCATGAGTGGCACTGAGAGACTAATTCGCTGTCTCTCCCAGCAAAAGAACTAAGGAACATCAAATGAAAACACCAGGGCACAGGTTTAAAAACAAAATTAAGGGAATTGCCTCTTCACGTAGTTGCGCTGTTGAAGTCCTCACAGCCAGATGCTGAGGACTCAACACATTTAGTGAGAGCTTAAGGGAAGGCACAGTCAAAGAAGGGAAATTCCCCCACGTTATTCACCCACAAACTTCCTCCTGGCTCTGGAAGTCCCTGTTTTGCAAATGGTTGCAGACTAGATGAGGAAATTGTGAAAACTCTTGCCCTTTTCTTATACTAACTAGGTACCCCCTTTGGCAGCTGTCAGAGGGAGATACTTGGCTGGGCAGACCTTTGAGTGAGTACATGGCCTCCAGCACATTCTCCTATCAGGTATTGCAGTGGATGAGTCTAAACTGTGGCACAAGTCAGAGAGAATCTGGGCTGAAGGCACTCCAACATATTCTAGGCTGAAGCAAAAGACAACTTTGGATAAAACGCCCTGGGAGGCAGAGAAAAAGTGAGAAACCCTTGTATTTTCATGTTCGTATGGCAATGGGAAGGCAAGAGGCTTGGGTTTGGTTTTCTTCCTACTCTGTCCAATCTACAACAGGATTTCCACCACTGCAGATAAGTAGATGATTGTTACCATACTTGACATCAATTTACAGTCTTCTTTGTGTGATCTTGTATGGTCCTACCCTTATGTGGACCGAAACATTATTTAAAAAAGGCAGGGAGAAGGAAGGATCTGGATAAAACAACCCTTTTAGCTACCTGCTCCAAGAGCCTTTCACTCACTTTTACTGGTAAAAAGTAACACACTTTGTTGAAGTCAACTGCTTTAACAAATTACTTTATTAATTTAAAATGTACTAACCTATTTATAAAACAGCTGGCCTTGTTAAACCAGCTGTCTGTTAATAAAACAACCCTGAAAAATTTCTGCAGTGTATGTCTTAGAGGGTGTAGCTATCACAGAGCCCATGGGTGGGAGAGTATCGTCGTCCTAAGTTGGACACACAGAGAAAAACCCCTACAGTAAGCATAAGAACCAAAGTAAATAAATAGGTCTCCTGTCACACCCTGAAGGTTGCCACCACCCAGTGCTTGCCAAGGAAAGCACATTCCAGATACTGGGCCCTTCCTGACCGCCACAATTACTCCCAGAAACAGGTCTAATCCATCAGACTCCAGATCTCTATGGGAAATCAAAAGCCAGAAATAAAGTCAGGAAAGTAACACAAAATTATTCTCAGACAGGTCAGCACAGAGAGTATTTTTAGACCAGAAACAGTCTGCTCCATGTGGACTAGAAGCAAAGAGCAGTTACTTTCTCTTACCTTCACAGTGAGCATTTAGCTTAGCCTGACCCCTAATTGCATCCCAGAGATCAGAAAATGCCACTTCTGCCTGCTTTGCCTGGGGCTGTCCCTGCTTTCCTTGGGCTGACTAGGCTGTATGAACATTCCTCTTCTTTTGCTTCCTTCATCAGGAGAGTTTCTTGCAGAGAAGTGCAGGTTTGCTGAGCAGCCAGGGACATGGAAAATGCTGCTAGTAAAGGTTTTCCTAACAATGTAATTGCTTGACAGACAAGGTCACCATTRTATTTACTTGCTTTAAAAAGGAAACATTACAATATCAATTGGGTGTTTCTAAAGAAACYTGCTGCTTTCAGGCATGTCAGCACCTACTGTCCAATGTTCTTCCTTTGGCCTGTAAGAGCATCTTGGGACTTTTGGAATAAGCTCTGGACAGAGAAGTTATCAGTCAAAGACAAGAAGAAAGAATTTTAAGCAAAGAATTTGACTCTCATAAATTTTGTGGGTGTGGTGCTGTGTGAGAATGTTCTTTCATTTCAAACCATCTCATTGCTGCCTCTGTTCTTTTCTGAGAGGGGGGAAAAAAAAGGTGTTTCTTAACTGGTATTTTTTTCAGGAATTGCACCTGGAGTAAAAGAGAACACCACGGTTATCAAAAAGGACTCTGTGTTCTTACTGAAGAAGCAGTTCAGTCCCGAAGCACTGCGACTACTCATGACCTACACATAAGGTRCATGTCCAAGCACTTTTCCTACAAAGCCACCTGTGCTTCACTCCCAAGGACATACCCTTTCAGTCTATCTGCCACCCCTTGCAGTTTCTGGGCAGAAACTTCTCACACTGTAGTCCTTAAGCCTCAAATGATCTGCACTGGTCTGGACACACTCATCAGCAGTTTCTTACGGCTTGGAGGCTTTGTATTCACTTCAGACACAGAGGTGAGAAGGTAGAATTGTTTTGCACTGAGGAATGCTGTCAGCAATCCAATTTTGGAGAAGACCTTTCTTTAAAAAGTTTATAGTTTCTCAAGYTGTAACATGGATCAATGAGAAGTTGATGGCCAATTATGGCACACCTGATTTTTTTGCTTTCAGTTTGGAAGCACCACCTCAGGCTTTACCTTTAAATGCCCTTCTCGTTCTTGCTCGAAATTGTACAAAAACATCCCTGAAACCAAGGTACACTGTCTGCTATTGTCTGCACCGAAGAGGTTCGTAGGTGTTTTAGCTACCTCTGCACACCAGTGTGCTCATTCCTGGTGAATGCTCATTCCAATGGAATCCTCTGCCCTGAATGGAGTTGGTGGTATGAGTAGTGTTCGGCATACCAGTCCTTGGAAATGAATCATTCCTGTCCTCTGCTGCTCTAGACAGAAGAGGAAGTTTCTTCCTCATTATGAAGTTACAGGCCCAGCGAGACCTAATTCAAACCCACACGTCCTCTGGGTGCCCGTTTGCAGATGCACGTCCTTGTGCTCCACGTGGCTCCTGTCAGCGTCCCACATCACCGTCCCAGATTTGTACCCTCCTGCCAATTCCTCTCAAAACTGCAGAGGCGCTCACAGCTAACCCAGTTCTGTCGAAACGATCCCCGTTTGCTGAATCACCTGTGCAGCCACGGCGGCCGAGCCGCGGCAGGAGGGCGCGGGATGCGGCGGCGAGGCGGCTCCCGGAGCAGCAATGCCGTGGCTGGAGCACCGGCCCGCCCCGAGCCCGGCACCCCAGAGCTGCCCCGCAGGACTCCTGCCAGCCCGGGGCACGGGGGGAATTGTCCTCCCCTCCTCTCCCTTTGCCCCAACCTGCAAGGAGGAGTTTTATTCGATACTTTGCGTGCCACTGTCTAACATATGCACACTGGATAAGATGCTACTTTTTCTGTCTTTGTTAATCTCTTCGAGCCCCTTTAATTGCAGCCTGGAAGGTTTCTCCTGACTAGTGGGCTGGCATGATTTTATCCTTTCCTTGAAGAGCTGAGCTGCCTTTGCGATTCACAGGCATTTCTCTAGGGCTGAATCTCGATTTTTCCTGGGATACGGAGTCACATTTTCCACAGATTATCCCACCATCCATCCCCCTTCTCCTTCTTGAGTCAAGTCAGAAAAGAAAAAATAACATGCATACTTCTCTCTCCCCGAAATGTACATTCTATCCCATTAAAAATTGATGCAGCATGTACTGTGAACAGCAGAAATAAATCCTGCAGATTCACCAGCTTGTCATTTGCTCCCGCATTCCACCACTAGACAATAATATAAAGTGAGGGGTTTTAATTATTTTTTTCCTATGGTCCTCTCTGCACTCAGACTCTGTACTCTTTTCCACATGCAAGCAAGCATTTTTTGCCAAGAAGCCCCTTTTCCCAGGTAGTTTCTGCTGGATGCATAGTCCTTCTAGTTACTGTTGCTTTGTTTTCCTTTTCTATTCTTTGTTTGTTAAATTGATTATTTGACTCTATTACACGTATCAAGTTAAAGAATATATAATGTTTCAGAAACACCTGGGTTAATCTCAAGACCAGCATGTGGAAGCACTGCAAGAATATCTTGTGTCTCACTAGGTGCACACAGACTCTTGTTGGGAGTCCCCAAATTCCTCCCCTTTGTAACCTGAGTTTCTTCCGCAAAATTGAATGCAAATTGCTCCATCTTGCTTTTGAGCAGTTCTATGGTTCCTCATGAATACACTACATCTTTGTCACTTTCTCCAGGTTTGATAATTTGATCTTCAGTAGGAATGTACCTTTACACCATCATGTCAAAAATTCATCTCCTTTTATTCAAGGGCGAGGAAAAAATGTGGGTGCAAATCTCATGCACTTTGTATTTCGGTTTTTTTTTTTCTTCATGCGTATGAAAAGCAGATGGAAAAGCCAGCACAGCAGACCAATACTGTAAATAATTCAGGGACATGAAAGGTTCCTCTACAGAAGCATCATTATGTATTAAACTGCTTTCAGTTTAAATGTTTTCAACAATTAGGAAACAGCTGTGCAGGCCACTTCCTTTTAAAAGCATCACTCTCATCAATAAGTACAGTATTCCTCAGCTGACTAAATGCTATTTGTTAGGATTTCCAAGAGGACCACTGACTCCTGTTGTATAATTTGTGTACGACTCCTTGGTAAGATTAATCAGCAGCTCAGAGCTTGTGGGAAGTGTGCAAGTGTGATGCATCAAAAAGAACCATGCAACTAGAGTGTGATGGAAAATAACACTTTCCATGCCAAAAGGATTCTAGGTGAAAGGAAGGAAGAGAGAAAAGCAAGGATTTATGCACATTATTAAGTATGTATCAGTCTCTAGATTTTATCTTTACATTAGTGTCAGCATCTCAGATATTGTTGTAGCTCCAAAGATGACTATCCAATTCATTTCACTGAAGCATTAAGTTTCTGTAAGTTTTGGTTTAAGTTTCACTGTGCTGCCAATTGTTTTTTCAAAATGCAAAATGTACTGAGTTTTACTGAGTCATAATCCACTAGAAGATCTGTAGATTTTTTCACTAGTTTATTCTCTCTACCTATCAGAAGGAACTTTTTTATTACAAAACCCAAAACCTAATACTGTTACTTGCAAAATATCCTTAAACTGTGAATAGGATATAAGACCAGCAACCACATCTGCAGACAGGCAGATGCTCCTCTCCTGGCACAGAAGCAGGAAAAGGATGAGATAAAGAGGCGCCGCTGGGAGACTGGTGGTGTTCATGGGAAAGGACAGATCCTGGTGCACCTCCGAAGCCTGAAGCGTTATTTGAAGATTTCAAGTCACCTAAATGTTAGGAGCCCAAGCAATATACCTGTTGTTTAACAAACTACTGAAATTACTTACTGGATATTTCTTTAATAAGCTGCCAGTGTTTTCTGGATGTATTCACTTATTTTTTTATAAGAGGATTACTTCCATTATCTTGTCTTCCTTTGCCAGTTTAGTTTTTATGCTACATTCTGAAACAGCTGAAGTATTTGCTTAATGCTTTCAGAAAAAGGCACTCCTACCCTTACAAAAAATGTCATTTTTAAACATTTATTGATGTTCCAAGACACATGACAAGAAATGCAATTAGAGACACTGTGATTTTCCCCATATGCATTCAATTTCTCTATTCCCCACAGTAACTTGGATCCCAAATATACGTTATGTAATTTTCCCAGAAAATCATTCATAAAGATACTCTTAATGCTAGGTTGAGGCTGTTTTCCCTAGCCAAGAGCTTGCCTCCTAAAACCTTTGCAAAGCAAAGTCAATTTTTAGTTCATTTTCATTATCTTCAGAGATAAACATAATAATTTAATAGCATAAGCAGCAAAGAACAACACTGTAGTTCAACAGTACAGTAAATCCATCCTAAAGCTTGTGGAACCAATTTTTTTTTAAAACCCACATCACAGAAAATGCCAAACTAATATAAACTTAACATAGCAGTTTTATTATGTAAAAACAAGTTGGAAGTTAACTTTGTATCACCAAGTTTTAGACTACATCAATTATTATCTGGTGTTCTGCAGCCAGCGCAGGTCAGTGCAGAGCTGTCAAACTCTTCACTGCACTTTCTGATGATTGCAGCAGAGAAAGAAATGTGAGCCCACATGTGATCTCAATTACCTCTGCATTGTTTTATCAYACAGTAACAACATATAACCAATATTAACAGCTATGGGCTAGGTAGTGTTATTTTAACTCCTGATTTTCACGAGCTGGGGCAGTAGAATACACTTCCATCGTGAGTTAGGTTGTCACCCATCACGTCCTAGCACCCACCAAAAGAAGGGAAACATTCAATGACAAGTCTGCTCTTGGTTCAGTGTGTATTTTAGCTCAGCCAGTTGTGATCCAAGCCAGGAGAGCCTCAGACCTTCTTTTACACCCACTGAGGGCACCCGAATGCACAGCACGAGGAGCAGATTCTGCCTGTCCCACTTTGCTCTCAATTTCTTCCCCATGAGGGTCTGGAAGCAAACAAAAGCCCTTATGCCTGTAAATAGGGTGGCTGTGGAATGCCTGGACCAGAGCTGATTTACAAGGAAAGGGATATTCTCACAGAAGGTAGTGAGAAACAGTCTTCAAAAGCAAAAACAAGTTTTGTTTGCTACTTTTAATGTGAATATCATATTTGAATAGGTTTATAACTCAAACATGTAATTTGTTATAGCCTATTTTTGGAAAGAGGTTGTAACTAAAACGTGAAACTACTTCTTTAACCTAGACGTGTTCATGCAGATGTACTCAAATCTCCATCCTGGGAAGCAACCAAAAGCAGAAATGGAGAAATGGAGAAATACCGGCCTACAGCAGGCTTCATCAGCCACCTAACATGTACCTCATGACACAGCTGCAAGTCTGCAATACCCATCAGGTAGAAAAGACCCAACTGAATGACAATTTGTTGTCTTCTTCATCATTTAGCGCTACATGACTAAACGTGAYGTGTAGTGCCCTATCTGTCTTTCCCTACCTTTTTCACAGATTCACAGTTTACATACCCAACAAGGGCGTGCAGATAGCTCTTGTGCAAAGATCTGCTTAATGTTCTCCATCAGCTCACAGACTCAAATGGCCTGGGAGTGGGAGATAGGGAAGAGCTGTCTAAATCCTTCTGTAATTCTATGGGAAGCCAGATTTGATGCCAGCTAAAGCTAACCTGGTGGACAAAAGGGTTTATTTTTATTTTAACTTGGTCACTCGATCCAATTCATTGCACAGTCATACAAACACTTGTGCTTGTATGAGCCAAAGGGGAAAAGGGTGTGCTATAGCTCTGCCTGTCTGGCAGCAGCACTGGCTTATTTCTATTTAAACTGTATGTTAAAGTATGTCTTAATAGCCCTTGAGCCATTTTATTTGGTCTCTTGAGTCACACATACATCACACAGATTTTTGCTGCTGTCCAGACTGGAGACACTTCATAAACAAAGCATGAGTCCTTACACAGGAGGGAAAATTATGGTATGTCTAACCAAATACTCAGTGATCCAATGGCTGCATACAATGGTTATATTTTCAGAAATAGTTGTCGTTTGGTAGTTAAAGGAGAGGATTGCTGAGATAYGCCACCAAAATGAGAGAAGCAAACAAATGAATTTGTCTCCATGCCCCAGTCTCACTAACTTTCATTAGCACTTTGACTGATGATGGTTAGGTCTCAGGATGAGAGCTAACATTTTGATTGCATGTCTATGAAAAAAAAACCTGACAAAATCTTAAGATTCTCAAGATTCTAAAAGCATGAAAAAATGTAACATGGAACCGTGATAAAAACCAGGCATGTGTAATGTATGTTAACAGGGTGACTGTCCATTCTCTCCTGTGTATTTGCAGGGCCTGCACTACATGAGAAGGCTTTATCTTAAGAGTTTGTTCATTTTCTCTCTCCCTAATACTTACCTTTATCCATCCAGTGATAAGCCACAGGAAAAATGTATATGTACTGTTGATTTATAACATTTAAATTACACATTTTGTTAGCTGCTCATCCCAATCCTACTCCCAATGATGTAAATGGACGAACTTGTTTTGTGCAAGTGGCTGAAGACATAAGGATCAAGAACCACCTTCCTCCTTGCCTGCTTTGCATTTATCATTCCTACCTCTCTGTTTTGCTGGTGCTGATTTCCCCATTTAGTCTTTGATCTTGGCTGTAATCTTGGCACACAGTTATCTCTTCCTCTTCCCTTCTGTGTTCATTCTTCCCGTCTCACAGCTGATAAAGTGGCACAGCTCCACAGAGGTAGCTCCCTTCCTTACCAGACAACAATTTGGAAAACAGAGCAATCATAACCCATTTCTGATGCTGCTCAGTGATAGCTGTGGTTAGGGGAGTGTTACACATACCTAGACACTCCAGCTATAACATTTCAGGCCAGCACAAGACGAACACAACGCCCCTCAGGCATCTCTGCGTTATGCTGCCCAAAGGCAGCAGCTGATGCACAACCTCAGGAGGCCTGAGAGCAGCATTCAGTCCCCACTCATGCATTAAATATCAGAATCACAAGGGGCTGCTACCTTTTAAATCCAGCTCACCATAAAAGGATCCTCTCTGTTGGTTATTTCATAGCTAAAAGAAGGAATAATTAAAAGGCAGCAGATATTCTTCACCAGAAGTAAATCTTTAGTTAGGAGCAGAACGACATCCAGCAGACCCAGACTTTCATATATAAGAAAGAGTTTAGACGAGTAAAAGCTGCCTTGGACATATGCAGAGCAGGCTGGCAGCGGAGGTCTGACGTGCAGAGCACACACCCACTGATCCTGAGACACTCTGGCTCTCAGCTGGGGAACGTGTTCGTCACACAGGCACGTCCCTGCCTTCCGCAGGACTCGCACAACTGCCCTGTTTTCACCATACTGGTGGCACGTTACAGGCGGATGAAGATTCTCTCCTTTTCAGTTTAATTTTACAAGCTGCTCCAGGATGAAATGTGCCACACGGTTAAACAAGAGCTGGGCTCAGGGTGTGGGATTTGACTGGCATTAGCTGCAAGATGCCATATCAGTGGAAAACTGAAACAAACTCATCTTGTTCCAGTGACTTAATGCTGCATAAACAGAAGCTAGTTAAATATAGACCATGGCTGAAAAATCATTTTCCATAGGTGAAGCCTACTAAAATCCCTGCTCTCAGCAAAGCTGCAAAGCTTGCTGCCAGCTGACATCCCTGGCAGCTTCTCCAAGGGGGCTTGGTGCTGCCAGCTATGCTGGGGCACACTGGGATGGACTGGGCACACGTGGCATGATCCACACCTACCCAGGTAGGCGGGGAGGTGCAACAAACACTTCTCCAGTCCAGAAATCTCTGTGTTACAGCCCCATGACAGAGGCTGGCTCTGCTGCCCACAGACACGTGTGGTCTGTAGTAGAGCTGGCAGCTGCACTTTCGTCCTTAACAGCCTGACAGCTCTGAAGTGCCAGTGGCACAGTCAGGAGTCCTCTTACCCTTATCAGTGGAGGAAAAGTACTATGGATATACGTCAGGCTAAGAGGTGGATCTATCATTTGAGGTAAGGATGTAAAAACAAGAAAAGTAAGAGAACAGCTTTGAAGACAAAGTCCCTTTGAATTCTCAGCTTGCTAAACTGAACTAAAATATCTGAAGGCTGATCATGGAAGAGTCCTGTCTGCCTCCACTTGGGAGCGAGTTCTCGCTACTGTAGGATGAAGCGTTTCAGCATCAGTCACAACTAATATTCTCCAAAGAGCGACCACATAGCAGTTGGCATTTGCTGGCTGTGGAAGAGCTGCCCAAAGGGCAGTGGGCACAGGGCTCAGCTGCAGGTCTTGGCCTCTGAAAAGAATCCCCCGAGCACTTGCAATACTGCATGTCTTCCAAACAGGGCAGGCAACAATCTCTGTAACACTAAGAATAGGTGGCATAAAAATCACTTGTATTTCCTCCTTCAGTTGTTTTTAAAAGCTGGGCTATTTTGGAAAAAGAAAAGCCATTGTTTTAACAATTGGTGAACAACCAATAACATTTTTCCTGCCTGAACTTATTAATTTTTTTTCAGGTCTCCTATGGAACTGGAAGCAGACACACTTCAAGTAAAACAGGGTAAAAACACAGACAAATGCAAGTGCTCAGGAACGCACGATCTCTCAGGCAAGTGCCCTTCCACAGCCAGCAAAAGTCAACTGCAGTGTGGTCGCTCCTCAGAGAAGATTGTCTGTGACTAACACCAAAACACAGAAGGCAATGACCTTCCCAATGTAGCCTAGAAGACGGCTTCACTTATTCACAGTCAGGGTGCATTGTAGGATTGTTTTCAACTTTCAGATCTACTGGCATCTTTTGGCATGCACAGTAATAGCCACGTCCATATCAGCTGGACTACGAGTCGCACAGTCGCTTCCCAGGCTCTGCCACTGCGAGGGGTTGGTCTGGCCAAGGTGCACACCATTTTCTTCCTGAACTCCACGAGCTTCATGTTGGCCTAGTCACCAAGTTTATCCCTGTGGATTTAGGTTCTCTCATTTGCTGTTGCTATCCCTAATTTAGTGTCGTTCACACATTTGAGGAAGGCACACTCTGTGCTGATCAAAATGTCGAGCAACGTGGACTCCAGCATCAAGCCCCGAGCACTCCGCTCACTACTTGGTGCCAGCTGGATGTCAGCCCATTGATCTCCTGCAGTCCAGCCAAAGGTGGTCCCAGCAGTTTTCAGCCCACCTAACAATCTGTTCCACCAGATTGTGACTGCAGTACCAGAAAGGCCATTTCCCACTGGCAGAATTTGGCAGCTTTGAATCTTTCCTACACTGGCAAGGATAAAAATATGCAGACGGAAAGAGAAGCCATGGTATCTCTGAATTAAATTTTTAAAGTCCAAAACCATTTGAGACCTGGCATTGCAAAGGTCAGCGTTGAACTGTACCATGAATTTATCAGCACAAGAACAGCCGTCTGTGTGGCCTTTAGCTTACTGAAAAAGGATGATGATGTTCACAGATGAAATTGAGATCCAGCAAAAATTCAAGTGCATGTTAAGCACAGCTTGCAAGAAATGATTAATTCTCAATGTCAGGGACTGTGATTTAAGCATTCTTCCAAAACCAAAGAACATCTCTTTAGTGAGGCCTCCTTAACAGTTAACAAGATCACACTTTCATGAAGATCACAGAACTTATGTGAAGAGATTTTGTAGCTTTCAGTGAAGCCATTAAAAAGAAAGACTATCATGCAATCCAAAACCGAAGTAAAAAATGGAAGCAGAAACACACTGACTGACTCCAGTAAGAACTGGGTGTTCAGATGAGAAGATTACCATTTTGGGTGTACATACACAAATTAGCAATTAGGGGTAATTGCTTTCAGCTGCATTTTGCTGTTAAAAAAAGTATTAATAACTTGTAATTAACACTAATTTAAGGACAGAYGAAAGCCCATGTTGGTGCTAAGAGGAGACACACCTGACAGAAAACAGCTACCTCATATGCAGTGCTGGTGGTTGTTAGCTAGAATATTTCCTGTGTGTTCCCAAACCAAAATTACAACAGCTTTAATCTCTCTGCCTTCTCAGGCACTTCCTGTCCACTAATCTCTCCCTTTAAACCATGGTCAGATCTTCAAYAAAAGTGCCATAGAGGAAGAAACTCGTTGTGCACAGGCTGCCAGGTATCAGCCAGATGCTGCTCCTCGGTACCCACCCAGAGCTCAGGCTGCGGCACCGGGCCTGCTGTGACTGTGTGAGTAGCAGAACTGAACTCCGAGGGGAAGCCCGAGAGCCACGCTGCCCTGCCATACGTGATCTTCTACCGCTACATGAAAAGATAAACACAGCCAAGATCTAAGGCTAAAATGAGTTTGCTGGGAGATTTCCTCATAATCTACCCTGACAGGGAAATAAAATCCATTCAGCCCCAGGCAGCCCTGATTGTGTTCCCCTGCACATCCCCATGCGAGGYAAGCCTGTCTGTGCACAGGTGGCACGATGGGCAGGGCAGCCCCTCAGCTGGCCATGCCCAGCCTTGTGCCACCAGGGCAAACTAGTGAAGGGCCAGGGTGATGCTGGAGAAGAAGCTACCTGGCCATTACAGAGGGGTGGTTCTGTGGATATCCCGAGGTCAGTGAGGAGGTATGTGGGATGAGGCACTGT
The DNA here is from genome assembly GCA_018881555.1 of Amblyornis subalaris. Taxonomy (NCBI): domain Eukaryota; kingdom Metazoa; phylum Chordata; class Aves; order Passeriformes; family Ptilonorhynchidae; genus Amblyornis; species Amblyornis subalaris. The sequence continues at coordinate 351,720 of JACAXG010000042.1, forward strand.
GCCTGGTCAGCACTTCAGCCAAAGGCAAGTTCATCTCATGAGTGCCCTTCCCATAAGTTACAACTCAAGAATACCACTTTGAAGCTGTATTTTCAAAGGTTTACCTGTTTCAGTACTTCACTCTGTAAAAGCACATGCCTGTTACAGGCTTAAATGCATCAGGCTTGTAGACTTGTTCTAAAGAATTGTGCTCCCAGCATCTGCAAGCTTTAAAACTCTTGTGCAGAGTGGTTTAGCATGCACTTTTCTGGATAGAATGCTAGATCAGACCTAAATGTCCATCTGAACCAGAATCTCATCTGGATCAAATGGAAGTGGACTTGATCTCATCAACAAGCCAATGGCATGTATTTGTCAATGCACAGGACAAAGGCCGACAGGGACAGTTTTTCAGCTGAGCTCCAGATTATAAATTACCAGGCAAGGCAAAAAAGCCCAAACCTCAAGACAGTGATGCATTTGTCCTACATAGCTTGGCCATTTTTATTAACTATATTCACTCCCGTTGACTACTGTTGAATTTCTTGGGTTTTTCCCCCCACTCTAACCAGTATTTATATTTGGCCAAATGGGCAGCCTTCAGCAAGAGAGAAACATATCCCTGGACCCACAGGGGCATTTCTCAAGTTCTCCAGCCCCATTTCCCTGAGCAGAACCACAGAATATTCTGAGTTGGAAGGGACCCACAAGGATCATTGAGTCCAGCTCTTAAGTGAATGGCCTGTACAGTGATCAAACCTGTGACCTTGGCATTATTTGCACCATGCTCCCACCAGCTGAGCTAATTCCAGGGCCGGGCACTGAGGTTCCCTACTGGGGCTGGAGCTGTGACCAGGGTTCATTGCCCAACTTCCTGCACCATTCCGGCACACCTTTGGGTTCACCACACATCACCTTCAGTAGTGGAGCTGAGCAGATTGAGGYGTCTGCAGTATAACTGCTTGTGGAAGGGTCAGGTGGCTTCCTTAAAAAAAAAAACAAAAATCCCTAAAAATTATTATTATTATGAAGCCACATTATTATGAAGCAAGGCATCCATTCTTCCAACAGTGGAAAAGCTCAGAGATCTCATTTGATCTCAATTTTCTCTAACTCCTATTTCTATAGTCTGAAGTTCAGGAATYTTTTATCAGTAAAAGGCTAGTCCATTATAGTCACTCCGAGGGATTCAAACAGACTCAGAGTGGAATTCAGTCACTTCTATCACCAAAACTTCACAGCAAACAGAAGTTTCACTGTAAACAGGATTGGCGATACACTAATCAGACATTTTGAAGCTTTTTGAAGCACAGGAACCCCCCCACTCCTGATTGTCATTTTCACTTTAGCTCTGGGAAAAACATTTAAACTTTCCACACTCCCTCTATTCTACTGATTTTGCAAGGAACACCCCCTTACCTGTTACAGACCATTTAAAAGGCACTCATTTTGTGCTTCCTCACCCTCCCCCACAGCATTTGGAGAAATGCTGCAAAGCTGTGACCCTTCTGTGACAGACTYCACCACCTGTGGTCCAGGAACTGGAGAAGGCAGAGAGGAAGGTGTCCTCTGAGCAGGGGTGCAGGAAAACAGGAGTTTTCCTTTAGGGATCGGCTGCAGAGAATTACCTGGTTGCTTAGAAACATGAGATTAACTACAGCTCAGTTTTCCCCTTCCTTCACACATGCACTTAAGGAGAGGCCATAAATCAGCTTGGTGGGAGACTCAGGATGGCTGGTCTGCGGGGTGAGGTACAGGGTCACCGTGCAAGGTCACTGTGCAGGGCAGGTGGCAGACAGGAGGGAAGGTGTTTTCCACTCCCCTTCCCGGACTGTGTGAGCTCTCTTTGGTTTGCAGTGAAAGGTTTCTCATTGCTGAGTTTCAGCCGCCAGGACGAGTCAATCATGGAGCTCCGCAGCCACATTGCCTGCGCCAGGATTTTAGCTTTGATGACAATCAGTTGAGGGAATGCAGCTAGGGCAAAGCATCTGACAAGAAGAAGCTGATGATATTTAAAGCAAATGATATTTTAAGCGTAAACAAAAGTTACGTTAATTCCTGCACCTCTTAGTAATATTTTCTATGTGAGCTGCCAAAGCATCAGTGATTGGCAGCAATAAACACATTTGCTGCCTGTTTCCATCTTTCATACCTCAAGGAATTGGACAGAAAGGGTGATCAAAACATAGAGACCCAACTACTGCTTTGCTTACCCACCACCACGTAACAGAGAAGAAGGAAAAAACAATCTAGATAAAACAGACGTGGACTTAATCTCGTACAGTTGACGGTCAAACCAGTTTAACATGAAAAAACACCACTGCTAACACAAACATGAGAGCCCACAATGTGTGCTCAAGAGCTTTCATGAAGTCTCTGCTGGAAGAATGCTCTTCACGCCTGACGTAACAGGTCAAAGGACAGATGAACTGGTATCTGCCTATGAAGTATTAGAACTTGGAAAAAGATACTGGGAAGTGTGACTAATTTAGAACCTTTCACATTCATTCACATTCACAGACATCAGCTCCCAGACACAGAGGGGAAGGGATATGCTGTGCAGTACATACCCAATAACCTCGTGGACAGGAGCCAGCAGTGTGGTTATCATTATGCTGGATAGTTACTACAAGCTGAGAGTTAATTATTAGCAGAACTTAAAATCAAAGAGAGTTTGATCCAGATTGCATAGCTACACACACAAAGCTACTACCCTGAAGCACTTCCAGTCTCTTTACAGACAGGCTCAGCATAGTTTAGACACGTCCAAGGTGGCACACCACGCCAAGGTGGCAGTGACAGGGAGACCGTAGCCAGGCAGCTCTTGAAGAGTTAGCACCTACAGGAATGGGTGCTGGGCAGGGGCTTTTCCCTGGTTGTTTTTTTTGCAGTACAACTTTAATGGTTGTTTAAAAACAGTTCACATGACTAGAACGAAGTCATTTTTTCGAGCATTATTTAAGTTCTGCACACAAAAAGTCTTTCCTTGACCTTGGAAATATTTTTTTCAGGAAGGAAGGGCTAGACTTGCCTTCTGCTCCACATTTGCATCCTTTGCAATGAAAAGCAATGGGCTCTGCAGGGACAGGTTTGCAAATATCAGTGCTCTGATTTTATTAGAGGTTGTTTAGTGATATTTTATGAACTCAAGCTGGTGAGATGGGGAAGAAGAGGCCCAGTGAACAAAGCAACAACCAAAAACTGAAATCATCTGACAGGTTTCTTTTGCAGATTAACCAAAACTCAGATTTGGTAGAGTTGTTTGTTCTTTTCCACAGCAAAATGTTCTTTGAGCCTACATAAGCAATCATACCCAAGGGGTTTTTTTCACTCAATTGTCCTGTTAATTCAGCATTAACCTGATTGACTCTGTTATAACAAATAGTTTTACCTGTGCATAAGCACTTGATATTCAATCTGCATTCACTAACAAAACCAGGAATGTGGGTAAGCAGATCAGGCTGATTTCAGAATATGCAGTGGTAAGGGTATCGCCTCTTGCAGGCTTCACCTGGGATGGTGCAGATATGCAAACCTGGATGTTTCTAAGGCAGACACAACGAGCAAGCACCACATGCAACTAATAGATGGAACACACTCTTCTACAAACACCACAGAAGACAAAGAAAAGGAGTTTACCCCACCAAAACGAAATAAAAATGACAAGCCAAGCTGGCTAAACAAGGCAGTGTTTGTGTGGGGGGGGGGGGGGGCTCAGCTGACAACACTGCTCTTTTATGTGCTCTCATACCGTGTTCGGTGCATAAACATGGGCTGACGTGACCAAGGGCTCCCCACGAGCGAGCAGAGCAACCTTCCCCTGGCAGAGAAGGATTAGTGTTTGCTGACCCTGTCAAAAGGAAATCAGGGAGACCTCTGTCTCCCCCCTGCTGGTCCTGCCACCCCAGTAGCTGCAGGGCTTACACTGTAGTCTGCAGTGTTTACATTGCTGGCCCCAAATCTTTTTCTGTGTCTGCAGAGTTACAGCCGAGGCTGAAATTGAGCCTAATTCTCTCACAGCAAATGAGAGTGCTTTCCCAGCCTGGCACTTAGCATTTCACATTCTCATGTACTGCAGACAACCATCAAACCCAGGCAAAAACCAGGGCTGCAGAGGAAGTCCACATGACCAGCTGATAAGGTCCAACTTCCAGTTGGTTAGGGCTTCAGAGAAATGCCACCCATTAAGTCAAAATTAAGAGAGTCCCGGGCTTCTTATGAGACAAGGCAGCTAGGTTCAGGCATCACATCTAGCCCCCGCAAAGTGCCACAACTCAAAATGTTTGTCATTAAGAGTTGCAGCTGTGAGAAAGGCACAGCTTTAATGAGAGCTAAGTCAACAGGAGGGACCTTCCATGCGTGTAATACCACCAGCTATGGTGACTGCAGACAGGAGTAGACTGTACTGTTCAAGGAAACATTTGCTAAAGGAGCTTTGAAATGAGCAGCCCAAACAACTTCCCTACTGTTTACACCAATGTCCTCCCAAACACGGGGCTTTTGTTAGTAAATCAAATCTTGCTTTAGTAAATTAAAATACATTTCCACTTTGCTCTGCTAGCTATTGCAAGAACAGAAAAGGTGAATTAAATCCAAATGCTGTCCTCGGGAATGAATAATCCTGGGACAATGTCAACAGCCTGGCAAGGGTTGGGGAAACTCTCAGGCATCTCCCAGCCTTCACTCCCTCCCTAAAGTACTCCTCAAGGACTTTCCATGCATAAATAAGCTAAGGTAGGATGAACTTTAAACAGGCCTCGCCCTACACAGTCAAATAAGCTACGAAAAATGTATATATGATTTGTAATATTTGCATTTCAAGCAGTGAAACTTCTTGTTTCAATACATTATACATGCTGGGATTACTAGCAAGCTGCAGAATGGATAAGTATTTTATGCATTGGTTTTTACCATGAAGCACAGGTGAGTGACTTTTTTCTGGGACCAAGCATGGGAAAACTCATGTTATGGCAGTACAGCCAAACAGTGTTCTCCTGCTTACAGCTGTAGTTTCGCATCTGCAGTCAGGCTGGGCCTTGGCCATGCTGTTGGTTACTTGTCATTCTCAGCCAGTCACTGCTGTAATCTTACTTATTTGTAGTCATGTTGTTCAAGGTACAGTGATGTACTTTCAAGAGATTACTCCATATAAATGAAAGACCATTATTTTTTTCTCAATGGTCACAACAAATTAGATAACAAGAGCAACATAAGCAAGGCAATAAATAAACTGGGTTTATATAAATTAAGATTGAATTTGTTTGTTTCATAGGCTGCAGTCTGGAAACATGACCACTTGCACTAGGCTAATGTCATTGATTTCTCTTGCTCAGATAAGCATGCCGCCAAAAAAAGTCTGAGGTGAGGTGGGAGCTTTTATTAGGCCAACAAACAGGAGCTGGAAAAACAACAAAGCAACTTATCAGCCAGCCTAAAAAAAGACATTACCTCTCCCTACAAACCTTGCCTTGCTTATATCGTGGCACCAAATTCACTACCCAAATATTTCTCATCCTAACAATTAAATTGTATATTTACTACAAGTCCACGAGAAGCCTCAGTTTATAATTGATTCTGTAACTAAGCAAGATTTTCAGTGAGAAGGGCAAAGAAAGCATGAGAACATTGGTACTGGAAACACAGCTTGTATAATTTGGCCAGCACAGGCTTTGAATCTGTGAGTGCCTTCACCCCCACATGCTACAATCCCAGCATCCATGGAGAATCCCCAGCAGCAAAAAAATGGGCCTTGGGACCAAATTACTTCCCAGCTGACACTGCCCAGAATTACCATCGCTAGTGTGCGTGGGTCTGTATCCCAAATAACTGATTTGAGAGACAAGCTGGCTCCCTCACAGGCATGCAGGATTCCTTGGGGACTCCTGAGAGGAGGCAGCAGCAAGCTCTTGAAGTGGCTGAAAGTCATTTTTCATTCCACACTCACTGCCACGGCACTGAATTAGGAGAGCATCTTCTGTGAGGATGGAGAAATAATTGCATCCCATGGATCAGCAGATGAACAGGTAATGTATAGCCATGGGGCAGTGTAGGCATTTTCCCTGGAGCATCCCTGAAGTCTGGAGAGGCCTAATAAACTGCTTACAGGAACCATTAGAGATACCATTAAGGATATGACCCTGCTTTGTCAGCTGCAGAGTAAACATACCCACACGCATGTGGTCCCTTTCCAGCATCCTTGTTATTAAGAGCAGCTCAGGCAGCCCCAGTGAGCTTCTTGTTGAGACAGAAAAGCAGGGAAATACTCTTGAAATTAATTCCTAGCCTATTTTTGTTTAGAGTAGCCACAAAATTCCTCCTCCCTGCCTCAAGGCAATATCAAAAGCAAAAGCCAGAATTACAGACAAATGAGCCTCAGCCCCACCGCTCCGGCAGGACAGGGCTCTGTGCTCAGCCTTTCCAGCTAAACCGCTCCTCTGCCTGTCCCCCCAGCACAGCCTCCAGCACCAGCGGCTGTGAATGAGCCCAGATCCACAGGTATTGATCCTGGTACAAAACACACGCTTGGCCCAACTCTCTGGATTCAGGGTCCCCTCTTCTGCCACCCTCACTGCTTTATCTGCAACCACTTCTGCTGTCAGGACTTGGGTCGACTTCAAGCATGCAGCAATAGACTCGCACTGCTAACACCTTGTCTTAAGTAAAACACTAGCAGAGGAAAAAAGTATCTTTAATTCAGTTTACATTTAACTATGAACAGCTGGGGCAGAGCCACCTTCATTCTGCACAGGAACCATTATGCCAGCATCCAGACTGAGTTAATTGACTTTCAGGGAAGTTAATTTGCATTAACTTTTGAGGGTGCACTCATGTTGATGCACTCTACATTATTCCTTAGCTGCACCATACCAGAGTGGCAGTGGCCACATTTATGGCTCCATGGTGCTGTAAATATACGCTAAACCTGTGTTTTAATGGTGTCAGGCAGGCAGCAGCTGTTGCTGCTGAATGCCCAGCAGATTGGTATTGCTCTCAGGGCTCTCGGAAGGCAAGGCACTGAATAGCCTAAAGATATTATTGTCTGCAACAAGCATTTTCCTTCATAAACACCACCTGAAAGAAAACCAACCAACCAAAGAAGTTGTATGTTGGAAATAGATGACGGAAAGGATTTTCTGTGCCCCTGCTCTGGGCACCAGGCTGTCAGATTTTATGTGTCGGGAAAATAAGACATTACATGATCTGAAAGAGCATGTTAGAGAAAGGAAAGGCAGGATACAGAATAAAATGCATAATTCACGGCTTGTAAAAGCCTTGAGGCAAGACCTTTCGGACTTGCTAATTGCTTTGCTGAGAAATAGACCAGAAGCCATAAGAATGACTCCAAGAGCTAGGCAAATGAACGCATAAAGTATTGCAACATCCACCCAGGGGCTTCCACACCACCCCTCTTGCACAGGTGTGCTGCTGCCTCACCTGACAACATGCCAGCCAAGGACAACTGCATGGGGTATCAGGCTGATGCGAGGATCTAGATCTAATTCTGGTATGTAGTTCTGTATATTCAGGTTTTTGAACTGCAGGCAGATACATTTATATAAAGTGGCTGCAGCCATACTGTAGCCCTTGAAGGACCCTCACTGTGTACTCAGAGCCTTAGCATGCAACTCTGTGCACGTGAGACAGGCAGAGGAGAGCATCTCCTCCACTGCAGTAGCCAGATTTAGCTTCACTGAGCTCAATGGCAAAAAATTCAGTGGGTGCAAGATCAGATCCCAGTTGCAGGCAAAGAAATTTATATGACAAGTAGGAAGGATGAAGGCAAGCTTAACAGCTTATAGTTCCTGAGGTTTGCGCAAGTGCATGATTTGGTGGATTTAAGTCATGAACAAAGCATCAAAATCTTTTAGCTTCCTATGCTGTAACTACCTCCTCCTCCATGTCCCCAGTGAGCAGCTTTGGATTTTCTCATCCCAGCAGGCAAAATCATAGGATTTTGTCTACATACAGGTTCCAAGTCTCTCCTATGCACATTCTGTCATTTCAGAAAACTCTATTCCAGACAATTCTCTGATAATATCCTGCTGACCACCACCAACCACTGCTCTTCTTTGTAAAACCTCACCAGAATTTTACCTTAAGGACCTAAGAAAGGCTCTGCTATTGCTTTTTCAAATTTGGAACTAAATCCGGTTAGTCATTCACTGTGTCTGAAGAGACATGGACTTRCCTCCAAACCACAGGGATCAGGCACCTTCCTGCCCCACCATCTTGTCCAGCTCCAGACCCTTCAGAGCAGTCATCTTCTTGCCGTCCTATTTTAACCATCTTCCCCCGCAGTGTCCTTAGACAAGTCTAACCCCTCGACTGATACTCAGAATCCATCAGAAAAAAAATCTCTTTTAGAGCCCTTTCCTTCTCCTTTGATATTATTTACTGATGTATCAAAATTACCATAAAAACTCATTAATAAAATGCAGATCTGTATCTTCCATAAAGCAGCTTATCTCCTTGAGATTGCAGAAGTAAAACAACTGAAAGTGCAAGAAAAGAGAATTTGTCCCTTAATTGTACTTTGCTCAGTCATGCTACATCAATGAATTTACTGAAGCAGATTAAATCTTTACTTCTAATATACATATTTTCTTACTAAAAAAAGATGTTCCATCTATTTCTCAGGGTCAAGAATATGAAAAAGCAGAAGAACTTGACAGAGATGAAGAAAAAATAAGATGATCAAAGATCCCTGAGCTTGATAGGTTTCATGGGGAAACCATCAGTAGCAGCTTGTGAGTATGAATAAAGCTATCAGTTAATATGATAGTAGAATAAAGTTTCAGAGCATATAAAACATTTTCTTGTAATACTTCAAATTACATAATGGTAAAGACTGCTTTGCAATACTTTCTATCTAAGAATCTTAACTATTAATCTGTAAATATAAAAGGAGTCACAATGAAGGCAGAAGAATTTAAATTGAAGTTCAAACATCAGTGGTGAAGTACAGTGACACTGAGGATCCCCAGACTTAGATCAGACTCAAAATGCCTTGCCTAACTCTGAAGGCAAATAACATCTAAGCTACTTTATAACTGATGTGCAACATGACAAACCAAGCTGCAACACATTCAATGTGCAACTCTCTCCTACACCATTTTTAATCTGCCTGTAACATTTTAACTCTTGATGTTACTGTCCCTTAGGTTTTGACATCTACAAGGGGCATATAAGGAATTCACAGTTTTCCCAAGGCCAGAGGTTCATAGCCCAAATAAGCCAACGAACGTCAAACCATGAAGAAGTGAAAGTGGGAACAGAAAAACGTCACTTAATCTTCTGAGTTCCACCTTTAATAAATGTTGATTGCTCCCACATTGGTAAATAAGCATTAGCAGTAAGTAGTGTTTGGTGTAGATTTATTTTGTTCTGTGACCTACCCATTTGGTCCAAGAGAGAAGGGAGTAAAAGCAGAATGGGTCCATTGCAATCACAATACTAAGAACAGTCTTTCACTTCATGCAAAGAATACCAGCACAGATGGTGAATCCACATTTTGCAGGAAAATCCATGTGCTTCCACATTAATGAGACATGGGTTAGAAGAACACAGTATTATACACTGTCGGCATAATGTCAGAAGTGATTTGTTGTCCAAGCTTAGGTATCCAGATGGTACCAAAAATACTCCAAACTTTCTATAAGCACTATAAGCTTTCACTATAATTAAAAAATGGTTTCAGAAAATATACTGGTTTCGCTAAGTTTCTAGTTCACTTTTAACTGCTGAGCATGCCCCGTATTTTGCCTGCAGTACTTCAACAAGAAGGATGCATTTGCACTAGAAAACCTCAAAAGGCAGAGCTGCAGAGTGATACCATGGGAGAAGAGAGCTAGGCAGAACCATCACATTCACAGAGCGCAGAAAAGAAGGAATCAGGAAGTCAAGAGCTATATGGTGCTTCCCTGGTGGATATACTGGCAAAGTCTTCAGAAAAGAACTGGCCTCTGGTCATGCAGGATGGCACCAAAGCAAATTCATGGAACTACGTGTTCCACATTCATACTGTTAAAATTAGCTCCAACGAGGAGCAATGGCTCCTTCTGATTCAGATCAGGTTTAACCCCCTCTCTCCATGATGGGTTTATCCATATTGGAGCGGAAGCGGTTGGATTTTATAACTAAGTCCCATTATTAGCACACTTTATTTTCTGATAGGAGCCTCAAAAATCTTCATAAAAGCTTGCAGTGAAATAATTGCTTTCTTTTCACTTCACTTCACTCTAGCTGACTCCCACAGATTAGACTGTATTTTTTGTCTTCGAAGTAAATTGTTCAGCTTCTCTTAAAAAGCTCACCTTTAAAAAAACAGCCTAGAAAGTACCAGGCTAAATTTGACACGGTTTTCCTTATGTTTCAAAGCCAAGGAAGGGTTTTTCTGGAAGAAGATGGCACCTTTTCTACTCAAGAAGACTGAAAATCTGCTGCAGAAAAAAAATGGGTGGAAGAAAAAAAAGAAAGGAATAAACTGCCAGGAAAGTATGTGTGTGACAGGATTCAGTCTTTAATCTGACAGGTATATGTCAGCACTTCTTCACAAACACACCTGTAAGAGATCTAATTGTTTTCCTATTTTTATTGTACCGCTTTCTAATGATACCCCCTTGTTTTTTAGGTTAGCTTCCTGCCAGTCTCTTTGCTTGATGTCCAAAAAGTGAACAGGTTAACAAAACAAGAAAAGCCAATACCTTTCGTCATCGATGCATTTGCTCTTCTAAGTGTCTCAAGCAAATTCATCTTGAAATGAAAAATCATGTCGTCAACCATGCAGTAGACAACGTGGTCCAAAGAGAGATTTACAGACTGGTAACTAGGGAGCAGGCAGAGTAGGTGGCTGCTTAGCTGATGGATATAAATAGTAAAATCCTAGTCAACAGGATATTATTGTTCTTTGGGGTTCCCAAAGAAGCCTTAAGCGATGGATCAGCTCCTACGCACATGCTGATCGCAAGCCAGTGCCCGTGTGCAGTGGGGAGGACCTGCCCAGGGAAGACTCAGGGCTATTTCAGGATTTTCCAGGCCTCAGCATTTCCCATACTCCGGTGGGAAGAAAGATTGAAAAAGTGGGGAGAAAGTGCTCAGCAAAGCACCTGTCATTTATTCATTCTTTTTAGTATTAATAACTCATCTCTAAGAACGAGACTAAACAGCAATGCTTTTCTCTGCTTATGCCATAAAACCAAGCCTAGGTGGAGATGACCAGACAAATACCAAAGAGCTTGAGACTCTTGGAACAGAGAACAAAGAAGGAAAGGAATCTTCCAGGAGCAGGTCAGAACGGCTTATTTATCAAGGTGTACCTCCACAAGACACCAGCTTCAACTGGCTTCAAATGAAGGCAGCTTACACTCTCAGCTATCACACAGCTTCCATTATAAACCACATTTAAAAGTTAGGCAATTAATTGCCTCATTCCTCTATGACCTTTGCAGTAAGAAAAACCAGAATCTGATTGCTGGCCTATTTCTAATTTTGTTTCCTTTAACTCTCTGACTTCTCTCTCTTGCAGATGCATATTCCTATGATCATACAGGTCAGACACACATCCTTCAATAGGTATTTCCCTACATTCACAGAAGATAAATATGCCTCATCCATGCCCTCAGCAAGATCTCCCTCAGTCTTCCTCTCTTCACAACCAAGCTCTTTCAGATCCATGCACAGGGCAGACAGGGTTTCAGGACAGTGGATATAGCACGGCTTTCTGTTAAAATAACATTTGGATGATTCTGAGAACTGAACTGAAGAGCAGGAATTGACAGCAAGTTCATGCTGGGATAAAATTTAATCTGATTCACTTATGCACGCAAGCGGAAAGCTTTTATTAGCATACATTTCTCAAAGAAAACAAATTATAGTTCCTGGAGATCATCATCATTAATTACCCTCTTCCAGCACCTAGCAGGAAGTTTTCTTCCTTCCCCAGCTTCACTTTATCTTCTTTCTAGAAACACATACTCAAAACAAAGTAAACAAAACTTCTGTAACAAACTCAGTGAACTGAAAGCAGAGTAAGAAGAGCCAGAGGGAGCACAGCTCATTTGGATCTTGACTCAGGTAATTCCAAAGCACTTGAAGGAAAAAAAAGTTTCTACCTGAAGATGATAACTAGTAACTCGTAAAGATGATCAACATGAAACATCAAAATATACATCTTCACAAATGGGGACAAAGTAGAAGAAAGCAGGTTTATTTTATTCTACAAACATTTTGTTCTTGCATTTAAAAACCACAGGTCAAGCCAAACTGAAATCTGATTGCAGTTAGCCTTTACACCAACCGGTGTGCACTGCAAAGAACACCAACAAGCACATGCAAACCCAGAGGGAAACCACTGCCACCAAACATGAGAACACCACATGCTGGGGTGAAAGATGGGCCTGTAGCTTCATGGTAATTATCAAGGTTTGCTATAGAGAAGGCAATAGATATGCTTTACAGTTCACATGAAGTGTTAGGAGACATTGTTAGCTTTTGCTGTAATGTAGTGAAGGAAAGAAGATGTGAAGAGAGGAATTTGGTCAGGTAGTTCCAACGGTCACCTTGAAAAGAGAATACCAAGATTCAAGGCCTGCTCCACAAAAACTTTCCAAGCTCATACATAGAAAAGCACGTCATTACATTGTCTGGACAACTTTGAAATAAACCCTCTGGCTTTCATGTGTCTTTATCCTCAAGCCTAACATAAGAGTGTCATCTAGAGAAATACATTAAAACCATGAGACACTCAAACACTAAAAAAATAGAAATACATCCCTGCTAGAGTGCATTAGGAACACATTTCAATTTTAGTTAAGACAGATGCAAAGCAGTAAGAAAGAAAGCCTATGGGCATCAATATTATCTGAGTACCAGAACTCAAGCTTGGCCCCTCTCTGTAAAACCAGAGTTCCTAAATGCTACTTGCACATCCATAACAGCCCCTTCATTCATCTTTAAGGATGCCGCACACAAGAAGACATGTGCAGCAGGACCAGAAAGCCAAGAAGAAGTGGGCAGCCCACGCCAATCTTTTAGTCACGTGGACATCACATTAGCACATTGCACTGTATTTTCCATGCAGCTCCTGTGTTGAGGCTCCAAAACTGATCATTAGTATGATAAATTAAATGAGTGGAAACTTTGGCTCAAAGAGCCCAAACTGCCGCAGCTCTGAAGTCAGTCACTCTTCCCAGGCTTTGGTTCATTAGTGAAATGAGAATATAAGAGGTCAAGTGAACATTCAGTTCATAATTAAGTGCCTAAATGACAAAGCTGTTTACTGGCTTGAGTGACGCAGCATGGGGGTCTCATCAGCGCTTGCTGTGGGCATCCAGACCGCTTCGGCAACTGGCTTTCGTAATCAGTCTCAGCATAAAAGCAAAGGACTCACTATGCATGAAATAAACTGAGATCCTGCATGAAAAAAAGGTTGCTCTAGAGCCATCTGTGGGATAGGCAATGAAATAATGCTCAGACCTTCCCCAAAATTAAAAGGTGTCAAGGACTTAAAAGGTACTAAGATCTGACCAATTGAAACAAAATCTGAATATAACTTGCTGCATTAATGAACAGTTTTGAGATAGATGGGTACCAGCTTCCCAGACCTCCTCAGCTACACTGGGGTCTCTCAGCACCCTGAGGACGGCCCTCTCAGTTATGCCTGGGACTGGACAGGAAGCATGCACTGTCCTTCTCCCACAGAAATGGGCTCCCATCACCAGGGTCACAACCACTTCTGACTTCAGAGGAGTCACACTGCTGTGACCTCCAAATTCTTAAATTAAACTCATGACGAATGATACTGTCAGCTGCAGCTTAGACAAAGGATTTTACAGCATCCCTTAGCTGTGCTAGCAACCAGAACATGGTGCTTCCTCTTCATACACACAGTTGTTGAATGAAGATCTCCTATCTTCTCCGACCCTTCTGATAAACACACAGTGTTTTAAGGTTTTGAAAGGCCAACATTAAATACATCAAAAAGATCTACCTTCACAAGAAGAAATGCAGTTTAGCCAATAAAAATTCATACTCTGCCTCCTTTCAGCCAATGGCAATAATTGAATTAACTTCGGGAAGAAGACTGAGCACAAGTTCTTTTAACCAGCATTTGGTCCCTTAACAACTTTTTTCTTTATAGTGGGCAGAAACAGAAAAACTCAGGCAAGAGTCGCTAAAACTTCAAATCACTCCTTGTCCTGTACCAAGAGAGAGCTTAAAAAAAAAAAAAAAGAAAAAGAAAAAAAATTGAGAGCAACAGGAACTAAATGTTGTTCAGAGGCATTAATCATCAGGGCCAGGAAGTCCCCTACACAGCCTGAAACCTGAGAACAAGGAGAGGGACCAAATGTTTCCCAGCTACTCTTAACGGTTACTCTTGGAATCACTCAGGTTTCGTACTCGAAACAGGCCTATGGAGTACCTTATCAAAAAGTGAGAGTCAATGGGATTTGTGTCTCCAAAAGATCATCTTCTCATTTGGGCAGGATTTTTATGTCTCACCAAGTTTAAGTATGACATGAAAATGCTGGCCACAGTCCCTCCTGCACTATCTGGGTTTCTGAGGACCATGTTCTTCCCCATGAGCCTACTTCTCTTTGCCTTGTTACTCTCCCTGGGCAAACAGCACAGACAGGTTTATGTTTCATTCCTTATATTTAAGACAATAAGTCTGAAGTGAACATTTCACACTATGTTATTTATAAATGCTATATATTTATTCAGTTACAACTGCAGTTCATGTTTATCATGAACATCAGTAAGAGCCCGAAAACTTTAATCACATGTCCAGATGCAGTCATATGAAGGATCAGATTTTAACAGTTATCTTCATTGGCATTGCTTTCATTTGTCACAGAGCCAGGTCTCTCTTGCCCTTCCCATTTTTCACTGAGCCAAGAGAAGCACAATCAGCCCTTAGTTGTCAACTACACTGACTGCATACACCAAACACCTGTTGACATACATTAGGGGGTTCTTTGCAAAGCCTGAAACAAAACGGCAAAGCACTTCTGTCTGACCATGAGTGCACAACAGAAAGGCAGCCCATGCACGTAACTGCTCCCTCTGCTTTGGCTTCAGTTCAGAGCTTCAGCTGGAGTCCTGCGAAATGGACAGTTCAGGCTGTGATACAACTCTCACAACATATGAATAACACATGGCCTCCTGATCATCAGGCGGTTTAGCACACTGTTATGTGGGTCTCTTGAAGAAAACATAGGAAAAACAGGTTGGAAGAATAAAAATGTAGCTGGGCCGTTCCATGGGTATGGGTAGAGCATCTCTGACCTTTGCAGGGCTCAGGATGAACTCAGACATATGGAGCATCTAAACAGATGGGTTTCCTGGTAAAGGACACCACATAAGAGTAGGAACTTCTTTGCCCAGCTTGGGACACTACAAAATGCACTCACATGCCCAGTCTTAATTATGATAGGATGAAGATCCAAAAGGATGTATGCATTAAATACAACAAGGACTGGAATATAAATGTTTGTTTTTTAAAATGAACCCTGTGACAACACATTTCATGAGCACTTCTTTTGTACCCAAGTGGAATTATACTACCAATTACACTTCCAWAAGAGAAAAAAAAAAACGAAGTAAATCCGTCTAGAAAGGTCTTCTTTCTGACTACCAACAGTAAAAGATGCTAATATTAAAAGTATAAAAAACATGTGTAACTCATTCTTCACAAATACACTAGGTCTGAATCACATTGACCAACATCAGGAGTAACTTTCAAGATACTACAGTACAAAATATGTTTTTATTTATGTCTGAAATTAATTAGTGGAAAATTAAAAGAATCCCTCAAAGTATTACATTATTATAACAAATAAGTCTTGAATCATGCCATCGAATTAAGTAATGGGCACAGGATTAGAGTTATCTTTTAAGTGTTTTTGATAACATCTATTCAGATTTAGTGGGATTTCTGGTTTTATAAAGAAATCCTCTGCTTACAGCTTACAGGTCCACAGGCATTCACTCTGTAGATATCCAGGCTGTTACTATTATGACCATCCTTAAAAGATGCCAATTTAAACTTTTGTTCATGGCTATAAAGCCTCAAACTACAGCTAAAATACAGCTCAGCTGTTTGCACAGAACTATGCAGCAATTATAATGAAGTAAAATCCATCCTGCAATCCTCCACCTACAGTCCCTGTATTTAACTGGTTGGGGAGATATAAAAATAGAATAGCAGGTACAGAGATATGTAGAAAAAGACACATTTCTTATGAAGTGGTGTGATGGCCTTCACCACCCCAGCACTGACACATATCTCACTGCTTATCTGATAATTTCTTCTCCTGAACACATTTTTGAGATCTTTTTGACTTCTACATGACAAGACACATATCTGGCTCTCCCCTTTTAGATATACGCCCTTAAGAATCATTCTGAAACAAGAGTAAGGTTAAACAGCTTAGGACATAAACAAATAATGTTTAAATGGACACTGACAAGTCAAAATGCCCAAGGTTCCTTCTTCTAGTCCAACAGAAGTCTGTCCTTAAAACGGAAAAAGGAAATCAAGTCATCTCTTTGTAATATTTTCAAAATAAATGCTACACATACTTYAGAAAGCAACGGACATAACCTTGAAATTGTCCTTAGGAGAAAGAAAATTGTTGGAATTTCTGTCCAAGTCAAATGGACAAAACAAAAAACAAGCAGTAGAATTATGAAAAGTCCACTGTATTTTTAAATCATCACTAGTTTTAACACAGGGTTTTGAAGACTGTCATTTTTAAACTATGACTTCAGGCAAGTGATATGGTCTGAGGTGTCACCAGCTCTCCTAATGCTGAGGCTGGTCAGCGCTTGAACAACAGCTCACCCACGAAAGACAGAGAAGGTGATGTTGCTAAGTGACAGCACATCAACCCCACACCTCAAGTCAGGTCCATGTGGTTGCAAACACAATCTCTCTTAAGACAAAGTGTGTCAGTACACGAGTCTGAGTTCATTTGACTGTGGAGCTACTGGGCATGATTTGAATTTGGTGTCATTTCATCCATTCAATGGGACAGAGAGCCCAGACTTCTAATTTGTTAGAGAAATTAAGCACTAACCTCGTAAAACTGCATGCTGAAACATGCAATCTGCACCTTGTCTCACCTCTCACTGCTCCTTTATTTCAGTGCCAGGGTTTCCTACATCCGGAGCAGGTAAGTCTTCCTTCCATTGCTGACAAATACTCTCAGGTATGAGACTGACCTTACAAAGACCACCCCCACCAGGACACTTATGTTTCCAGCATTAACTTTGGTTTCTTATACCTGGATCTGAATCTTTATTCTAGGGGATCACATTTATAATTCTCAGGTCTATTTAACTTCACTTTTATATAGAATAGGATCACTTTGTGGTTGTACAGGGCTTTGCCTAAGGTTCCCCGGACGATTTAATCATTCCAAATGTCACCTGAATCTACAAAGAACTCCACTAAACGAACGTGCCTACATGCAGAATGAAATTCTACTGAGTATGGTGACAAGTTATAGAAGAGTTAAAGTAATGAACAGTTACAGCACCTTACTTTTGTCAGAATGAATGGATACATTAAAAAAGCTTTCCTTCTACTTGTAAAATTTCCATGTATTTGAAAAGCATGTCAAACTACAGCAAACAAGTTGAATGCTGCTGTATCTTGCAATTAAAGGAAAATACTACTTTCTGTAGCTACGTGCAAAAGTCATTAAAATTATGCTTCATATGTAAATAAAAAAGAAAAACAGAGAAACATTTTCAAGACTGGCTATAGCACCTGCCTTTGGTCATCCATCAGAGATGCTTAAGCACCCCAAACTAAAGATATATAGATACTCTCACTGCCAGAGTTAACTTTTGTGAGTTAAGCATTTGCATTACTTCTTAGGACAGAGGCTTCAGAATCTGTTACCTCAAAAGGTGCTGAGATTCATATTAGCAACAATCATAGTTACTGCTGTCCAAAGCTTATGAAGCCTAGATCTCAAGGATCCAAACAGGAAATCAAGCAAAATCAGAGAGTGCTGGGACTTTATGGCTAAGTGATCCATCCAGAGATATAAACTATGCCAAGGATGAGGAATCAGTGGGGCTGATACAGTTCAGGTTATTTCATCCAGTCTATCACTAATTTTTTTTTTCTCCATTATTTCTGACAATGCTACAATACACTCCTGTGTAGCCCTCCAAATACTTCTGAAGGCCATGTATCCCTTAGCAGAGCAAGAATGAGATTCAAGAGAGTATTTAAATCTACTGAAATCAAGGAATAAACATCTACAGGTTTCTGTGAGTTCTGCATCAAACCCTGAGTGAGTAATGAAATGACGAGTAGCAAGACCTTGACTAGTCCTCTGATGGCAGCAGAATGGTAGAATTCTACGATCCCAGTCCACCTACTCTATTGTAAATATACAAAATGAGCATTGAAAACATAATTATTTTTAAGTTGTGGTAACAGCATTTGTTTGCCAGAGATGAACAATACATCTGACTGCACAATTATTCATCTCTACCTATTTAATTCCAAGGATTGCAAGGAGAGGTATATACTACTCAACATACATGCAGACTATTTCAAAGGACACAACCAATGTATCATGTAAAAGAGGATGAGGATGTTGCCTCTTTCTAGTGAGTGCAATTCACCACATAAGGAAGTACATTTTTGATGATCCTAAATCAAGCTTCCACTAGGGAAGATTTTAAAATATTCTTGTATTGTAACAAAATGTTCTCACTGGTGTTGTAATGAAAGAAAGAAAGTGAAAAAACCCCATCTCTTGGCAGGAAATTAATTATTGAGCATTGAACTGCTTGATGATGTGCTCCTACATTCTGTGCAGGCTTTCCATTTTTCTCTCTCAGTATGTGGAGAAATTCACTATGGAGAATGTACAAACAAAACAAAGAGCACAGGAGTATCAGTTTATTAAATGCATTTAGAAACCGAACAGACCTGGAGGGAGGAACTTGGTTTGTGCATCACCAAACCTGGTGTTTATTCCCTTTTTACATTCCTCTCTCCTCTTCTCCATTAGATTGTCACTTCTGCTTCTGTTCTCTAAAATCACCTCTGTTGAGAATGGAAGCATTGCGCCTGGCTTTTAGCATCACTTAGCTGACACAGTTTTGAACTATCACTTGCTTCATTTAAAAAACAAAATAGAAAATCTCAGATCTTGATGGAAAGAGAAAACAGAAGCCCATCATTATATGCCTAAATATGAAGATGTAATTCCATTTCTAAAATCTTCCTTTTTTCTCCCCTCCATGTCCAGCCCATTTAGTAAATATCATCCCTCGCTTTAGTGTCCCTTTGAAAACCTGAAAAACCCAGAGAGGCCATAATTTTACCCATTAGTTACATGACAGAACATATAGTTCCTGAGGCTACTTCTGCACCCAGCACATGCACATACACCACTTTCTCAATTCGGTGGGATCGTACCACTGCAAATGCACATCCATGAGACCAGACATTTCCCAGTAACTGGCATCTTGGATTCTTCCTGGACATGGAACTACCAAACTAGAGAGGGAAGATGCAACAGACTGAAACAGCATATGCCATCTTCAAACAGAATTCTATGTCAGCAGTGCTTCATAGCTTAGTTAAGACATAATGAAGAACTTTTCAAGAGAAATGAACAATTTACACTTTTAAAAAAGGAGGCAGAAAGGGTATGGAAAACTACTACAGCAGATGGCTGTAGGATTCCTGCAAAACCTTAATACCAGCTAGTCTGCTCAGGACCTTTTCTCATGGTCATCACCACTTGGGCTCTTCCAGCAGCTGCTGGGCAGGACAGCTCAGACACGGCATGACTGTGCTGCCCGTCTGCCTTGTACACCTCACATTTCTCTGGCTCTGCACATTAGCAGAAGTCTCCACCTCTGCATGCAGACGTGCCAGTGTTTGCACGTGTTGTTCATATCTGCAAATATTTAGCTGCTGCCTCCTATCCTCTCCTTGCTCCCTCTTGGGTCTATATTAATATGATGGGTTCCCCAGAGATCAGGAAGCACCTTCACATATGCAAAATGTCCCACTGAATGGGAGCATTCTGCAATAAGACAAACTGTCCACTTCATAGCACCTACTCTAAACACAGCTGGTCTTGCAAGAGAACACTGCAGGAGCTGGAGATGCAGCAGCAGACGGCGGGACCTTCTCTGTGTGAGGTCCTTCACATGGCCCTGGGCAGCAGGGCCCTGCAGGAGTTCTGATGGTGCTGATGAAAACTCTGCATTGTCCTCACCTAGTTTTTCATCGTAAACTTTTGACTTTCCAGCACATCAAAGCCGTTATTGATTCTGCAACTGACAGACAATGATACTAGCGATGATTGAGATTGCATTGTTTTGAGAGACTGAATTTTGAATTATAAAGCAGGAGCAGGTTTAATTACTCCATATGAGCATAGAGCATATGCTGCCATTTTACAAGAAACTGTTCTGAAGAGAAGCACCATGCTCTGCCACCAGGCTCCCGAGCAACAAAATCACACTCTCACGAGTATCAGACTCGCCATCTGCAAAATGTTTTTCATCTCTAGAAGATAATGTGAGAACTATGTGTTACAAATCATATATTTTGTGACAGCTATTATCACTTGCTTTGGAGCAGCACCTCAGAACAAATGCTTTTTCCTCCCCTGTAAGAGCTCACATGAGGCACAAAACTAGTTAAGAACCTATTTAGTAGTGCAAGCAAGGTGATAAATAATGTAACTTTCAAAATTTCTCTTGTATGTTAAGAAGGGAACAGGAGGGTTTCTTCATGAACATAATGTCATTCAAAGGAATTTGCTCTGTAGGATGACATTCTCCTACACAACTATAGGAATTTTAGATAAGGCTGTGTGGATCTGTATAAATGCATTTTAAGTTCCAGAAAGGGAAACGAATTTAACCCTTCTCTCACAAATGACTCAGAGGCAAAGCCAAAAACAGATTACTCTTTCTAAGAACAGATTACTTTTGTATTCTTCTCAAAAAATGCCCATGAATGAAGGATTAAACTTGGTTTAATTACTATAGTTTTGAGCAACAAGAGATCAGAGGCAGGCCAGCCATGTTAACACAGAGAATTGAAAGAGACTTAGACAGGAGCCAGGAAATGCAGAATTGCAATGTAATGAGAGACTGTCAAAACCCAAGGGAACATCAACCTGGAATCAACAGCCCTGGCCGTACTCAAAAGCTGAATTTCAGAGGTTAGGGTGATGCAGGTCAAAATTATGTGGAGTGACCTCATCAGCAGCCAACTGCATTAATACAACACCAGAGCTGAAAGAAGGGCTAATTTGACTCTTTTCTGATAAATTATACATCTTCTATAATCAATCCAAACCAAAACTAATTTCCAGCAATTGCACTGCTCTGCCAGTATGCACTGCTCTATGCTTAATATAATTATGCATAGACAGGAAGAGATAATGACCTCCGATTTAAGTCTATTATTTTTATGGAACATGAAGATACATTGCAGTATTATGTCAGCTATTGACTAAGATCAGTATGTTATATTAAACAAATTGTTCTCCCATAAACCACTGCTGCTTTTTCCTCTTCCATCGATTCTTGCTGGCCTTTCCAATCACGAGGAGTTACTTGGTGAGGGGTAAACATAACTTTGGAGGAACTACTACTACACTGACACGGATCTACGTTCAGATCCAGTTATTTGCATCCCTTCCGCCTGCACAGCCTGTGGCAGAATAGGAGAGCACCTCGTAGATGATTTATCCAAAAGCTCTGTCCATGTTTATTCAACAGTAGCTTATTAGAAGATACATTAAATTGAGTCCTCTGAGAGCCATCGGCTTCCCTTCAAACCGCGCTGGTCCGGACCCGGAGCCGTGCCCTGACCGCGACCGAATGACCCCAGCTGTCGAGGCGGGAGGGCTCTGCCCCGCAGCTGGGGCGCCTCGGCCAGGCCCCATGGGGACCCTGCGGTGAAGCTCCCGTTACCCCACGGCAGGGTGAGCCCCGGCGCCGCCCGGCCGGCCAGATCCCCCCGAGCCCAGGGGAGCCCGCAACCCCCGCCCCGACGGCCCTCGGGGGAGCCTGCGGGTGGCAGCGCCGCCCGGGGGGACGCGGCTGTGCCGCCCCCGCAGCATCCCCAGCGCCCGCGGAGCCCCCGCGCCCCGTCCCTGCCCCGGGGCCCGGCGCCGCTCGCCCCAGCGCCAGGGCTCTCCGCGGCCGGACGGGCCGGCGCCGCGCTCGGGGGAAACTTTGGCCCCGCCGACCTCCTCCCCCGGCCCCGCACCCGCGCCGCCCCGGCTCCAAGGAGCTGCGGGAGCCCGCGCAGGGCGGCCCGGGGGGCGGGCGGGGGAGGAAGAAGCGGCAGGAGAGCAGCAGGGGCAGGGGAGCGGGGCGGCGCGGGGGCGGAGGGAGGGGTTTCTGCGGGGGTGTTGGTTTACCTTGGAGGTTCTGCACTCGGATGTCGCTGATGTGCCCGATGAGCTCCTCGCGCTGGAACCAGTCCCACTCCTGCCCGGCCATAGGGACGCGGGGCCGGGGCGAGGGGGGCGGCGGGAGCCGGCGGCACCGGCACCGCCACCGCCGCCTTCACCGGCACCGACGGCGGGCGCGGAGCGGAGCGGCCGGGGGGGCGGCCCCTCTCCGCGCCGGCTGCGCCCCGCCCCGCGCCCCTCCCTCCGCTCCCGCTCGCCGCCTCCCTCCCTCAGCCCGCCCGGCCGGGGGCGGCGGGGTTCTGGCGCGGGGCGGAGCGGGCGGGGGTCCGGCCGTGCGCCCGCCGCCCCTCGCTCCCCTCAGCGGCGGCGGCTAGGCCCGCACCGGCCGCGCGGCGCCTGCGGCGGGGCCCCGCTCCGGCCGCCCCCTCGGGCGCAGGCGGGTCCGGACCCGGCGCTGCGGGACCCCCGCCCATCCCGCCGGAGCGGCCTCTGCGCGCTCCCCTTAAAGACGCGTTTATTGCCGAGGCAGGGGAGGCTGCGATCCACGCCGAGCGTGTGCCCGCTTGCTCCTGCCCTGCCTGCGCACCGGAGAAGGGTCGTCCCTAGAATAAGTGTCATGCACCCATGGCAGCAATGGAAGAACAAAAGTAGGAGCAGCAGAGGATGAAATCAGTGCTACTATACATTAAAAATATTAATGGTTGCACACTGATTTAGCTTGCTCTTGCTAGTCTGTTCGGGCTGTCAGATTTCCTTTGAGGTGAATTTTCACATTGAATGTCTTCATTTATGCTGTTTTTCATCAAACTTGGACAGTAATTGTTACCAAGGCTCTGCAGTGTCACTAAGATCTGTTCTCTACAAATCTGGTGATCAGTGTGAGCACCTCCTTTGCATACAAGATGTTTCATTACAATATACCACTATTTGTACTTTCGTGCCGGTTTTCAAACCATGAAGACTGTATAATGTAAACAGCAAATTTTGACATGATCCAGTCAGACCAGTATAGCATCAAGAGTTAGACTAGCAAAACACACAAGTAAGATCTACAAAGTTAAATATAAACAAACTGGGATCTAGAAATTGTGGCTCTTTCAAGTTAGAAGTGTTTATGTGATCCCAAGCAAACACTCCACACAACCAGTTGTTTCACCCAGCTCAGGAATGCAGCGCTCTTCCCACAGCCTGCTCTGGTGATTTCGCTATTACAACTCAAAATCAGATGGAGATGGTAAGAGGGCAAAGTCATCCCTTAAGCATCTAATAAGGATTCGTCACCACTATAACATGTAGCAGTCAGCTATCCCAAGATGCGGTCTCCTAGAGTCTGAGGCAGCCTTCAGCTGTTTACGTATCAAGACTGGAAACTTTTGCACGGGTATAAGGATGCATGAATGCCATGACAGAGTTTATAAACCTGAATGTGGGGAGCAGAAGAAACAGCTTGTGAAAAAGAAAAAGCATCTGAACTCAGACATTTGCACAAATCACAATGCCAGGCTTTGACTTTATTTTACGCTGGGAGGACCTGTTTTTTTCCAGGAGATATCTGAGTGGGCTGAATGCATCAGTGCCACATTTAGAGGTGGGGCTGGAAACTGAGCCAGTGTGGCTGTGGGAAAAGCAGGTGAATGACTTCCAGCATCAGCTGAAATACTGTCTGCCAGAGGTGGCTGGAGATCCCTAATCCACCCTGCAGCTTGAAGCTGGACTACTGCCAATGCTGGATGGGGACAGCTGAAGCTTTGTCCCATTGTGTGTGAGCATCCTTCGGGAGCTGGGGTGTCATGAGCTCTCTAAATAACCTGTCCTAGTCTGCACTGGCCTCCCAATGGCTGTTTCCTATGGTCAGCACTCCAGCTGAAGAAGGGGAGGTGATATGAGATGCAGACAAATGAATGAGGAGAAACAAACCAATCTGCAACCTTCAGCAGCAGAATCATAGAGTCACAGTTTGGAATTGTTTAGGATGGAAAAGACCTTTAAGATCATCAAGGCCAACCATCAAACTAACACTGCCAAGCCCACCACTAAGACACATCCCTAAGTGCCACATCTACAAGTCTGTTAAATGTCTCCAGGGATGGTGATTCCACCACTTCCCTGCACAGCCTGTTCCAATGCTTGACAACCCTTTCAGAGAATAAATTTTTCCTAATATTCAACCTAAACCTCCCCTGGCACAACTTGGGACTGTTTCCTCTTGTCCTATCACCTGTTACTTGTGAGAAGTGAATGACCCTCGCCTGGCTACAATCTCTTTTCAGGTAGTTGTAGAGAGCAATAAGGTCCTTCCTGACCCTCCTTTTCTCCAGGCTAAGCCTTCCAGCCTTCTCAGCAGCTCCTTGTAAGACTTGTGCTCCAGAGCCTCCATCAGCTTCTTTGCCCTTGTCTGGATATATTCCAGCACCCCAATCACCTCAATGTCTTTCTTGCAGTGAAGGCCCCCAACTGAACAGGATTCGAGGTGCAGCTGCACCAGTGCCAGGTACAGGAGGACAGTCACGGCCCTGGTCCTGCTGGCCACACTCTTTCTGCTGTAACTCTCGCTGCCAGCCCCACCTGACCTGTGATGTTACAGCTGTGATTCATTGTTCTTGCAGATTTCCCTAGAACTAATTACTGCCTTCACCCTCCTTCCTGACCTCACGCAAGAGCTGCCCAGCTCTGCTCTCATGGTGGCTGAGCGTGCAGCCCATGTCACTGACATCGAGTGCAGCCTGCCAGGTAGCTGCACTTGACCTGCACAGTCTGGGTCTCAGAGTCAGGCTGGGTTTAAGATGTTAATGATTAACCTTGCAGGCACGGGGAAGCTAAAACTTCCGCTTAGAGAGAGAAGGGCATTACACCTTCCTTACCTGGGAAAACACCTGCTCTGTGCTGCCCTGTCCTCTGAAGGCACAATGGCAGAAGCTGGTGTGGTCCAGCTGGGGCTGGGGCTGCCGGCTCTTCCAGTGCTGATGAGACCATCAGCAAGGCAGCCTGCCCTTCTCCTGCCAGCGAGTCAGGCAGGACCTCAGCCTGGGGTTCAGCCCATCTGCCAGGTCTGACCACTCCAGTTTCTAGCCCAGCATGTCAGTATAAGCTGCATTGGCCTCATCTTGCATTAATACTCTGGGCCATGAGCGGCTGTGAATGAAAACCCTGATCCGGTTTCACTTAGCAAGTGTGCAGTGCTGTGCAGAGAGGCAGCAGTCATGTCACACTTGTTTGTCCATCCAAGACTTTCAGATAGCTCTTCAGCACCTTCAAATCAACTTTTTGGTTAGCAGAAGCCCTCATATGTAGAATCTCCTCTGAGATAATTGTAAAGATAATTGCAGTATATGCAGAAACAAGTGCTCCAAAATGGAAAGGTAAGCCTCTAAAGCTGTAAGAACATTAAAAAATTGCGAGATCCAACAGGACATCCTGTATGAACATTTTTCTTTAAGTTTTTATGTTCTTCCCTGCAACCTGGGGTCTGTGAATCAGCTGAGCAAGAAAGTATGAAATCTGAGATTTTCATATAGAGCTAGAACACCAAATGTTATGTTATTTGTTGTAAACTTCGAAAATGCTTGTGGAAATTTTCTGTGAAAATACTATATGCCTTCTAAAAAGCAACTGATTGTATGCAGTGAGGAGTAAAGAACTACTCTTAAACAAAAAGTGATTTCAGATTTTATTAACAAAGTCCACTTGCCTTTTGATGTTTAAGGACTATTCTATAACTGAAAAAGCAGGTTAGATTTAATTATGTCCCTTGGCTCAGACTTGTTACTTAGGGCAACGCTGTAAACACTTGGCAGAGACTCTGAACTATAATAGCAGGTTTATTAAAAAAAGAGTTTGGTCACATATGAGAAGGCAGGGAGTCTGATAGGAAGTTCATGGAGAACCTGCCACTGTTCTGCATAGCCTTTATCTTTTTTTTTTTTTAGTGTATGCAGAATAAAGATGTTAAAAAGCTTTTCCTTTCCCATCCTTTGTCTATCTTACCTGCGAGTGATTTAATGAGTTGAATTCTCAGTTTGAGAAGAAAATTTACACTTGAAGGTTGTGTAATACTAGGAACAAAACCATCAAATTCTACAGCTCAGCTTTGTGCCTGTCCAGATGGAGGGTGCCTTGTGGTTCCTGCTAAAATGGCAAGGGAAGTTGTCTGACACAAATGAAGCTATTTCTGAAATTAAGGAAGATATTTATGCCATTGTAGCTAATTTGCTTTGCCTTATAAAGAGAGTTTCCCACAGGAACAGTCATTCCAGGAATGGTTTATTTTCTAGCTTCGTTTAAAAGAGTTCTGGACCAATGGTAACCAGAGAAAGCTGTTGTCTATCTTGCAATAGGTACACCGATGTGAAAATATCGTGTATTTCAGCCCAAACCTCAGAGAAGTATAACTTCCTATCCAGGTGTGCTTCAGCCATCCATGGCTGCTCTGGCCAAAAAGCTACAAAAACACTAGTCCTTTGTAGACCTCCCTCTGCCTACATTCCCAAAATATCCTTGTTGAATGCCACAGGTCTGCAAGGTGCTTCTCTGCCCATGAAAACTAGTGTTTTGGGAAAGGTGGTGGGTATTTGGGTCCTGCCTCTGCACTACTGGCATAGTCCTTGAGTCTTTGCAGGCTATTCTGGCTTGTTAAAGGGGCTGCAGAGAATGTGAGCATCTCACTCATTTTCTTTATCCTTTTACTTTTTCTGAAGTCTTATGGGAAGAGGACTGAAAATGGATGCTATCTTACCCTATAGCTGAATGAGAAAAAGGGAGGAAAGTTAAAGTCTGTAACACAGGAAAGTAATCCACATTCTTATTTAACTCATATTTTACAGATACATTACAACCTGACTTGAGTGGTCACTCCATTTAAAGTCAATAATCATGCCACCATAAGTCTCATCAACACTGTATTTTCCTTGCTTAGCCCATATCTGAAATACCAAGGAGGGCCAGCCAGGAGGAAAGACTCATTAGGTCTCTCAGATGAATAGGTAAGTGAAGATTTCATTTCCATTACCCTGTCTGACAGCAGCCACCCCTTAGTCTGGCTCCTCTGCCCACACACATGTAAACAAGGGGAGGGGTACCATGTAAAACAGACTTTCAAAGCAAAATACCAAAAAAGTTAGGAGAGAAAAAGACAGTCTAATTCAAGCAAGTAAACAGGAGACAGTGAGAAAAATATACTAAAAGGATTAAGCAACTGGAGGAAGTAAGGTCCTGTGCAAAAAAAACCAAATAAGCTATGAAATGTAAATGCTTTAAAGTGAATATGAAATATGACATCTTTAAAGACAAGAGACAGTACACCAAAATGTGTGTTCTACCTCTCCAACCCAAGTGTGATAACTAAAAATGAATTAATTTATAAAATGTATATAATCAATAAAATGAATACCAGCTTAGAAATAGGAGTGCTGTGCCCAACTAGACCCATCTCCGTCTTGGTCCCTTACAGATGGTAAGAGAGGAAGAGGGATGGGGACTCTTGGCCCTGCCTCAGTGTACCACTGACCATATCTACAAATTCTGGATGTTAACCAGCTTCCCTCTGCTGTGTCTTTTCCTTCCTTGATTCCCAGAAGTCCACCATGTAGGCCACCCTGATGAACTGCAGTGATTCACAACAACTGTTGCCACATAATGGCAATAAATAGACTATGGAACTTGCTGGAAGGTCTTTATGTGCTGTGTGTAAGTTTCATCACACAGTCCGTGAATAATGCCAGGAGTTACAGTGGCTTCTAACTTGGAAGGTGAATTTGTTTTATTTGCTTGCTACCAAGGTAAAGCTTGTTTCGACCAACTTCGTAACAAAATGCACTTGGTATTTTCAAGACTGGGTCTTTTGGGGTGATGGCGTGACATCACAGGGACAGCTTTCATGTGCTAGAGCTGTGGAGGTGAGGTCCTTCTGATTCTTCACCAGGGCAGCTGGTGTGGTGGGAGCAGGGTTGTGTGGGTCACTCTCAGTCCTCCCTCTGTTGGTTTTTCATTTTCTTTGGTAAGTGTGGTTTATTTTAAGGTGTGATTTATTGAGAACATGTGTGCTTTATTTGACAGAGGCAGTGGGAAAGGCCCTTCTCTGGCCTTCAGGCTGGTTTTCTTACATTCAGTTTGGTTTTCTGTTGTTCTTTCCTGCAGATGAAAGTTGGAAGAAAAGGAGAGTAGTTATGTAAAACTCATTTGAATATTATGTACTTGTGGAGCTGATTTGTTTCTGTTGCCATGAGCCTTTCATTCAAAATCTCCCCCCTTACTAGGGCAAAACCCTTCCTTGATTCAGAGAGGACTTGACACAGAAAAAGCTCCATCTGGTTTTTGGAAACTTTTTTGTTAATTTTTCCTTTTATTCTCCTTCTATTTTTCTTCTGTTTCTGATGGATGTGGGATGCAGTTGTCTCATCCATGTGACAGTATTGTGTAATTCTGCCCCTTTGAGCCTGACTTGCTCTCAGTCGTCTGTGACCAGCTGAATTCAGAACCTTCAGATTCCCTTCTGTGTGCTCCAGCACGCTATGAAGATTTGTTGCCCCAGTAGATACTGAACAAAGGTTGCAATGTTTACCAGTAAAGGGATCATTTCTCCAGCTCTAGATGTTGTGTAGCCTCCTAAAGGCCAGGAAAAAGACTCAAGAAGTAAGGCTTTCACCTGAGAGCATCTGAGCATCTCCTAGGAGTTTCCATCTCTTCAGAACCCACTCCCAGAACATTAATTTCTTGGTTTTATCCTATCTGATCTCATGGCAAAGGTAGAGATGCCAGCCTGGTGCAAGCAGTGCCTTAAACAATAACCCAAGAAACGGAAGGGCCTATGCTGTGTCAGGGCTTACTGCACGAAAGGAAAGGGACAATAGAGCAGTGACTTGGGATGTGGATGTCTCTGCAGGTGATGATGATGGCAGTAGGGTCCCGTAGAGCTGTGTAAGGTGGTGAAGTCGTGCAGGAAGAAGCAATCCAGCTAAACACTGCTCTGGGGCAGCCATCTCTGCACAATGTTCAGCTTCAAGTGACCCTGGCTAGCCAGGTTACCTTCTTCTGCCTGCATTATCTTGGTTAGAGAAACTTGTGGTATTTTCACTATATACCCCAGAGATACCAGTCAAGGCCTCTGCAATAGCACTCACTGGCAAAGACTATTTCTGGACATAATACAAATATTTAATACGGGGTAAATTATAAATCAACCTTCTCCAACACCAATCAGAAGTGAATASTTCAAGTGAAAAGGAGATTGCCTGGTCTGCAATTGCCAGGCAATTCATATTGCCCATGAATATTACTTTTGGAAGCAGGGCATCAGGTAGTTATTAGTGTTCAAGCACTGCAGTAGCAGATGCTATAAAAACAATGCTAACATTGCTGACTTATACACAGCTTTCCATCTGCAGGTTTCAAATCTCTTGCAATTTTCTGTAATTTCCTGGCATAACCTGTCTGAAACAAAATCTACAAGCCCTGAAATAATATTTGATATTGCAGAAAACAACCAGTATATTTTTGCAATAAAATGTTTGTGGAAGAATGAATTATGTGTGATCTATTCTCCGTACTTCACCATAGTAACAAAATGAATTGGTTTCTTAGAATCCAGCAAGCAAGAAGGCTCCTTTTGAACTGCCTGACCTCTTTCACAGCACTGGAGATGTCAAATATTCTCTAAATGCAACATTCAGCTAAACTGCCTGTCAATGCAGAACCCTTCAGGAGCAATTCAACCTTTTCCTATCTGTTTGTTTCTGTTCAAAGAAGGGGTTTCAATTTTACATTGAATGTCAAGTCAGTTTGACTGTGAAAGAGTTGTGAGAAGAGATTCCTTCCTCGACCTTCCCTAACAATATTGGCTTTAGAAGTAACGGAAATATATAAATGCTTCAAATGGAGGGGCTGTACCCTGTAGCTGATAAATAAACTGATAATTTTTTGAGGTAAGAAGTGGATGACTCCAATGACCTGCCAGACGGAGGCTTTTGCAGTATGAGATGCACTCACTAATGATTCCAAGCTCTTTCAGAGCAGGCATTTTCAAACCTTACTTGTATTTCACTGAATATTTAATGTCACAGTTCTGCCAGAAGCCTCTGAAAATAGGGAGAATTAAAACCCATCAGTCATTCCTTAGCAGAAGGAAGTTGATGATTTAGAAAGTTTCTTTTTATCATGTTTCAAAGTGTGACCTTGAGGAGTGCCAAGAATGTCAGACATGTCCTTGTGGTGTCTGTAGAGGCAGTTTAGAAGTCGTGGTTGGTGGTACTTCACCTGAGCACAGTTAAATGCAAGCATCTGTCAGGGTTTATCAACCTCTAMCCAATATGTCGTTAAAGACTAATCACTTCAAAAGTCATGTTAGAGAACACACAGTGGAACCTTTCCTTAAGCAGGTTTTGATGTCCTTGCTTTGCTGGGGTCAGCAGGGCCCTCAGTGTTGGTTTGAAGAGCAGCACCCCAGTCAGGAAGTGTTTCTAGTGAGAAGTGGCTGCCTGCTTCCTTCTGATCTATTCTTGTCCTCTTTTCCAAATGCRTTTTCCAAATCAAGCTCTGGCTTTCAAACACATCCTTTAAACAGAAAAATCTGGAATCTGGAGAGAAAAAAACCAGCAATATCTGGTGGGTATGGGGTACCAAAAAGAACTTTCTGTGCTTGGTTTGTAGGTGTCGGTGTGCGCATGAGCATAGAAATGCAGGCTGAAGTGATAACTTGCCAGTGGCTCAGCACAGGGATTTCATTAACGTTGCCTTTTACCCATGTCCAACCACCCTCTGCATCACCCAGTCACTCCTGTATCACAGAAATGAGTTGAGGGGATAAAAACCGGATGGATTTGTATGTATTTATGCATTGTTTCCCCTGGTTTAATAACTTCTTTGCAAAAATGATCAACAGCTAAAGAGGAAGGCAAGAGTATGAGGCATCCTCACTTGGCAGATATTCTTAAGTCAGCTTTGATGGCAATGTTTGTACTTTGCTTCTGAGAGAAGCTCAGGAATACATCTATTTATGTCGTAACTCCCTTGACTTGAACTGGCCGATGATCACAGATACCATAGTACAAAATTCAGCTGGTGTAATTTGAGAAGAAATTTTGGAGACTGAAAATACTTTTTAATTCTCCCCTTAGAAGAGACCAGGAAAGGCATTTGGTGCAATCTCCAGCCTCTCAAAACCAACACAGTTGCAAGTGATGGGTTTGAATGGAAGTCCCAACAGCAATAATTGTCTCCAGTAATGCAGAACTGTTGAGATAAAAATCTGACAAATTTCCCAATTTTGTTAACATCCTAAGGCTACCAGATCGACAAAAACTTGAACAATCAAGGATTCTCTTTGTTATATCTCATGCATTTTTGTACAAGTCAATGGCTTATCCCATTTGATCCAAAAGAACTTTCATGGGAGCAATTTGAGATTCCACGATGAGGTCAAAGTGTGACCACRTCATCGTGCTAGAGAGTTCTGCCTTTTGTATCCAGTGATTTTTACCGGCACTTACACATCTTGTTGCATTTTATTGCATAATTGCTTTTAAAAGATGTATATGACCAGGAGTTCTTTCTTATGATCACTGGTGAGAAACATCACTGAAGTGTTTGATGAAGAGGCAAAGCGTTCAGGGCTCTTCACATATACAGTTAATTTTCTTCTCAAGAAGAAAACACCAGGCCTCAAGGGGTTTTAAAATGCACTGGGGACAAGAAAGACAAAAACCAATGGCCAGAAGCTGAAGCCAAGATGAATCCAAATGAGGAGATTTTAATAGTGAATCAGTCATCCAGAGAAATGACGATTTGCCAGCTCTTAATGTCTTCAGAGAGAGAGCGTGCCTTTCGAGAAGATGAGCCATACTAACAGTACAGTTTATTCAAAAGTGGGTTAATTGTGTGAAGTATAATGACTTGTAAAATAAAAGCCATATCAGAGGATCTGCCTAATGGTCCTTTGCCTTTAGTTTTGTGAGGTTTATCTTAAAAGAGTATTGCTTTTCCTTTCATTTTTCCAGCTCTTGCACAGAGTAGGTCAAAGAATTTTAATTCCTTACAGACTTCTACCTTGGAAAATAAAGCCATTGAGCGAAGCAAAAGTCGTAACAGCAACTGTGAAGTGATAGCAGTTTGCAGTTAGTGCTCAGCCAGTGGGAACTAATTCACTCATTCACAAAGSTACAAAGCTGCCGTCAGACGGCATTTTTTTTGTCGCTATCGAACAGATTGAGATTAGATCCACTGACAAAGGTGAATGGTTTGATAGTCATAATTTAATCCTCTCCTATCAATTCAGCAAGACAGTCACTAAATCACACAGTCAATTTTTTGCAAGGTTATCCTGAATTTATAGCCAAACCACTGCCAAAACATTTGAAAATACATGTTGCTAGATGGTTGTTATAGCACATATACCTGTGTGTGTATATCTGACTTGTATGGCCTCTCTGCCACAGGTGTGTATAAAATTATCTATCTTTATATCTATAGGTACACATATATATGGAATTAATGAAGTAGAGTATGGGAGTAGAGTGTTGGTGGTGGAACATGAGTACATGAATGTCTAGTTTGTTCAGCACTATTTTTGCCAGTCATACACATCTGTGTACAAGAAGCCACTGCCTCCTGCTCCTCTTAYGTAACTGCATGTAGACTCATAACACTGACATGGTATCTGCAAAGAGAGGCTCAAGGAGTCAGTGGGTGCCCTGCTACCGGGTGATACTTGTCAAGAGCTCGTCTTCCCCATTTAGGTATGTTCTGAGAGTTAAAACACAAATAATGACACACCTACAGGGTGTTATCAGCATCATTCACTCAATTCAGAGCACCTGAATTTGAAAATCTGGATATTAGTTTGGATTTGGCTATGGCTTAGGGCATACGTGATAATATGTAAGTCACTTATTTTCTCTGAATTCATATTATCTTCTTTATAGGACTGGATGCTCTTTGTTTACTATGTCCTACTTCTTGCAGCTCTTCTGAACTGCTACACTCTTCTGTCTTCATGTGGAGGAAGTTTCAGGAAAGCCATGTGCTTTCATTATTGCCTSTATAAATGGAAAGCAATGCCTGTATTTTGGCTGGTAAAAGTGAAGCAACAGTGATCAGAGTTTTTATTTGCGCACATTTTGAGGTAGGGTATCAGATATACCCACGTTCAATTCTTTTTTATGTCTTCTTTTCAGTTGGTACTGCACATGCTTAACCCCTCTACCCTCACCAGGAATGCCTCTAAAGTTCTTAACCTAAGGCCATCGTTGCAAGGAAATGGTGTAACCTCCCCATATTATGGAAGGGGTTGCAAACCTAGTACCAGAAATCCTAAGATTTCTTCTCACTGCTGTTGCAAAATATRTTTACTTAAAAGTCTCTTTTCCTGCCAGGAAGAAAATTTGGGGGAGAAATGAAGTATGTTTTTCTTCAGCAGTAGTGGAAGAAACCTAAGAAAACATGCTCCAGTTGTATCCTAGATGTGAAAGGGCCAAAAAGGAGGGAAGAGATCAGGCAAACAAATAAACAAAGTAAGTAGTGCTTATTGCTTTGAGAAATCTCATCATTTCTGAGCTGATTTCAATGATTTTTGAGCAGCTGCAGGCATAGGGATGCGCTGCCTTTCCTGCACAGCTGAAAAGGTAATTTATCAGTTTTGAATCAGTTCCCAGCTGATAGGGAAAGGATTGCAATCTGCTTAATAGTGCCTTTGCTGCAGACAAGTAGACATCATTTCTGAAGGAAAAATATTGGGAACACTGCTATTTCCTGAGACCAAAGGAGACAGGCCTGCAGCCGTCGGTTGTATCTCAGAGCACCGTGGTGTGTGTGCAGACTCCACCCCACAACAGCGGCCTTGAGTGCACAACCACAACCAGCGTCAGCTCTCACCTCCTGCATTTTATGTGCTGTAAAAGTCACAGCTTTATTCCCGCCCTGATCCTCAGCTTCTGCCAGACCCTCTTGGAAAGCTGGAGCAGCAGCACAYAATGCACAATATAACACCTCTCTCCCTGTTTCTTCCCACAGACCAGGCACTGAGCACTGGTCAGGAGCCATTAGCACCCAGTTCAAACACAATGTAAATTCTATGAGAACTGATTGTTTTTATAAAGATCGCATGCAATCTGTTGCCAAGCAGCCTACACAAATATTTAAAGCCTGCCTCTTTCTTCACACAGTTTGAAACAAAACAAAACAAAACAAAAATAACACGAGCTTTCACTTTGTAAAGGCTGAGACGGAATTAACCTCTTCCTGCACAAGTACCAGACACTGAGATGGTGGAATTATTGGCATGTGCATGTGTTCCATGGGGATGAGGCTGGAGAGAGCTTGACTTGGAGGCTGGCTATGTATTTATATATGTATTGTTACATATTTTGCCAGTACAAGGTAGGTCTTCCCTATTMTCTCTTTTCTTGGGAGGTACCATTTTTCTCGCTAATCCTAATGTAATTACCTGATTTCTAAGGACCACCTCCTCAGCCCAAATATCTCCAGGGTCCGGGCCTACCTGGAAAGAATAGCCACATTTGATCATGTTTTTCTCTCCCTCCATCCCTGCTGTCGTTCGTATCTAAACACATGCTCAGCTGCTTTGCTGAAATCGTCAGACAGGAACAATGTCCATTCTGTCAAAATGTTATAGGAGTGCCAGCTCCTGATTTCTGAGCAGAAACTTGGAAGTAGACACATATTTAAAAAATACTTGTTATTATTTTTACTCCTATCRCACTTCAGTCTCACCAGTATGAATTATCAGGCTAGGTTTTTCTGTCTGCAGGAACAGTGTCCAGGCACGGAGCTGTCTAGTCAGGCAAGAATTATCATCAGTATCACACCGGATAGACCTCATGAGAAAACAGACCAAGTATAAATACAAGCAATGGCTCAAATCCCAGCGGCACTTTTCCATAGGAACAGGCTGTCATACAGTATGTACCTTTGTGTGTGCAACTGCAATACACAGGAGGAGTCATTTCCCAGCCAAATGAAGCCTGTATCAGTGACTCTAGGGTCGGATTGCCAAGGAGACATCTATGATCTGTGAGGAGTCAGGATTATGAAGGTAATGAGCATGGCCCTAAGAACTGCCTCGAAAGTTTGCCATTCATTCATGCCATACATACCTATCCCATAAGAGAAAGACTGTTTTCAGGACCTTTTCTGACCACCTCTTTCTCGCATTTAATTTCTTAGGTTTAGGTATTATTCTGCTTTTTGAAACCAAAGTTTCATACTCAGAGCAGAATCACATAAATATGATCTGAGTTCCCTGAGGTTGTAATTTTTTATGATACATCTCATATAAGTTTTAAATCAGTTCCTCCAAACTGATTTCAGAATTGCCTGAAACACCATTTAGTGTGGYCTGACCTATTTTTGCTAGACAAACTTTAAAACTGGTGGGAAAGTATGCCCATTTTAGCAATGACGTTGTTATTTATAACCAGGTCTTGATCCTATAATATCTATTAATTATAATAATTTTCCTCAAAATGTCATTTATCCACATGTTCATAAGGACATAAAATCCTGCAACTTGCCTAACTAAGGTAGAACTGAAAGACCTTATTTTGGCTTCTTATCTTGGCTTTCTATAAAAATGCAAATACCTACAGATAATGTGCCATGATGGGATTATCAGGGTGGTAACATCAATTGTGTGCATAACTGTTTTCTGTGTTGAGACATTAGTCTAAAAGCACAAACAATTTTGAAGATTTCTCTCACTTTTAAATGTATTTACCAACTGTGATTTACTGTATTTCCTTCTGTGACTGCAAGAACCATAGACTAACGACAGGTTTTTCTTTTGTTGCCACTTTGCTTCACCTGTGATTCTCATGCATTGCCAATGAGATCTGCAGTACACACAAATGAAAAGGATCATTTAAACTCACAAGAAGCAACTGAAAGTAACCAAATAAGAGCTATTTAGAACCACAGACTAGTCTGGGTTGGAAGTGACCTTTAAAGATCGTCTAGTCCAAACTTCCCGCAATGAGCAGGGATAACTTCAACTAGATCAGGTTGCTCAGAGTCTAGTCCAATTTGGCCTTGAATGTTTCCAGGAATAGGGCAYCCACCCACCTCCCTGGGCAACCTGTGCCAGTGTTTCACCACCCTCATTGTAAAAAATTTCTTCCTTAGAACTAGTCTAAATCTGCCTTCTTTTAGTTTAAAACCTTTCCACATTGTCCTATTGCAACACGTCCTACTAAAAAGTTTGTCCCCATCTTTCTTATAAGACCCTTTAAGCATTGAAAGTCTACTATAAGGTCTCCCTGGAGCAGGTTCTTCTCCAGGCTGAACAACCACAACTTTCTCAGCCCTTTTTCACAGAAGAGGTGCTCCGTCCTTCTTTATGTCCCTTCTCTGGACCTGCTCCAACAGTTCCATGTCCTCCATGTGCCTTAGCACCACTTCTAGGAGGATCTGCTCCATGATCTTTCCAGGCACAGAAGTGAGGCTAACAGGTCAGTAGTTCCCAGGCTCCTTCTTTTGATGCTTTTTAAAAATGCAAGGGTTCCCTTTTTCCAGTCATGCAGGACTTCACCTGAGTGCACAACCAGGTGCCATGATTTTTCAAATACCATGAAGGGTGTCTTGGCAACCACATCAGCCAATTCCCTCAGGATTCTGGGATACATCTTGTCAGGTCTCATAGACTTAAGTATGTTCAGATTCCTTAGGTGTTTTCTCTTACACTGGGAAGGACTTTGTTCCCCCAGTCCCCATTTTTCGGTTCACCCACTCAAGAGGTGTGGAAAGAGAGATTTCCAGTGAAGGCTGGGGCAAAAAAAGCTGTTGAGTACCTCAGCCTTTTCCTTGTCCTTTGTTACCAGTTTGCCAGTGCAAAAAAACATACATGGCAACTTTTCTTCACTATGGAAAATAGGAGCAGGTTGACAATATCGGTCAGATGAGATCAGCCAGGAGGGGCATCTTGTCCAGCGTCCTGTCCTGGAACCACRAAGAGCACTGGGAAAATCAAAAGATGCAAAAACCTCTTGCCAAACAGACATGAATTAGTCTGTCCTGTGTTGGAAGCCTTCCTGGTTTGTTAAACAGAGACTGGCATAAAAGCTGACATATCATGTTTAACATTGCTTCAGATTTTGTTGTTGTTGTKAATGCTAAGTAATGCAATTCTAGGTATTATTGCTACCTATGCCTTTAAAGGCAAGGTGCTGTTTTCTGATATTACATGATGGGGAAAAAACAGTGCTCCAGCAACAGTGCTGATCTGTAGTTAGCTTTGTTATATCAGCCCCACTCTTTGGCTGACAGCCTGGCTGCTTTTCTGGGAGAGTTGTCTTCATGCTGGCTGAAGGTTACTTGCCTTCTCTTTCCCTCCTCTGTTGCTCCTTGCCGTGCTCTACACATGCACACACTTTCCCTGGGTTTCAATGGCCAGGCCAAGCTGGTGGGAGCCCTACGGGGACCAGAGGAGAGGCTGTCAGAGGAGAACAACCGCGCATCCGCTAACTCGAAGGAGAGGTCTCCGCTGGGATCMGTGCTGCTTGCAGGCATCGCGATCCAAGGCTCATTTCAGACAAGAGATGGGACCGGCTCACTGAAAAGGTCCTTTTTGGCCTCAAAACCTGCACCTCCTTAAGAAACGGCTTGCACTGCAGTCGGGGGATTGAAGATGAATGTCTGTGGGTCCGATGGCTCAAGTGCCGTCTGAGCGTGACGGCAACATGGACCGCAGCAAAGCAGCACACGCGAGCCCCGACGGCTGACGCAGACGATCTCCTCTGCCGCCCGTGTGCGCGCACCCGCCGCGGTCCCGGGGCTCCGCGGGCGCACCGCCGCAGTCCGCGCCGCCGCCTGCGGTGCGCGCAGCGCGGGCAGCGCCGAGCCCTGGGCACCGCTGCCCTCTCCTGGCGCCTGCCCGCATCTCGGGATGGGCCCGGGGCCGGTGCGCACTCTGGGGTGGGTGGGAGTGTGAGAGCCGCACCGCAGGGGCGCACGGTGCGGAACAGAGTGCGGTTTCTGGTTATAACMCAACTTACCAGTTTACAGATAACAGCAGGGGGTGTTGAAGGCAAAGACTGTGGCAATACTCAGAAAGATGGTTTCAGTGCTTCCCTGCCTCAGGGGACCAGTCCCACCCGTGCTCTCTTCCCCATCTTCCTTCCCTCCCCAGTGGGGGACGTTTAAGGGTCCCTGCAGCCCGCTGTCCTGACCCGAGGAAGGCAGTGAATAGGAGAGCTTTTCATTAGTTGGAGCCCCTAATTTGGGGATTGCGTAAAGCATTTTCCCAGTCCTGCAGTTAACCCGAAACCTCTAACACATGCATGGCCAGTCTCGGTGGAAAACAAATCATATGCTGAGTGTTGCAATGCTCCATAGAGACACTGGGGAGAATTTGTCAGTCAGGACCCTAGAGATATACAGGACCTTTTTTTTCATTTAGACCTTGAGCAGTCATTTGCGACTGAGTCAAGAGACCATAAAACTTTTCCAGGCACTTTGCACAGGCACCTTTGCCTGGATGCGATGCAGGGAACTCAGAGCAGGGTGCTGCAGATCAGTCCCCTCTGCTCATCCTCTGAAGGGCAGGACTTCAATTTTTATGACATCTTTTTTAACACACCTCTCCCTTTTCTCGTCAGTCTCTATTCCTAGGGAGCTTCTGAGGGTACAAGGATGCTGCACTCCTGGAAAACACTCTTTTGACTTCTCTCTTCAGCCAAGTCCATATTCA
The DNA here is from genome assembly GCA_018881555.1 of Amblyornis subalaris. Classification (NCBI taxonomy): domain Eukaryota; kingdom Metazoa; phylum Chordata; class Aves; order Passeriformes; family Ptilonorhynchidae; genus Amblyornis; species Amblyornis subalaris. The sequence continues at coordinate 390,804 of JACAXG010000042.1, forward strand.
AGGTTCCTGCCCTAGCTGGGGCAACTTTTGCTCGCAATACACGGACTAAAAGAGAGAGGAAAGTCCTTCATGCCTTGCTCTGGCCAGGGGTGGAACCACAGGAACAGGAGCAGCCTGCACGTTCGAGAAAGATCAGAGGAGAAAAGGGAGAAAATTTCCAACTGTGGTAAATGGCTCTTGAGAGCAACTCACAGCCCTAACCTGTTGAGTGGTAAAAGAAATGTTCTCCGTTCTCTCTGTTTTTATTTTCCTTCTCAGGGAACTTCACATAGCTGGAGGAGGAAAAGAAAAATAACCATCTAAGATATTATTTCAGTACTTTAATTTCTGTTTCAAAGAATCCAATTTATTAAGCAGCAGTACCTGAGATTATACTCACCAAACAAATTCTCAAAGGAAGCCTCACCATCTAGGTGTATTTTTCATTATATAATAAACCCTGAACTCCACCAAAGGTGTTTTCTCGTAATGTTAAACTCAGTGCCTGACAATTATTGTCCAGCTCCATTTGGTGCCAGAAGTGCATTCAGTGGAGAAGTAATAAATCCTTTCATGCTGTTTAATAAAACGAGAAAATGTGTTGCTCACACTTGGATGCTAGACTTTATTACACAAACACAGCTAAAAAAATAAATGGAGTATTTCCTGTTTAGAAGTGCCTACAAGTCACATGATGTTGATTTTCTCCAGGTGTTGTAACTCTAAATGAAATTTTCACTTAAGTTATTCTTAAAGAAGTGGGTTATTTCAAAATGCAATAATCAACATGTTGTTAAAGGTGCAAAAACCATTGTAAAAACCCCCAAAACATTCAATGTGCTGTAATGAAATTAGATGTGGAACACTGCGGTTGCCAAATTATACAAGATATTTGTGAGACACTTTGCCATCCACTTGAGTGCTTTTTTGAGTTTCCACTGAGAGAAAAAAAAGAAGCAAGGAAAAATCCTATGAGGTCTGAGAAAGCCTTTCAACTCCTCAGTTCATTTTGTCTCTTTGTAGGGAGCTGGGGTTACTCTCTACTCTGGTGGCCTGGTCTTGGTTAGAGGTGCCACTGCCATTGTAAAATAAATGCCTGATATAAATAAATATCTTCATCAAGGTGCTCAGTGCTAAGTGGCTGGATTTTTTAAGCAGGATTGTCTGTTCCTTCGTTTTCACTAATTTAAATGAAAGAAAAAGTCAGCCACACATTGTCTTTTAATAGATGAATCCTACGGTTTTGGATGTGTTCCATACTGCTCATACTCGCACAACCCATGTGAACCTCATCCAGAGACACTTTGAAGAACGTGATGAATATCTGTCATACGTGCTTCATTCCTCCCCTCCCTTGCCTTCCATTAACAGGCTTGTGTGGGCGAGTCTCTCCCCTTTGGGGACTTGCTGAGGGGCATTTAGTGGTGCCCAACAGTCTGTGTTTCTGTGGGAGACAACACTTAGAGCAAGAAGCACTGAGCACTACGATAGGTCTAACATCTTGCTGAAGTTTCTCCCCCAGCTTCTGAACAACCACCAGAGTGGAGACTCTTGCCCAGAGTAGCTCTATCCACACTGTAAATTCTCTGCACACCTGGGAAGCATGGATCTCACCCCAAAACTTCAGAGACATCTAGACAAATTCTGAGCCCAAACCATCTCTTATTTCCATCCATAATAATTTTTTGATATGCCATTATATGAACTTAGCATTGCCTCTTTTGTATTTAACAGCTGGAATTTTATCTGTCTTCTGTTAATCTCCTGTTCAAACCTTTCCCAGTTTAAAATGGCTGAGCACACTTACACCACGGGTGTTAATAACACCTGTTGGTGTTTCTTACAGAAAAAAAGCAGATCTCTATCATTGGGTGGCTCACACCTTTTCTGTAGACTAACTATAACCTGTATATCCATTAGAGGCACTTCTATCCATAAGATTGCACCTCTATGAACCTCAAAGAACAACATACCCTTAGATATTACCCAAAAATCTCTTGTACCTGAAAGAATCACTCAAAGAGCCACGATTTTTATTGCAATAAGACACAAGTGACTGCAAATACTTTCCAGATGACACAAACTGTGTAACAGGCCCTCAGAGCACACAGTTTCCTTACCAGCTTGACCAGCTGATGACTCTGCAGCCACCAGAAGAGGTGGGACCAYCCTGTCCTCCCACTCCTGCATTTTGAAGGCAAGTGCCTGCAGTCATACGAGTCAGGGAACACACCCATCTGAAAATTATGGGGTTTTTTGGAGGATTGTTTTTTCGTCTAGATCAGTTTGCTGATGCAGTTGGCCAAACAACGTGGTTGGTTGCTGTGCTGTGGAAGCATGGCAGGGAAGAGAGGTGGGACATGCCTTTATAATAACAGTGCAGTCATCAGATGGCTGGAAGGGCTTGTGAAACTGTCTCATAGGGGTTTTGCAAGCCTAGCACGGTGTGCATCTCCCTAGGGTCCTTTTCTCCCAGAGGCCCCAGTTCAACATTGCAGTTAAATGACTGAATTTCAAGCTCATGAGTAGTTCCCAAGGCATTTCATATTTAATTTTAATTTAATTGTATTCTTAACTTAAATTTAATGATAAGCATAGATTTACTCGCATGTGCAGAGTTAGGTATGTGTTCATGTCCTTCTCAGGAGGAATATCACAATTGCGTGTATGGAAAGTAATTGATTTTTCCTAGTGGGTGATTCCAGTTATGAATTTATTTTGCTCATTAGTTGAGAGCTGATTTATTCACTCTTTCTCTTTACTGACAGCAGCAAGTTTCCTTCCACCTGGGTGTAACTCCAGGACTCAGAACTTTCCACTTAACTCCCTCCGCAGATTTAGTCAAACTCTCTCTTATCAGAGTTGGTCTTTCAAGAGGGTTTTTGTTGCTTAAAAATTTCCAAACTCAGCAGGATCAAATGTAGGCTTTTAAATCTGCATTTGAGTTCCTCTGTACACTTTGGGGGCTGTGAGCTTCTCACATCATTTCCAATGAGAGATAAAAAAGAAAACCTCTGAGTCTCTCCCTTTGACTGTGGGGACCAGAAGGACCATTTTGCAGCAGTCCTTCCTCCTATTGGGCAGCAGGGTCGTGGCACAATGCAGAGAACACTTCTGTAACCTTGTGGGGTCAGATCAGCACAAGCACGGTGGGGAACAGTGATAATAATGGAAAAAGAAAGGTGAAAATAGTTGGGATTTAAGAGGGATTTCAAAGACACTCCAGGAAAACTAAATTTTGGTATTAGGCAATTAAGTGAAACCTTCTGCTGTTCTAAAATATATTAAAAAAAAATCAGTGTGTCTGAGTTGAAGTGTGATGCCATGCTGCTTACATTATATATGAATAGTAATTGGAAACAGGACATCTGCAGAAATTAACCATTAACTGTTGAGCACTAAAATCTCTAATTGAGTTTGTAAGCCCTTAATGGCACAGTTAACCTTAAACATAGCTCAGTGCACGCACTACCTGGTTAACACTGGTTAATAACTCTAACAGCCGATAATATTTCACACCCATGAGAGCACCAGATTAGCAAGAGACTTGGTGGAATGAGCTCAGCTCGCCGCTCTTTTGGACCACAGACATAACAGCTTAACCTTTCTGAGCTTAACCTTTCTGCTGTAACTGGTCTTTTTGGGTTTTCTTCCTTCCAGACCTGCGTGTGATGAGAGCACCCCTGCACGTGTGCCTTGGTGAACTGCAGACACCACCGTGTCCTTGGAGCACTTTGTGGCATAGCAGCAGATGGAAGCTGCATGGATACTGATGGATAAATCCCCTCAGGTGGGCTGGAAGAAGTGTCTATAAAGTGAAGCCTCCTTGAAAGGGAGCAACACTGTAAATTACACAAGAAGGGCAAATTCTACCACAAGGTATCAATGGGAGCTGGAGAAATCAAAGCTGTGAGGAACAGCCCACTGCATGCTTGGCTGGGGATTCATTCAGAAATCTTATCGCCACCATCCTCTACCGTTAAACCATGTGCCCAGCAAACCCTAGGACTGTGCAGCCCAGGCAGACCAGCTCAGGAAGGACAATTTCAAAAGCRTGGGTGGTTTAAAGTGATTGGTGCAAAGGGCAGAGCTGACAAATAGGTGGAAGAACTGTTGTTGAAAAAGCACATCATTCTTCGTCAGCAATGAAAAGTAAAACTTGACAAGTGGATTCAAGAGTATAACAGCACTGTCAGCTTTAGGTTTCCTAATTCAGAGGYTTGTAAACAAAAAATATTTTGTTACTGACAACTTCTAGCACATTTCTAAGCAAATTAATTCTGTGATTGTTCCAGAAAAGTATGTATTTTTTTTTTAAAAAAAAATGCAAAACCCCTGAATTTTTGAAGAAACTCACAAATGTCAGCTGCAGATCTCTGTTATTCACAGCGAAAGTGTGCGCCACAGCTCCTCTGAGGATGGCATTTATCTGGAGAAAACMAGGTGACGTCTGCACCTTGGATTGTCCTGAGGGCCTCCCTGCAGGGCCCGGGCAGAACTGTCGAATGCTGCCCTCGCCCACTGATGGTAAAACCAGGGGCGGTGATGAGAAGTGTGTGTGCAGACCTGCCCCTCTGCAGCCAGGCGTGCTGAATCGCCAGCAGCAGGAGGATGTGCTGCTGGGAGGCCAGCCCGGACCTGTCCTGTCAGGTCTCGTCCTGCCCTGTCCTG